>OX637868.1:11304064-11904064 GCA_951802705.1 Netelia virgata
TCGATTTTTTAAAATGTTTATTTTTCGAATAGTAATAGTGATTGGACGCAAGGAATGAACATTCTAACAGTTAATTCGATATTGTTTTATTTACAAAAAAAAAAATGAAAGCACGCATTGCAAAAGTCCGAGGAGCATCTCGGATCAATATCTAGTTGTGAAAACATTTCTGGTACTGATTATGAACAACACGTCATTTCGAAAAAATTGAATCTCAATTTTTGTAACTTTATTTTTTTGAACTATTATTTTGTTATTTGTTAATATTTTAACATTAATTTTTCAGTGAACATTCTGGGAAAATAGTACCGTTGAAAAAATATATTATCGAATCGATATCTTCATAATTATAATTTCATAATTTATATAAAATATCGATTATGCAAAAAAAAACCTTTATGATTATTTTTAAATTTTTCAATTCCTTACAGTTCGAATGTCGTTGAATATATTACTTTGCCTACACATATATATGCCATAGAACGTCTTTCAAATTTACCGTACAGGTAAATCTCGATCGTAGGAATTCGAAGCGTTTCCTGTTCCTTGGCGTAGGATGAAAAAATTTCGCGTTCACTGGAGATACCGCGAACCGTTGGCAACAGTTTTTTTAAAAATCTTTCTCATGCGATCGTAAAAGTCAAACTCCCGCGTGTCTTTACGCGGGAATTATTCGCTATTGTTGCAACAATAATCGCGATTACCGATAAATCTGGTCGCAATTTATTGTTTATCTCCAACAATAAAATAATAACGTCGATTGCAAAATCGTGTCCTAAATCCGTCAATATTTATATTCTTATCGACAAATTCCGAATCTTACATCGTACGAATGTCTCGACGCGTTATTTTGTTTCGTCGAGATTGCAACTCTCGATGAATATTTCCGAGTAAAGCCTCGTTCCGCCGGTAATCGCGTTCGGCCAATTAAAGCGATCGATGCCGCTGATATTCGATTACGACAATTTATCCAGCTGCAGCGTGAATCCTCAATATTGTTCGTGGCTGACATAAACGCTCCGTCATTATCGGCGAGCTCTCTCGTTGAGTATGGATGAAACGAAGAAGAATGAAAAAAAGATGAAAACAGATGAAAAAAGAAAATAGCGCATGCGTACCTAACGCTTCTGTATCGACGAGAACTTTGTCGTCATTCGATGATGCGAGATGATGATGATGATGATGATCGTTACACGCTTGTGTTATTCGCTTCTTCCCTTCAATGTGCGCGTGTCCTGTCACGGTACGTTGCCTGCTCTCGTGATTACGACATCGACGATGATCTCACTGCCCGCGCCGCCTTACGTACCTACATCGTAATTTATAACGAAAGAAAACATATGCGAAATGAGAAAACTCGTTCCACCTCCTCGAGAATAGAACGCGGCGGTTCCGATCGCTTCGTTTAATTCGTGATGAAATATAATCGATCGAAATATGCCAAAGCAAATAAGATCGTTGATCGATCGATGATCGCTCGACGCGTTCGATATTACTTTTTATTTTATCCTTTCGCCATAATTTTTTTACGCGCCAACGTTTCCAGTTCATTTCTTCAAATCAACCAACAGGTCAATACCGATCTCGAAGTTAACGAAACGAATTTTTATTTGTATCGCTCGATCTTTTCATTTATTTTTTCGTATTCTAGGAATCGTAATTCACGTGTCTCTTATTCATTACGGTCTCGAGAACGTTGTTGTCAACGAAGGGGCTTTTCGAGGCGCGATGTTATAACGTCGATGTTTATGTTAATTGAGTGATATTTATCGCGATTGTGACGATGAAACAATCGAACATCACCAGACTTAACCGTCTGATAATCGTTCATTGTACATTCTCTGACAATTTAATTATATATAATAAGATTTTAATGCCTCGCGATTGTTGCCATTTACGATGAATCGTTTTTCATGCAAATATTATCCATCGATGAGAATCAGCGGTCGCGCGCATATCGAATCATCGGTTAATCCCCCGATATTCGCAAAAAGTATCGTCCCGGAAGCTTCAATGAAAAAAAAAAAAAAAAAAAAAAAAAAAAAAAATATGTAGTCCTCCAATTAGGTACGTAAGTATCTACTCGTACGTTATATCGCGATACCAAACAAAGTATAGAAAATGTCGTCGTCGAACTATCGAATGATTTACAGCATCTCCGGACGTATCTCACCAAAAAGTATTCGCACATTTATTCGTGTGATAATTTTTCTCGAGTCACGTGTAAGTATTTCGTGAAATCGGCGTCGGTCTTGGAAACACACCGGCCGTTGAAAGATGACGACACGAAGCGAGCCAAAATATGCCGGGCGACGATGAGCTTCGCGATTTGATTGCCAGTTGCGGGTAAACAACGTTTCGATGTATTTAACGAAGCTTTATTATATATATATATATATATATATATATATATATATATATATATATATATATATATATATATATATGTATATGTATTTAGACACACACACGCGCGCGGTCACGCGGCACATATGCACGAATATAAGTGGGAAAAGCCGGTGTACGGCAGATCGAATGCTGCTTGCCAAGTCAAGCAGAGCGGAGTGGACATGAAACCTTCTAATCGTGGCCATGAGCGAGAATTCGCCTGCGAAACATCGCGCGGGAGTGCGGCACCCGCCGAACGACGAGATACAGAGAGAGAAACCGCGATATATATAAATGGTGTGACACACTCGGGGTCAGCGAAAGAGACCGCGCACACATCGGCCATTTGGATTATGTATAAATATATATCATTGCGGAACGTGTGCTCTCGTTCCAGAAAATGCTCCAATTCGTTCGCGCGAACGACGACGTTTCCGGAGAGCTATGTGGGTGAGATGAAAATATCGTAAATTTTATCATACTCGTTCAATTATCTCAACACGCCGTAAATTAAGTGATACTCGAACCAATTCTCATTGTCGATTATAAATAGGCAATGGTGCTTTCGCAAAATTTATTTTCTTTTTTCTCAAAATATTAAATTGAATTAAGATCAAATTAGAAAAATATAGCGATTTACAAAAAAATCAACGATTTTTCTGTTTTTCTGTTTGAATTATTAATCTAGTGATAATTCTAGTAAATTGTCTAGAAGAATTAGATGGTTTTCGAAATTACACGAGGATGAAATTTAAAAAAAAAATGGAGTTACAAAAATGCGACAATTTGAAGAAGAGAAAACATTTGTTTTTCTTGCAATTATAAAATATAAAAATTCTAATGATAGCCTACTTAACGAACGCTCTAAACTTACCGAGGAAAAACGAAAAGACACTGTTGGAAAAACATTGAAAAATTTTGTTCGTAAAATACAACGAAATTAGAAAAAGGAAATGTCGCGTCGCGCGAAGAGGAGAGACGGCGTGTTAAGACAGTTGACAACTCTTCGTCGTTGATCGTTCTCTCCCGCGTGTTCTATCACCAAAAATAACGACAAAAATATCCCTCGCCATCCAACTCTCCGACTACCTACGTCCAATCTCTCTATTCTGGGAATCTCGAAATTTACGAAATTTACACGTCGTGCTTTTTGCGGAAAGTTTTCGAGTTGGCGCGAGAGAAATTAGGGGAAAAAAACAACAGAAAATCGTTTCGCGGTGGGTATCTTCGGGAGCGTGCACGTGGACTTTGTTCGAGTGATAAAATCGCTAAAATATAACTTCGGCTTTATTGTATTTATCGTTAAATCTCTCGCGATATTTATTACCCGCGTAACGAGATTCGTTTAAAATACTTTTTTTTTTTTTTACCACCAGTTTCGCCAACAGTAACTCAGTACTTGTACAATATTTTTCCCCAATGTACTATCTCTCTGCCTCTCTCCGTCTTCGTGTAAGTATCTCGTTCTCTTTTGCCCGAGCGACGCAAGATCCTTCGTCCTTGTAAGGCTCGGTGTGTCTTTCGGCCGACGGATCGTAAAACTCCTTATCGAGTGCGAGAAAGAGTCGTATCGTCGAGTGAGTTTTAACGATACGAGGCCTCTACATACGTGTGCGTATGGATTTCTTCGAGAAGGAGAAAGGGCTATGTCGTGACGTAAGCCAAAAGAGAGAGGGAGAGAGACCAGGAAGAGTGTTACGAGATATACGCAGCTTCTGAAGAAGCGTGGCCTAGCCTCCAGTTTCTATTTTCGAATGCTGCTGCGCCACGTAAAACCGGCACACGCGCTTCTCGCTCACTGACTCGCGGGCGTATGAGAATTCCTTCTCGTCTCCGGAATTTCGTATAAATTTTCGTAGGTACTCGTGTGCCAATAAAAAAATCAAATCCTAAAGTTCGTCGACATTATAGAATCGACGAATCAAATAAGTATGTAAATAGAATATTTGATCGTTTTATCAACGACGGATGAAATAATTTTGTTTCAGTTGCTTCATCATAGAAAAAAAGCTTCGTTGGTTTTCTTTTACGAGTAATTTTTTGTTTCTTTCTCTTCGTGCCTCCCTCGTATCGAATATCACCGAGAGGGGATTAATGTATACGCAATGCTCTGTCCCTCGGACAGAAAATATCGTTGCTCGTTAGCGTTATCGGTCCGAGAGCACGACGCACGCGTTGTCTCGGCTCTCTCCCCGCCAACAATAACGTAATTCAGCGCGCGCGAGCCGTCTAATGAATTTATAGTGCGCTCGTGCCGCACAATTTGGTTCGCCGTCTCTATGTGTATGTGTGTCTCCGATACGCATTAAATGCCATTCGGCCTACTCCCATGGCACACGCATCTTCTATGTTCCACGCTGCGTCTGCGACAGTTCGTTTATCGTAATAAATTAATCGAGGGAAAAAACACGAAAACAATACTAGCCGGGATAGAAGAATTCTCTACAGCCGCCGTTTCATACTATTCTCATAAATTTCAAGCGATACAAATTAGTTTACACTGCCAAATGGTTCACATTTCATCAAACCTAATTCTCTTAGAAATTGAACTTAACATAAATCAACCGATCGTCCATCGTAAATTTACGAATTGAAATAATAAATAAATAAATTCATTAAATCGAATTGATTTAATGAATGAACAAAGTTTCAACCACGTGATTGTGATATCTCGTATCGCGGTATAGTTTACTTGAAAAAATTACACAATACAAAATAAAATTACACAATAAAAGTATATCGATCGAACATGAAATTTGACGACGAACCTCGATCACGGCGATCTCGTTCGAGTCGATCACGGCGATAATATATAGTTATTTCACTCTCGTCTTTATCGATCTATACATATTTATATAAGTACATTAGTGCATAATAGAGAGAGGCGTATGATACACCCGACAAATAGTCATCGGGTAACTCGCCGCGACACACATAGTTCGGTCGGCGGCAAAAGAGTAGGTGGGGTCACCGGGCGTCTGTCACAATCAGCCGCAAACGACAAGAGCGAGGATGCGTTAACATGCAACAACCAACCACTCTCTCTCTCTCTCTCTCTCTCTCTCTCTCTCTCTCTCTCTCTCTCTCTCTCTCTCTCTCTCTGTCGCACGCAGGCACTTGGGTGAGTTCTCGAGAAGACGAAGTTGTCGGCGTTGCGGTGTGTTGGGGCGTACGGGGCCGCAACTGTCGGTTCTTGCGCTTGTTTTCGAGCCAAGATAGTAAAGAGCCAAGAGCGTCAGTCAGCTGATGTCATACAGGCCTCCTGCTTTTGCTTCTGTTGCTCGCACGATCGAGGCGAGAGGCAGCGCCTCCTTGCAGTAGCAAGCTCATATGTGCCGCTAAATGCGGCTATGATGCCTTCACTCTTTTCTCTCTCTCTCTCTCTCTCTCTCTCTCTCTCTCACACACACACACACACACACACACACACACACACACACACACACACACACACACACACACACACACACACACACACACACACACACACACACACACACACACGCGCGCGCGCGCGCGCGCGCGCGCGCGCGCGCGCACACACACACACGTACATACCCTGCCCGTCTCTCGTTTGCTCGTGATTATATACGTCGGCCATTGACGCCGACGCGAGAGAAGGGTTCGTGAGATGAGATGCCGGAACGCACCCCTCTGGCATACCCGCACGTCCAAGATCCCGGTTAAATTGATTCATCGGAAATTATTATCGATAATATGATTAACAAGAAAAATGTTTTCTTTTTTTTGTCTACAATAAATTTAGAATTTCATCGTCGTGCGACGTTTGCGCTAACCCGACGTTGGAAAAAAAAATCGCTGATCGAATATTTAAATACATATTTATCGTTAAAAAAGGTTTCGTCGCGTCGCAACGGTTCAATATTTACGATAGTTTCGAACGAAAATATATGATAATTTTATTGCAATATTAATCGTGGAATCGGGACTACGCCCATGGATTTCTTCCAACTTACCGACCTACTACTCCGGGCACCACCTCGAAATCCGAGATGGCAGAGAGCCGTTCTAAACGCCACTACGATCATACGTGTATAAATATATACTGCGTATGCACGTGTGTACCTATATATTCACGTACTATTTATGCCGGTATGGAGAATGGTCGTCGGTGTGTAAAGGCTCTCGCTATCGCATGCACCCGGTAGTTGGCGAACGTCTATATACTTACAGCTATTTCGCTTCTATATCTATAACGTTTGTATTCACAGTAAACCGAATGTCTTTATAATTCGTGCCGCGACTGCAACGCGACTGTCGTTCGAACGAATCGAAACGATAAAAAATTTACAATTCTTCTCTTGAAACAAAAAAAAAGAAACGTCAAAGATCGTTATTATTATCTTTTTTTTTTTTCTAACAATGAGACAATTTTGTAAATTCATTCGTGTTTTTTTTTCAAATTCGCTGGTTCGTTCACACGTGTCTCGTTTAATTGTCGTAGTCGACGCGGCGAGGGTCGTAATCGATATGGTCCATTTTTAAAACTATTTTCCGGTGTGATGATGATGGTTCGTTGATTTATCCGACGCGAAGTTGGCAAGCGACTTGTATCGCTCTCTAAAAGTATGTACGTGTTCAACGGTGGAACTATATATATACGTATATACGTATATCGGGCACAGCTTCTCTATTGTGCATTTCGTCGAGTCTGTGACGATGGCACGCGCCGACCGTACGACCATTTTAAACCATTCAGGAGAGATTCTATTATTTGCTACGAACACGACCTACTTGCCTCCTTCATATTTTCCACTCTGCCTTGCACGCATTGTATATGCATTACTACCTGCAGTACTGGACCGTACAACCACACGTATATATTTATGTATATACAAACCTCTCTCGCGTTCGGAAATGATCGTCCATGCAAAAGAGAAAGGCCTTGTCGCCGAAAGGTGCAACGAGAATGGCGGTTGTATTTTACTAGACGAGAGACAATTTTGTATGCGCTTATTCTCACTACGTCTCCCGTTTCATTTTATGGTCATATTTTTATTACAATCCTTCCGAACGTTATATCCTTGCGACGCAATGATCAACGATAACAAGTTCTCGTTCTCTTTGCTCGACGTCCGTTCGAATTTTTTTAATTATCGCGAAGACTCACGTTTCACGTTTTAATATTTCAACAAGGTTAATGGCAAACATTTTCATCGGCGCTCGCGTTCCTATTTTTTAAACTCTCGCTCGGTCCTCGGTCGAACTATAAAAAAAACGAATATAATGACTTACAGCTTTCTCGCCACTGTTCTCGTACGTAAGTGCGACGAACACTCGCGGCTCACCGCATCGACTTCGTAAGCAGAATCGAGCGATCGCACGCAACGAAATTTCGACCGGATGATGAGTCCGGGAGTCTGTGCGTCGAGATTGCCGCTGTAAATCCATCGTCCCTTAATTATTCGATAGTATTGTTTACCCGACATTATACATCGCCTCCGCGTTCCACGTAACACATACGTTTGTGTAAATTTTCAAAATTACTTCGTCTCGGAGAAACTTCTGTTGTGCAACTGTCCTCAACTGTACGGGTGAGGTGGCCGGGGGGGGGGGGGGGGTCACGAACGATTTACCGGCATGTACAACGTCAGTCGTGTACTGTGGATAACGAAAGAATCGCGGAACACGGGCGCGGTATTACATGTTGTCCGGTCGAAGGAAAAGACGCATAAAAGTCTCGGACAACTTTCGCATTATGACCATATACGTTCGGCGAACGAATTCTCTGGAAATTTCAATTGCGGTTTTATTCGCTCTCGATTAGCAACGCTCTGAGTCTAGATTTCGAACGCATGAGAAAAGTCTCGTGAGATCATCGCGTATTACACACGCGACAGTAACGACGATGACAATATGAATAATAATGATAATAAAGATGATTAATTTATCATGAGAATTAAGACGATTTTTTTTTGTTACACGTACGAGTAATACGCGGATTGCAAGACTTATAAACAAACGCGATTATTTAAAATAATAATATTAATAATGATAAAATTACAAACTGTACTGGGAAAGAACGGCCTACACATAAGATCGGACGGTCGCAAACAACGCACCAGACATCAAAACACGAAAAGCATCGACATTGCGATTCTCAATGACACCAAAACGTTATAAAAAAAGGCAAGAAAAAGTCACGAAATATAGGTAAACCACTCGCAACAAAACTAAATGATCTCTGGAACGAACGAACTATCTCAACATTTATGATTGTCATATAAGTCACAAAGATTACGTCACGAAACTTCCCAAACCGACTCGAAAAAATTGGATATCGGCAAATTTGCGCACACGTCCATCCAAAAAAAAACAGTCGTCAAAATAACGGCGATCTGCAGTATAATGTTACAATACCAATAACCCAATAAGTAATAGAAATAATAATAATAATAATAATAATAATAATAATAATAATAATGATTGATTCGTTGATAATTGGGACAAATTCTTCGAGCACGCGAGGTCGAATATCAAGTGGACAGATATTTTCAGATTTATGGACGCAATCAGTGCGGTGAGATCGAAGCTCAGATTTGTCAGAGACACGCGACGTAGAATTTTCGCGTGTTCTACGAGAGAAATCCTTGCTATTGGCATTTGGTGGTTGGTCGAGTATTAGCGCCAGAATTGCAACTAAATAAAGTATACGACCCGATAATGGGTTTGCGTATATGTATACTATATATAAAGGATAGTCAATATATATATATATATATATATATATATATTTATATTTACGTGACCATAACGGTACGACCAAGAGGTCACAGAACGCGAGAAAGTGGGCCACGCCACGGGAACGTTAACCTTTACCGCGGTGTCGTGTGTTTCCGCGATGCTCCTCTTAGTCGCTGCACAGTACCTACAGCGCATACAACAGCTGCGAGAGCTTAGCGGCGCGAGCGAATATATACTGACGGGGGGGTCGCACGAGGAGACACGAGGATGAAGAAGCACCGCGCAATGAGAAGAGATGAGAAATTTGCGCTGGCAACAGACATCGATGCATTATTCGCAAAATTGTTTTACATCTCGTGCACTTCACCGATGTTGGCGAAGTGATCTTTTTTTCCTTGACGAAATACTCGTTCGACTTTTTCACCTCTCGTAGAAACTGTACATAGACACGTCTACATATATGTGTATATATATATATTTGTAACGATGAGATTGGTTCAAGCCGTTAACTCGCGACGTGACCATAGCAACTTGATTTTTATGTCGGAACGTGTGGGACGAAGGAGGGGGACTTGTTCGGGTATAAATCGAGAGTCGGGTGAGAAACTTGAAAGAGCTGTTTTCAATACTAGCGCTCCAACCGCTAGTGGGTAGGAGAGCCGGTTCTCGTTCGTCTTCTTCAAGTGCCGTTGCGTTCTCCCTCATTTTGATATCGGCCTTGCTGCCGTCATACGCGCACTCGATATATACCTTCGTGAAAGGTTTAACGTAATAATAATTATAATTCATCGATATGTTTATTACCATTTAAAAATAATAAGCCATAAATTATTGTATTATTATTATTATTATTATCAACGTAACATATTTCTTCTTATTTTTATTTCTTTATGTTATATCAATCGTTTGATTACATATTGATTTTTGTATTATATTTTTGCAAAGTTTTGTCAATATTGAAAGAATAGTTCTTGGCAAGGTCAACGAGCCTCGTGTTTGTTTCACTGCCTTCGATCACGTATAATCGTGCAAAACGTATACAGAATTGTGGTTGTCTTTCGCGTTTTGCATTTCGTCAAGTGCCCCGCGATCATTGCAATAAGGTGCGCCGCGTGCGCGACATTTCAAAATGACGTCATGGAACTGCATAAATCGTAAAGTCGCGGTTTGCACGCGCGAGCGAGCACGCGCGAACGCGCGAGAGAGGGAGGGAGTAAGTGCGAGAGGGACGGGGAGGAAAGAGTCGAATGAAAATATTTTATGTCACTCCTTGTTTCTGCATACTTCGTGCTGCTGCCTTCGTGCAGCATTTTCGTACCAAGGAGAGCTACAAATCCTCGACGGTCGTTCCTCTCTTAAAACTCGACACACACGCTCCTAGAGTTTTCCCAAGATGCCGTTTTACGCTTATTGTCAGGCAGTATAGGTACAACTCGCGTCAGAGAGACGCGAGGAAGAGCCACGCCTAATCGATTGGATTGGAAACAACGATTCTTCGAAAATTTCTTCAGGACTGAAATATTTCTCAATATTTTCGAATTGTTTGGTTTTGTTTCACGCTCCTCACGGTTTTACGGTTAAATATTTGATACGGTTGAAGCGAGGGGAGTCGAGAGAACGAGATGCATTTTACGTGATCGGCCGAGACGTTTGAAAAAACGTTATGTCCAGTGGCAGTTATTTTCTTTTCGTATCGTTCGGTGGCCAACCACTGTATCGTTGGCTCTTCTCAGCACGTCCGGACGAAACATTGTCCGATATCTTCGTTCATCTGCTTCCGCACTCGACCTCGTACATACCTTTGTAACGTCTAATGCGAGGATGGAGAGCCCCTCGTCGTTTGCATTGACGAAGCGAGACACGATAAGTAGCCTCGGCAAAAGTGTACATATATATATATACACACGTTGTACGTATCGATGCTGTTTAATATATACAGACCCTCCGGTGTTCTTGGCGCGTATGAGAAGTCACGGGACGAGACGCCAAGAATACGAGAAGTGTGTGTAATGCGCTTCTCGTCCCGACTCGGTGAACACATCGACGAGGGTCTTAAGTGGTTGGGTTGGGCGGCGGTCTCTCTCCCTCTTTCCGTACCTGGTTGCGAATGCCTCACCCACAGTCTCAAACCTTGATTCTCCAATTCGCTCGATAACCTACCTGGCCCCTTCCTCCTCCTCACATTTCGACCAGAATCATTTTCGACCCACGTTGATTTTTCTTTCGTCAAGGTATTTTTTTTCCGGGGCGAGATATTTTCCCATCTCCGCCGATGACGCTCCTCGTCCTCGATTTCCTCGGGTAAATCATTCTCATCGAATCGTTTTATCGTATAGAAAAACGAAAATTAAACTTTATCAATACGCTTCGATGATAACGATAAGGCTAGCAATATCCACGTCCTGTACCACGTACTTTTTTGTTTTGGTCGCGAGAAGATCGCGTAATTCCGGATAATCTGGCCATAAAATTACGGTATATTTCGACGAGGCCAGATTAGTCATAGACGCTCGCGGGTTGCGCACGCAGAAATACGCGAGACACGTGGGAACTCGCTGTAAATATCACATTATGCACTCTACGTACAAGACACGCGATACTGTTAAACAGCGCAACCGGACGACGAGAGCACGAAACAATTTATTAACCGTGCGAAATCTCAGTCGCTGACTCGATCGAGACGAGCCTCTTCAATGATCATTAAGCACACTTGTACATACATACAAACAAACACACGCACACACCCACACACACACACACACAGTGGCTGATTGTATGTATCCGTATAAACTTTGTTAATGACATTTATTATCGGATTCGAGCTAATTCCACGAAATCCCTTATCATTCGCTGATCTCACAAGCGGCCCGAGACGCGCATAATCCAAAAGGAGATTATCGTCGATCCGGATTCAAGCTTTGTGTCCTTTCACGAACGAAACGCCGGTCCGAAACTCGTTAATGAATTTCATTACCACCACCCTCGCGGCTTTCCGCAACGTTCCTCCATATTTTTTTCTATCCCCGCATACGTCGCTCGTAATTTCCGATCGGCCGAATTCCCAGAAAGCATTGGTCTTTTATGTGGATTTGAGAATCGTTAAAACGCGATTACACCTCCTACGATCGACCGAAAATCGTCAGGTGTCGTAATGTTTTTTATTGCTTCGTGTCGCTTATTTTTCCGGACGCTTCTTTGGAAACGGGAAATAATACATACGATATTGAGGCTGCGAACTTTGAACGAGGAAATTGGGAGAGCGCGGAGAGCTCGTTAAAGAGAAGTCATGCTCTGCAGTTCGAAACAACGATAGTGTCCCACGTTTGCGCGTCCTCGTTCATTATTTCGGTCCCTTGAAAGTCCTGAATTGCCAATTAGCGACATCCGAGTATGCGAACTACAGTTTACGCATACGTTTATAACGTCCGAGGGTCTCGTTGTGCGACCCCGGGGTTAACATCGCAGGACTCACCCCGAACCGCGCCGAAAAACTTACGAGTTGTGCGTTACATGTTTTTTGTCTTTCGTGTTTCAGAAATTGCCAAGGTACGAGCGAGCCTGTTCCAGATCAGCGGCGTCAAAAAGGAACCACTGATTCTTCCCGAGCCCGAGGGTGAAATCATGACGTTAACGGAAAAAGTTTACGTACCGGTCAAAGAACATCCAGACGTGAGTCTCGACGTTTTATACGATATTTTTCGATTCGTTTTTTCTACATCGGTAATCGTCGTGGCATGTATTTAGTAATTTACTCGGTCACGCGAAAGATTTATTTTTACCTGTTCCAAACGTAACGAGAAACGACATGTTTTTTTTCCCTCCGAACGAATTTAGTAACGGTACGACACATACCGTATACACCGTCCGTATATGCGGTAAGTTCAATTATCGCGATTATTTCTGATCGCATAATTTTACATTTCTTCTTTTTCGAAAAGACTCTCTGGCGCGGTCTGGATAGCAGAGTCGGTCTTAATCGTCGTCTAAGCGGGCGTTTAATTCGCGTCGACGGTCGGTCGGTCGGTCGGTCGGTACGACTTTATTCTCGAATCAATTGCGCGTTCTCGTTCCTCGAGGTTGAACAATTTCACAATTCGCGCGATAATCAGTTTTTTTTTATCTCATCACCACGAATTTGTATGGTTTGCAAATTAAAACTGGTTCGTTTAATATCGATATGCCGTCGGACTGTCCTCGTTACCTTTCAAAGTTTTTACTCCAATGAGAACGAGATGTGTACACGTATATATAGGTAGGCGCATATGTAAAAGTCGAGATTTATTCTCGTTCTTTTGCAACTCTGAGAAATTATTCAACGAGTTCGTTTTATTTATTGTAAGTGCGAGGTAAAATTTGATCGTACCGCCGCCGACATTATCGTACACAGCTTACTTACACTGAGAATTCTCTCTTTTTCCGCATCGTGTCTTCGTATATTTGTGTGTGTCTGTGTGTTATTCGATACGTATAGTCTACTACTGAATGGTCCCGCGTTGAAACCTCGTCTAATTCGCATAAATCGTAATTAAAATGTTTCTCTCCCCCTCTCTCCCTCTCTCTTGTTTCGATATCGTTTATGCAGCTCGACATCGCTTGCGCAAAGACGAGATGCAATGCTTCGTACAAGCTGCTGCCGATCGCGTTTTCTTCCGTTTCTCTATCTCTTTATTTTTGTTTCTAAATTCCTCGCTCGGTCGATCTCTCGCGTCGTTGTTTTTCGTCTCGAATAATTTTAACGAGATACACGTGGATAATTTTGCGCGAAGATAGTTTTTGAAGGAGCGCGGCCTTTTTCTCACATCTTTATTTGGACGATTGTATACGAGACGAGAGAGAAAAGCAAGTGAGAGAGAAAAAGATGTGGCGCGTAGGAATAGCGCGTGTGAGATCGTAGCAAGGGTGATCGAAGCTCGTTCGCCCACGTACCGTGACATATATGTCTCTTGACACGCCTTGTCAAGCCGCGAAGATCTAGCGATATAAAAAAGAAGAGAAAAAGAATACGAACGACCAGAGACAAAGACGCGATACGTGTAGGCAGTAACGTCGTTACAAGCTCGTGCCGAAACAGCAAAACGGTTCGAACAGGAAAAACTTGAAATCTCTCGATGACTCGATCTTTCCATTTGGCGCCTGTCGCTATGGCCCAAACTCCTCGCGTGACAAATTGTCAAAAAAATCGTGACGATTACGCGTCACCTCGTCAAATTGGGCTAATTATCGAGCCTTATTTTCCTTAATATTAATTGGAAGAAAAAGAAAAAAAAATACAACACGAGGAGAAATATCCTCGGCGAGTTTTATACCGTACTTTGGCGGTGCTTTATAAACGATTCACGCAAGCGCGCGCGCGCGCGCGTATATCCGTTTATATAGGTACGTATATATGCAAGTGAGAAATATGGTCGAAGGGAGTCGAGAAGAACGCTAGAGACTCTATAGCGAACGACGAGTGACGATCTCTGCGAAGTTGATTAATTCGACGCACTCTATATAGGTCGTGCCCTCTTTTTTCTTTTCTCTTTTCCTCCAAGAGTGTCTCGGCTCAACGATGATCTAAGAGCCTCTCTGTGTTCTCTGGTCGCCGCGAGTCTTGTGCGTTCGCGTTTCGTAACGCGCACAGGGACAACATAACTTTCATTCTTTATTACGACTTCTATACGGGACGCGCGGACAACACGGTCTCGGCTTCGTTTTCAAAGTCACGCGTCCGTGTCTTTATCGCGTAGGGAATACGAATCTTTTGTTCTTCTTCTCCCAAGGTTTAATTTCGCGTCTTTTTTCTTCTTCAAATTTTACGATATTAAAAAAAACGCATAATTTGTTTAAACGAACGATTCATTTTCAATGCGTCGATCAATTTAAAATCAGCTCTTTGTTGTTGTTAATTTCATTATACTTTCGCCCGAACGCCATAAATATACGTACCTATCGCGAAATGACGTGACAGCGCGGAAGAAGATTCGTGATGTTTCAGAGTGAAAAATGTCTGGCTGTATCAAGGTGGTCCATATCGCGGACGGCAATCTCGTATACACTCGAAAGGGTGTGAAACGAATAGAGTGAAAGAGTGAGAGAGTGAAAGACCGCGAGAGAGGGTAGAGAGGTGGGGGGGGGGCGGATCGTTCAGGCGGGGAGGTTATGGAAGAAGGCTGAGGAAAAGCAGCACGAAATGTGTACAGTGGAGTTTCTATTTCGGTGTCGGGACGAGAATAGAAGCTTCTCCGCGTCTCGCGAACGCGCCGCGATAATCGCGCTCTCTCGTTCTCGCGTTGTTTCATCTGCAGCACAGCCACCGCGGTCTCTGGCGAGCGCGCGAGAGAGTTATAATAACGAGGCCGAAATGGCCGCGGCGTGCATACGCAAATTTGCTGGCAACACGAGGAGGATGTTAATGTTTGCCCGTATATATAGATAATTATAAACGTCTCTTCGCGCTTCCCGCATATTTTCGTACAGCCGCCATTTTGACGTGTCGACCATTTTGTTCCTTTTCGTCGAATCTTTCGTCACCAACGACGATGACTCCGACTCGTGATTTTCAAACGCTATGTTTTTTCGTTTTTTTGTCTTCCTTTCCTAAACAAAACGTATCTGTATAAATCTTGATCTTAGATCTTATCTCGAGACGAAGAGAGTTATATGTATCGATATACTGCCAGGACATTTTAGTACCTAATAGGCGCGCCATATTGCGCGACTTCGAACGGTAATTCTATATACGGCTAGAACTCTATCGCGGGAAAGTGCTTCGCTCGGAAAACCGGCTTCGCACCCGGTTCTCCGAGCGACCACCTCGTCTTGCCTCGATAATTACCGATATTCGAGGAAGCGTCGTTGCCACTTCGGCTCGGGCCATCTAGAGCGACTCGTAGAAGCCCGATCATCTTATGACTTCGAACGATTGCGCAAAACTGCGAATTACGCGACTTACACATTAAAAATAACCGTGCCGGAAATTCCAGCCTTTTTGTTTCTCTTCCCTTTTGCGTATAAAGTACTTAATCCGAGTTTTCCGAGTAACTAATCGAAAATCGAATCGTTGTTCTTTATTAAAATTGTCGATATACGCTATAATTGAACAAAAAAATTAAAATACAAACGATTGGCTAAAGCCACGAGATTCGTACACAAGACGGGAAGTCAGTCTCGTTGACGCGTCTCGTTGGCATATCCTCCGTTCTAGTCATACCGTATAGTCACAAGCAGTTTGCCAGCAACGGGCAGAGCGCGCGGCCCATTTGATTTATACGTAGTCTGCCAGAGAGCACGATTTCTCTCAAGCGGCACCTATTATAATGACGCGGGCGCGCCTTCCTTCGAGACCCTCGTCTCCCCCCCCCCCCCCCCCCCCCCCCCCTCCATCCCTTCACCGATATTCTCTCAGCTCGTAAGGTCTGTACTGAGAGGGAAGGAACCAACGCCGCCGAGCATTACTTCACATCCTGAAGGAGAACGCGTACATATATGTGTACCTACGTATATAGTTCGACTTGGTAGCGAACGCGCCACAAAATTACACACCGTGAAAGAATCCTAGCGAGACTATATCCCAACAACGCGTCTTGCTCGCTGAGACGTAACGATTTATTGGATTTTTTCTCCAAATTTCAACCTGATAATTTCTTTCGGCTGATTAGGTTTGAATTTCACGAAAAAGAAATCTTGAGCTTAAATCGAGCTTTAAAAAACTTTTTAAGCTCGATACTCAAATATTCTCTAGCGTCTTATCGGGTTCTTTTTTTCGGAGAAAGAACGCGCGGGCTTGAATTACGGTCGACCGAAATAATTGTAGGCTGACAATGCGCAGTCACTTTCCTCCAGACATAGTCGTCGACCTCGTCGTCTCGCGGTCGACAAAATCCAATGCACTCCGCGTTTCTGACTCTCGTTTTCGTTTATTTATCAACTATTATCATACGCGCTGTTTGACCGGAACCATTCTGTCTGTAATACGTAGGCATTCGTTCGGTTCGTTGAATTCTTGGTCGTTAAACGACGCCTCGCTAGTTCCGAAAGCAAAATTTTACCGCCTTAACGTCTTTTTTTTTGCCATCTTTCATTCGATGAAAATTGTTTCCGAGCTACTTTCGGCGTAGCTTAACGCATCGTATGAGATAACAGAGCATCCATACAGTTATCCGGGTTCGTCGTGCCACCGCTTTATTCGGTTTATCAAAATTGTTGGCTGATTGGCCGATCGGTCGTATACCTATTACATCTTTATCGCGTTATCCTTGCCCCGTTCTTATCGTCGACTTCTGCACGTATTACTGGCGCTCGAGAACAATATCGGTGATATTTCCCAGTTGTATACGCCTATTGAATATCTATGGGCTATTCTTATCGCGAATTTTGTTTTATCAAACCGATCGCTCGTCTTCTCCAGACGGCACTTTGCGTTGGATTATATATATAGCTATATGTCTATAATATCCACTTGTGAATCGTTCTCACGTACTTACTCGCGTACCTCTCGAGGTAATAATCGGTCATTATTCCGACACTGCCGTACGATTCCTTAACGAGCACATTAACCCTGCGATATCCAGACGTGATTCACGGTCAACGTTACGGGAGTTACGCAATTTAGAACATTTTGTACTTTACTTCGGAAAAATAGACATACATATTAAAAATATATATATATAGAATCGAATAATCAAGTTCTCTTAATTCGATAGTTGGACCATAGAAATGAAAATTTAGCAGATGATTGATGTAGCGATCCGACAGTATTTATATATTTTTGTATTGATAATTTTGAATAGTTTTAAAAAATGTCAAAATTTTCTTTATATGATTTTTTTTAACTAAATATGTTTTTCATATTTTCTAACGATAAAAATGTGGATTCTGCTTAATTTAATCATGCATTTTTGTTGTCTCGTATGATTTCAGTTCAACTTTGTCGGAAGGATTCTAGGACCTCGTGGAATGACAGCGAAACAGTTGGAACAGGAGACGGGTTGTAAAATTATGGTACGAGGAAAGGGCTCGATGCGAGACAAGAAGAAGGTGAGTTAAAAAAACGATGGAGCGAGGTAGTTCGCGTTGTCTCTAAAACGAACCGTGATCGAACGAGAGACCCTCGTCCGATAGGAAAATACGTTCTCCATGGTCTCGATGTACTCTCGACACGCTCTCCGGAACGAGTTTTCTCTCGCTCTTCAACGTCGCTGGCAAACGCGTTTCGAGTATTCAATAGCTTGCCACGTTTTAGGTTTGCCAGAGAGAGAGAGAGAGAGAGAGAGAGAGAGAGAGAGAGAGAGAGAGAGAGAGAGAGAGAGAGGTTACGAACGCGGTCGGTCACGAATGTAATCACCATTCGTTCCTCGACTCCGATAACTTCTCGCCTATTCCTATTTTATATCGATATTTTATTATTCTTCTTGAATATTGCCTTCTCTCGAGAAGGTCGACCACTCTCCGGACAGGAAGGTGGTTGAACCGACTGCAGTTGTTCGATTTTCGCGGTTAGAATACTTTTCTTCTTTCTTTTCGCGCTACCATCGCTCGACGAAGAGATAAAACCGCGAATCGCCGACGAATGTTTAGCCAGCTGTTCGAGTTTCGAGAATACCGAGAACGTAGATATATATCATTCGCGTCTAAATCGTCCCGTTGCTTTAATGCCACGCGCGTAAAACTCTCTCGTTGCGAAGAAAACGAGCGTGTCGCGAGTTGAGCACGTTGCTCTCGAAAATTTTGCCGACTCTCATTGTCTCCGCATAAACCCAGCACGAGAGAATGAGAGAGACAGAAACCAAAACTTTCCAACGATTATCGTCCCTTTGCGTATGTACGATCGGAATCGTATAAAACGACGAGAGTATAAAAAAAACTATAAAAATATATAATTATTCGTTGTATAAAACGATAATGATTTTTTCAAGCTGCGATTGAGGAAATCGAACCAGGGCTCTTGTAAGTACGAGTATATTGATGAAAATAGTGCCCCTATGTTGGAAGATTTCCAGTTGACTTCTTCATTTTATTCGTTATTCGTGGCATCGTGTATTTTTCCTTTGCTTAATTTTTCATTTAAAAATGTACTTTTCGCTCGTCCATGTTACAAAATTATTTCGTTCACGAGAATATACGATGTGAAGCGCGCGATAGGCTCGTGACGACGATTAATCGTGAATTCTCTTGTTCCCTCGACAGGAGGAACAGAATCGAGGCAAGCCAAATTGGGAACATCTGACGGACGAGCTGCACGTTTTACTTACGGTCGAAGACACCGAGAATCGGGCCACTCTTAAGCTCGCCCGTGCCGTCGAGGAAGTCAAGAAGCTTCTCGTGCCCGTGGTGAGACAGTTCCAACTACTTTTCTTTTCTTTCATTACGATCATTCTATAAAACATTCTTTATTATCCTACTCGGTATTTCGAAATATTTTGCGACTCGCTGTTTTTTTTTTTTTTTTTTTCGTCGTAAACTAATTATATTCGAATCGTTCTAAATGCGGCAATGAGCATTTCATATCGTACGAAAAACGGAAAAAAAAAAACTCGAATCGATTTATCATCGAGGCGAAAATTTGGCAAGGTCCTGACGGTGATGTCGATTGTTAGCAGGCTGATGGCGAGGACGAACTCAAGAAGAGGCAGCTCATGGAGCTGGCTATTATAAACGGCACTTACAGAGACTCGAACACCAAGGTCGCAGCTGCAGCAGGTAATTAATATTAAGTTAGAAGTTGGGAAAATTAAGCGGTTATTCATAATGAAATTCGAGCAAGGATCCGTGTTTTTCCCTAATCGCGAAATAAACCGAGGCCATTAACGTTCTATCGATGATGTCCGTTCCGTTATAACGCAGTTATGCGCGTTTGCACTTTGGTTACAGTAACTTGCTCGTAACACCGATGACAGAAGCAGCGAAGAATCGCTCGCTCTCGTCATCGTTCGCGAGACCGTGAAAGAGAGACCAGATAAACGTTGCAAATTCCAAATGTCAAGTCACGTACGAGAATTAAATTTTATCGCGAGAACAATGGCACCTCTTTTTTTCTTTCGCGTCTCGTTCAATCTAAATTCTTGCTCAACAGGATATTCGAGTCGTCGATCACGTACGTACGATTCATCGAACCGATCCTTTGTTCGTTGTTTTTGGTCACCCGGCGCACTCTCGCGCCATCCCCTCGGTCGATAACGCACGACATTCGGCCCGCGATGACCGAAAACAATTTTTATCCCGTATTCTCAAAATAAAAAAACTCCGTTTTATCGGAAATCCCGACAATTTTTGCACGAGTTCAGTTTAAAGAGTTAGCATAGCGTTTGACATTGCAGCTTGCGATGAGGAATGGAGGCGCGTGGCGGCAGCCGCCGCCGAGTCACAGCGTCTTCTTCCAGGACTTGGCTCGCAAATGCGAACCCAAAACGCACCGCTGGGCGCTCCGTTGATACTTTCGCCACGAATATCCGTCCCGACGACCGCGGCGTCGTTGCTCAACGGCTCGGGTCCTCCCGGCTCGTTACTATCAGCTGGTGATCCACACGGTCTCATATACACTCCGTACGCGGACTACGCCAACTACGCGGCACTGGCAGCATCTCCGTTGCTCACCGAGTACGCCACTGCTGACCATTCTGGTGGGTTGTTTGCTCGCTGACGCTAGGCTCGAGCCCGAGTTCTTTATATTGCTTATATCTAACGGGTTATATGTATATACATATATACCGTGCGTTTTTTTTACTAGACCTTAGCAAAAGAACCGGGCAATCAAATAATCATCGATCGTTTCAACGACGATGACTATTATTATTATTATTATTATTATTATTATTATTATTATTTTCTATTGCGATTATCGATGTTTCACACTCGCGATAAGACGAGGAGCATATACGACGCAGCACGATACATCGATCGTTCTCATACGCACCAGTAACGCGTAGGCGATCGTAGGATTCTTTTTTATCCATGTTTTTTTTTATTTTTACTTTTTATTTTTTTTAAATATACATATATACGTTTTTTTTTTTAAGAAAATAGCTTAAATCAGTCATTTACTAGTCGCGCGTCGTTCATGCGATTTCAAACGTTTTGTTCACGCGAATCGCGTCGTTTACGATATTATTATAGACGCACACAAACACGTATTAAGCGGTCGCAAGAACGTTAGGATTCTAAGCTCACGCTCACACGTTTCTCTCATTTGCTTTATTTTTGTCAAATTTTACTTCCTTTTTTTTTGTTTCGTTTGAATTTTTTTATCGCCATTATCGCTCGCTCTCTCTCTCTCTCTCTCTCTCTCTCTCTCTATCTATCTATCTATCTATCTCTCTCTATCTATCTATATCTACCTCTCTCTCTCTCTCTCTCTCTCTCTCTCTCTCTCTCTCTCTCTCTCTCTCTCTCTCTCTCTCTCTCTCTCTCTCTACCTCTCTCTCTCTCTCTCTCTCTCTCTCTCTCTCTCTCTCTCTCTCTCTCTCTCTCTCTCTCTCTCTCTCTTTTATACGAAATTAGCAACACGGCATTTGCGACGACGGTTGCTTCAGGTGCTTTCGAACGTCACTGAGGCAAAGAAAATATTTGAAGATATAATTGTGTGTAGGTGTGTTTTTTTTATTTTATTTTTACAATATCGCTATACCGATGAAAAAATCGAGAACGGAGGGAGAGAGAGAGAGAACGAGAGAAAGAGAAAGAGAAAGAGAAAGAGAGAGAAAGAGAGAGAGAGAGAGAGAGAGAGAGAGAGAGAGAGAGAGAGCATGAGTGAGTTAGAGGGAATTAGAGAGAGAGAGAGATACTAGTCCAAAAGGTTTCGTATAGGGCCGGGTGAAAGTTTGCGTCTAACGGTATATGGCCTATGTATGTCGATTAATAATGTACGTACTAACTTCGACGTTCTCGGATCAATGTTTTTTTTTTTCTTTCGGGGTTGCCGTGCCTCGTTCGAGACGCCTGCGCACTTTTTTTCATATATATATATATATATTTTTTTTTAACTCGAAACACAAACAAAACGTCTGGTTATCCGAGCGTCGGGTACGCGATTGCAATTTTTTTTTGTTCTTAATGCATAATATGTTTTTTTTTTAATTTTCACTCTTTGCGAATTTTCAAATGAACTTTAACGAACTCGGGTTTGGAGCTGTGTGATTCGATCGGATGGACTCGAAAGATATATTTTCTTTTTTATAAAATAAATTTTTCAAGTCTATCCGCGTACATTTATATATTAATGTCGATGCTTGAAAACACAAATAAGCATCGATAAGTGGCATGGTAACAAAGTCAGTTGAACAATTTTCAGCAATACGCCGCGCATCACACAATTGGCAGTGGGATAACACAAGAAAAAGTCCGTATTCTCCGCGATAGCGCAAAGTATTCCCGTTTACCTCCCAGTAATCAATTTTAATTACGCTATTACGAATAGAAGCATGCGTACGCATTCTTAACAATAATTTATAAGTAACGTTGTTTTCAATATATTTTTCTGTCTTTTTTTTTTTTTCTTTTTCTCTACATACCAAACGGAAATATACTCTCTATATGCGTTTCATCGCAGGCATTCGTGCTTGCGAGGCGTACAGTCGTGTGTCACATTCTCGTGCATTACTCAATGCAATAATCAAAGGCCATTCATTGTTGTAGTTATACGAATCGTATATTAAACACACACACATATATACGTATACATACATATAGACAGATACACATATTTATATTTACTGAAAAGTACCAGGTTAGTGAGTATTAGAATTGTAGATTTTGCAAATGTTTGTTTTTATCTCGGACTTTTTAATTTTGCCCCCGAACGTAAGAATCGAAAAATAGATATGTATCGACACGTGTCGATATCCGAAAATCCGTCGGCGCGAAGATTTTTTTCGGGATTTCGCGTTTTTTAACGTACTAATAATAATTACGTACTAAACTTCTCGATCTTGTTTTTTTTTTTGTCAATTGTTTATTCGATAATACGGTGGCGGTTAATTAATGAAACATTTGGTACTTTTGCATTTGTATTTATGTCGTTTATCGTTTATTTTCGTCGGTTATTATTAATATGATTATTATTATTATTATAATTTTGATGATTGTTGTTTTCTCGATCGATCAGTATGTCCAATGCAAAAGGCATTAATACAATCAGTTAACACTACAAAGTACTCTACTAGAATCTCGAGTGGATATCCCTAGGGTTGGTCTAAATGCCAGAACTAAAAAAAAACGAAATTGCGACGATGAAAAGAAATAACAACTAACCACGAACGGTTCGCCTTATTCGTAAGACTCGCTTACCTCACGTTCTCACATACGTACAATTCTACTTTCGTTTTTTCTTTTTGCTTATTCCGAGATCGTCGACGCCAACCAATTCGAAAAGAGCAACCAATAATTTTTTCGCTCGTACAAGCCCGGCTTCAATCGCAAAATTCTCAAAGTAAAATAAAAAATCATAAAAGAAAAAAAAAAACAAGGAAAAAAAAAGAAAATACAAATTTTGAATGGCTCCTTTTCATCCGACAGATAACTACGACGAGGAGACATCTCAAAGTGTTCATTATGTGGTTCTGCACAACTACTGGCGATACTGGGACGGCTTTTCGATCTATACTTTAATCCGGATAACGTAGTACTGTGAGCAAGTAAAAAAAAAAGAAAAAAAAAACGGAAAATCACAGTAAATTCACCCATTTCGTTCGAGTTTGTAATCGTAGAGTCTCCGTTGATCGAATCGATACGACCATAGGCTAAACTCGATACGATACCATCTAGGTTGTATGTCATCCGATTAATCGGGTACGTAGCACTTCGGGATGTTTCCTTGTCAGTTTAGTTTCATCAATTCTATTCCAATAACGATCCTTTTATTTTATTTTATTTGTTTCTTTTCCATATTTCGTCTTTCGTTATCGACTAACTTTGCCGGTGATAGGTAGGCGATAATAGGGTTTTATAGGCAGACAGTAGGTGTAGGGAAAAAATTACCCAGGGACCAAACAACTGCGTTTTCAGGACTGATGGTTCTAGCGTATATTTGTAGGTGTTTTAAGGCGTATCGAAGACTACATGTTGAAAAAGATCCCTCTGTTTTTGTTACATCCGCACGCATTGGCGAACGATATGTGATAGGGAGAAAAGGGGATATACTCACTCGTTGAAAAAAAAAAAAAAAAAACTGAACACCGTGATTTTTTTTTCGTTTTTTTTTCTTTTGCAAACAAGCTCCGGATCCTTTTGAATGAATAGTCTTTGAAAAACATTGAATATGCTATTACCAGAATCATGTACATTATTTTATATATTATTTTATATCGATTATTTAATTTTATTTTTATAAAAGATTTTAGCCATATTTATGCGAAGTTCGAGAAACGTCTTCGTGCATTATCTAGGTCTTAATTGTAATACTCATTTTTGTGACTTTTGAATGAGTGAAATGGCTGGTTATATAAATTATAGTTCGATATTACGATTTTTACCTGATATTCATCCGAGAATCAAACGAGAGAGAGAAAGAAAGAAAGAAATAAAGAAAAAGAATAGGAAGAAAAGCAAAAAGAACAAATACACAGCCATATTATGTCTGAGTGAGACGGAAATACTCGGCGGAGTTTTTTCGATTATTACGATATATACACATGTGTAATAATCGTACGACTTAAACAAATTTATTCGACTAATGTATACATATATATCGATACATTATTGTGCATGCATTTCCAAAATCTGGCAAACAACGATATGATTCGACTTTCATTTTCGACATTAAACATTGTTCAATAGTATGGGAATAAAAAAAAAGAAAAACATAAAGTTTGCCAATTCTGGGAACGTAAGCACGCTCGTGCCATTCTACCGAGCACGAATTGCGAGATTTAACGAAGAAAAAAATTGAAAAAACACGAAAAAAATCCATAAACTAACGAAGCTTCGATCGAGTCAGAAAAATCGTCTCGCAACTCGCGCTCGGTACACGTCGCGATGAAACGAAAAAAGAGAAGAAATAAACATTGGTATTTATTTATTTTCATCTTTTTTTTGTTGTTCGTATGAGAATGTAAACAAACAAAAACATACACACAAAAAAACTGTTAGCAATATAGTGTGGCCAGAAACGAGACGGTGTAGTTGCCAACGGCTATGGAAAATATTGGTAAAGCCGTTAGCGAGTACGATTACTCACATTTCTATGTTGGCGAACAGGTGCAGCGGCCGCTGCGAAGCAGCGTAGGCACCTGGGTCAGATTCGCGAGCACCCTTATCAAAGGGCCGGCGCTCTCTCGTGAATACAGAGATTACAGTCGCGGAAAGGTTAGTTGTGCACAAACCTTCATTTACGTCAAAAAATATATATATAAATGAATATATATATATATATATATATATATATATATATATATATATTTATATATATATTTTTTCATATTATACTATTTCGTATAAATATCTATCGATCTGTATCGCTTACCAATGTATGCGAGAGCCCGCTCGCGTCGTTCGGTGGAACGACGAATATTGAACGAATGACGCGAACGGGCTTGCAACTTTGTACCTGAAGCCCACGTCCATCGATTTGGCGCTCCTCGAAGTTCCGTTCATTCGATCAATCAATAAATCATGTGTATCTATATATGCTCGACATAATAACTTAACAATCTTCATACGGATTGTCATTGTTCTTCGGACAAATATGTTTTACAGTCGAATTCATAGTCTCTAGCCGGGAAAACCGCGCTTGCAGTATTACATGACTTTTTTTGTCTTTTGTTCTCTCTTTTTTTGTTACTTTTTTGTGTTTATTCTCATATATTTAAGCGCCAGATTCGTCTTACGATCGGTATATCTGATGGAAATCAGACGACTCTCGCGTTTATCCGTTCTTTTCGGTTCGTTTTTTTCATCGCCCTAAGAACTTCATCGAGTCCTTTCGGTTCCCTTCCACTACCGACAAGAACCCATGGAAAGCAAATCATACATTGGGAAAGCAAACAGTGTATGAAAATTTGAAAAAGTATGTCTTCCAGTGAATATCGATGAAAGATTTTCTTTTTTCTTTCTTTAAATGAAGGATTATTGAATTATTGTATTATTTGTTCATACATAATTTGGCGCAACTCCCCGCTCCTAGGTCTAAGCAACAGTAAATTATGTAGGATGTATGAAAAGTTGTATGAGAAAGAGGTCATTTTTATCAGACTTGTTTATTTTTTTAAATATACATACATATATATGTATATGTATATATTTGTTTTTTTTTTCCTGTGCCACCGTAAAATATTGTACGGGTGAGCACGCGGTGAGGGTGCGCACCTTCCCAATTCATAGACGGAAAGAGGAAGAAAAGATAAAAATTTGTACATTTCGTACTCGAAGCACTGCCCTTGCGACAAAACGCACAAATACAATGCGAATATTGCCAAGAGCCTACAGATTTCAATGATAGAATTCTAGACATCCGACAGATTAGGGGCAGTGTGGTGTTGGCGAAAAAAAGAAAAAAAAACCGCAAAAAGGCACACAATGAATCAAGAACTGGTGCTTTATGTATCGAATAAGATTTCAATCAACGTTTTTATTTTTAAAATAAAGGAAGAAAGAAAAACACCATTTCCAGGACATTATACATATTTTGCATTTTGTTAATTATTACGATCTTTTTGTTTGTTGGCAACTTGTGCCTGTTGAACACTTATCGAATTTCCATTTGAACTGTATATAAATTTGATATACAACACATCATTATATTATATGATTTGAAATAAATATTTATACAGATTGAAAGACGAAACAATTTCTTGTTACGAGTAATTAAACTTACAGGGGTGGTAACGCAGGTGGCGACGCGAAGATCTCACTTTTCGTATGGTCTCGGCCTCAATGCATTAACCGTTCGATCGATCGTGCCTCTGATGATAAAAATTATCTCTCAAAAATCAAATTATTCAATAACGAAACCAAAAAGAAAATCAATCACTAAATTATTGTTGTTTTTTTTTCTGCAATGTAAAACTGCGTTCCCTGAGCCTTCTCGCTGTTAACTCGAGCGTATCGTTTTTTGTCGATAAACATCCTTTTTCGAAAAAATACATAAATTAGCGGATTTACATTCACTCAAACGATTGATCTATCCTCGTTTACGACGGCTAAGCCAATGCTCGACGAAACAAAAATTAAATTCTTCGAGGCGAACGACGTTTCACACGGCAAAAGCGTTAAAAGTGCTGCCTAACCAAAAACAAAAAAGCTGACGTCCCACCCCTTTCACGTATTATCACTAACATTTTTTTGTTTACGTTTATAGATATTTATTTATTTATTTATTCACACCCGTATCATAGACGCAATTATTTTGTATTTTTTTCTCTGTTTCATCCATCACATAGTATGCACAAACAGCGCCATATTTATTATTTAACTAACAAATAATGCTCCACATGGCCAAGTTGACACTAACGTCTATACATTTTTTTGGTTTTCTAATTACAATTATTTATTATCTTTAATACTGTACAATAATACAATACTACTATGCTTCTGAAATGCCTGGAACTGTATGATAAATCTATCCTACATATGGCACGTGCGTAACTTAATGAGCCTCTGACACCTGCTTGCTGATGGAGATACATTAATAATTTATTTTATTATTTCACCAATTAATAATGAAAGCACATTGCAATTGATAAGCGATAAATGTGCATTTAGGACCTTGAAAACAAATATTTCTCTCTATATATAAATACAATGTCACTTACTTAGCACTGCTATGTTGGTGGCAGGTGCACACCCAAGCTGCCTCTAAAATCGGTGGATAATTCAAGAGTAAAACGGGTTTAGATTGCTCGCAATGGCAATAACTATGCATAACAAACAAAACAAACAATACGAAAGAAAAGAAAAAAGGCTTTCTCATGCCTTCGTCAATGATCTCGTGCGAACAATGCAATATGCAGGGCCGACCGCAGCCCGTATTAAACAAAAAAAAGTCAAAAGATAATGTTACCTTCTAATCGCAACGACGTTTATAGTTTTCTTTTTTTTTTTATTGTTCTCCAATTACAAAACCTAAACGTTAATATTTTTAACATCTTTTTTATTCCTAGATTATATTCTTATTAGTCTCTTTGCCTGTCCTATGCGCGGGGAGGGTACACGAGCCATATATACAAAATATAATTATATCTGTCGAATCTCTGTCAAGAGTTGCCTGCTGTAGACGTAACATAGTGTGGCGCAGGTCTCTTATAAAACTGTCGTTAAAAACAAAAGAAATTTATCATTCGTTACATTTCATTTGTATACATCAAAGACAACTGCTTCAAACTAATATATATATATATATATATCTAAATATATATATATATATTTATATGTATATATATAATTTTTTTTATTTTAATCTACGATGTGTAAAGCAATGCATTTCTCGTACTCGACTTTCAAAGTCAATTAACTTATTCGAAAATATCATAATCGCACTTTCCCGATTCGACTAAACGTAATCATTTCTTTTTTTTCGGTCTACGGTTCGACTTTTTCAGTTGTGAATAATAATGATAAAAAAAAACAAAAAAAACAATAAAATAGAAAAGAAAACCAGACAAACCGCAGGACACGTTGTCGTTAAACGCATTGCTTTCCACTAACCATGTTTCTCTCAGCTGATGAGCTATTAGAAAAACAAATAATTTTAACGTCGATCAAATCATAATCGAAACACTAACAAAACTGTTTTTTTTTCTTTTCTTTCTTGTTAACCCTGGTTGTCCATGGCCTGTAGGCTTGGAGTGCTAACAATGGAATCCACTCGCCCCGTGCTAACACCTGGACTCTGGAACAGCATCCGCGTATGAATTGGTTCACCACCCAGCCGAGCGTCTTCGCCGTCCGCGCGTCACCAGCCCTGTTCGTCAAGCTTATTATCTATCCAGTTCTCTAATTCCTTCATCCATCTCCCTTCGCTCCTTATCAATGTCCGAAGGATTGTACTTTTTAGGTTCTTTGAACACGATTTAAAATTGCCACTGCGTCACGTCGCGCACATTTCCAACACTCGATAATTCGTGAAATTTGTGCAAAAAATCTTTGCGCAAGATTTTTTTTGAATGCGCATCGTTCATTTGTCAATGGCAATTGTTCGTTTGTACTCTCTCTTTCTTTTTTTGTTCTCTGACTCTCCATTATCGCGGTTTTTCTTAGTACTTATTTCACGCAGCAGCAAACACACACATTTATTAACTCATCGGCAAGTGCAACCTTTGGTACATTCTCTTCATCCTACGAGTATTCGAATTTTTGTTTTTCTGCAATTTCTTCTCAACTACACGCATCTAAGTCGTCGTAATCACATCGAGGAGAGCCAAAACTGGGAGAAACCAACGAAGACCACAGGAGTCTCGTAACATCCGGGTGATGATGAGGTATTTCGTCAAGTTTATTAGTCCGTATACGAGTCTCGACCGAGTTTGGATAGTCGGGATAAAAAATTAGCCAAGCAGTATGCATTTCTGAATATTTTTATTTCTCTTTTCTTTTTCTCGGCTAATTAATTTACGTAGAATATCGCGCGAACGATGGTCGCATTCGTCCGCGTTGCGTTCAATTTTGAATCTCTCGTTGCTGAATTATATATTATAAAAGTGCAATACATCGCAAAAATTCATCGTAACGGAATCAGTCAGTTAGATCGAGCTCGCTGAATTTATTATAGGCTCCTCTATTATATATGTATAAACAAAATAAAAACGAAAGGAAAAGAAAAAAAACATCATTGTTTAGAAATAATATAAGAGTATATTGAGAATTTCTATGAACCGAAACGGAAACGTGGATTTTTGATGAATTATTATTTTAGTAGTTAACGACATGAATTTATCGCGCGAATCAATATAAAAACGTGATCAAAAGGATATATCTGTTGTTGAAATAAAAGTTCGTCGTTGCGGAATTATTAGATTTCATAAGTTATGCATTATTAATAAATTGTATGTCATTACTTTTGTTCACCAGTTTGAACAATATTGAACGATTGCGTGAGAGATTGATTTACTTAAATGTTCGTTTAACAATACACTAATAGCACTTCGTTATCAACTTTTAGATCTGCCATATATGTAACTATAAGAATTTTTAGTTATACGTTATATGTGTACAATTATTACATGGTAAACCATCGTGCCCATGGTTTTTAATTTGTGGGACACGGATAGATTCATTTAATTTAACGAGATAAATAAACCCGCTGTTATCGGTAGCTCGTCTTTTGTGTATATAAATGCTTAATGTATAAATAAGCATTGTTATGCATAAAAGAGTGATCTGCAATCTACTTAAGTTTATATATATATATATATATATATATATATATACATATACATATATATATATACACACCGAATGGATTCGGAATTATATTTTATTATTATTGTACGCAACTGTTACAAGTATAAAAAGATGATTAATATTATATATATAGACGCGTATAATATAGGTTCACGTGTCACATGTGCGACTAGTGTACCTATGTACGTGAACGGATACTCACGTCCTAAGTGCACGATATAATGTACCGTATAGGATATTCAAAAGATTATAATCGATCGGCAATCAATATGGAATGCAGTTTTCGCGTACTCCGATTAAATTTACGTCCGCATATGACTTAGCTCCAAACTTCATTTTAATGATAGGACGTGTCTTAGTATCGTGCAGGATATTGTGGCAATATTTAATTTTTGCGACCAGCAATGCAAAGTAACTTGGATTTTTTTATCTGAAGATCTGATTACGGAGTATAGTACTTCTTATATTATTTACATCAGTATATAGATTGCTCTATAAAAGCGCAAATAAAAAAATATTTTTAGATATATACATATATATATCTTATATCACCGATACCACGAGCGACTTACGAAAAATTAATTGAAACTTTCGTGGCGTGTACATTATAGTACAAAGAAACTCGATGCGCTCGAATACAAAACGTATGATTACGGATTATTTTTGTTTATAGGGAAACAAAATTCCACTATCTTTCGTTACATCGAAATTGATTACTTATCCGTTCTGTAAAAGATTATTAGTATTTAATATTCGGACGTCCTCAGAAATAGAAACTCATTATATAAAAGAAATAGGATCAGCAAAACGAATCGTGGGCAAAACCCAGCTTTGTATTTACACACAAAAAATAATATATTTTCACGTTTTACTCGAATAACTTCACGGATCTATATTACTCGCACGGCAGTATGACGAAAGAAAGGTCCGGGAGAGGTACGAGTCGGAAGTTTCAGTATCTAATTTTCTTGTTGATTTCGTTAAAAATAATAAATCGAACTTCTTCTTTTCTTGACGTTGTAAGGCTCGTCGGATAACATCACAGTACGAAGGCATGCATATATATATATATATATATTATAATATAAATGTTATCTAAACATGGAATGTATTTTCCATAGGTGCCACGAATATAGATACGTATGTATATATATATATATATATATATATATATATATATATGTGTGCGTGTGTGTGTGTGTGTGTGTGCGTGCGCGTGTGTGTATGTGTATAGAACGTGGGCACGCCCATGTTCCGTTCTGACGAACGAATAGAGACATATTTTTAATACTCTTGTTACGCTACACACGTTCAACACCTATATTATTATTATTAGAAGTAATAAAAATTACATCGGACATCAACATGTTATTCGCAATTTTCTATCCTGATATTTATCATATTCTAATATGATGATCAACTTTATTAAAGTATATTTATCCATCAACTGCACACCATGTATTCACAGGCTTATTCTACACGACTAGTCACTCAGGAGGCCGCAAGAAGGCGACACCAGGCAGTAGGTTGCTGTGGGGGCCTAAAGGTGACCGGTAGGATAGAGTGAGGCCGGAAAAAAGAAAGTGCGTTTCGTCTTGGGTACAGTGACAGATTCATCAGTAGGGCTGTGTCGCTGTACCCTGCCCTAGACGCGCTGGGTGTTAGGAGTTTAGGAGACGTTGTATATATGGAAATACTTGGGTCTGCGACCACTTGCGAGAAACGCTGGAACTGTTGCGCCGCGTATCGGTATGAGGTGGAACCCTCATAGGGTATGCTGGTTGCTTGCTCTCAGCCATCAGTCGTCTCCTTGTCGCAACCACGGTCTTATACACAGGGACAAGTCTTGCAACTGTGGATCTCGACGTGCGGCTCTTGACGCCCCAAGCCGCTAGGGTCGCTGCTATCGGGGGATACCCGGTGCGAGAGAGATGACGATAGTCACGTATGCGTTTTACACGAGCATTGAACCCTAACCCAAGAATCTCGTTGATACATATTTCCTACAAATTTTGTTCCTTGAAAAAAAAAGATATATGGTGACTAACAAATCTACAACCAATATATATTATGTTAGTCGATTCCCAAACTTCTCACTAAACATCAAGGGGCCATGAAAACAATGATCGGATTTTTTAACTAATAATTCGTAATGTTGTTACGCAAATGACCTGAAATATAACTCGAATCCAACTGGCGTTCTTTATTGACTCTGCCCTTGTGTAATGTATACGTCACAAGGTAACTCGTCGTATAAAGTACCCATGGTTTTCGAATCGCCAGGTTAAGTTTTTTGGTGAAGCCTTTCCAGGGCTGTGTTACGTGTCAAAATAGTAATATAAAAAATAAAAACGACCTGTGACATTCAATTCGACATTCAATTAAGCGAAAAAATACAGGAATTCAAAAGAAAGGAAGAGAGACTAATAAAAGAAAAAGAACAATTCAAAGAACAAGTAAGATTAGAATGTCAACAAAGTAAAGAAATCTGCTTGCAAACCCATAATAAGGAAAAAGAACATGTAGAACACATTATCGCAGAAATACAAGGTACACTCACACACAAAAATCAGCACATTGAAATTTGAACGACAAAATAAAAAACTTAAGACAAGTACACGAACAAGAAATGGCTACTCTAACTATTACTAAAGACCAAATGAATAAAAATGAAACACAAATACTAGAGGGAGAAAACAGTCAACTTCGACAGAGGTTACAAAGAATAAACGACCATGTGAGAAACCTCGAAATTACGATAAGACCACTCACACAGACACGAGATTCTTTACTCAATTCTTTCCAACACGACAAAAAACCACCTGATCAATCGGATCAATATCAATCAAAAGCACCGCCACTCGGAGATCCGGATGACGATGATCCTGACGACAATTCTGAGAACAACGAAAGTTACCCTAATGACAGAAGAAATTACCCAGGTAGACCATGCAGAGTGTCAACGCCTCACGACTTACTACCAAATCAAAACGCGCCAGCAAAGGAAACTATCGATATAATACCTATCTTCACCGGAGATACTGCAGAAAGAGTTGTTAATATTTCCGAATGGATAACAAAAGTTGACAGAGCACGACATTGAACAATACCAAATCAACACGGATTATTATTGGAAAAATATTAACAATGAAAATTAAAGGAAGAGCACAAAACTGCATATCAAATGTTGATATTTACACATACGACCAATTGAAGGACGTACTAATAAAACGAGTTAACCCGATGAAATCATCATTGCTGCTCATGAATGAAATGACAGCGTGTGTTCACATCCAAGGAACGATCCAAGAATACAACACCAGATTTCGCAGGATTTACACCTCTTAGCTGAACGCAAAACGACTTGAAATAAAACAAGCCCACCAAACCGATGAAGCAATCAGCATCTACCTACGGATATCTGACAAGGACATCATTCAGACATATTTACAAAATCTCAAAAAAGATACCCGAGCATATCTCAGAACGAAAGACATATATTCACTCGCACAAGCAGAAGCTAATGCCCGAGAACACGAAGATTTCAAAAGAAGCATCCAAAGGCAACGCGGAAACTCAACACCGACCAAGACCAGGAAAACCTAGATTCAACTCAGAAAGATCATTCAGCAATAGACCACAAGAAAAAAATAAATTGTTCTCTATGCACAAGCCAAACGTTCATAACACTGAACACAATGAATATGAATCGTATGAAGAAGAGGACGAAGAACAAGGATTTCATGACGGAAAAGGAACGACAATATCATAACGATATCCGACATTTCAACCTTGACTCCATAAACACAGCCGATCAAATGAAGGAATCTCTCGAATACATCATGGTAATAAACCACCCCGACAGACAATGCACCTATTATAAACAGCCCGGACACACTGAACTGTATTGCAATCCGAAGAAAAAAAGATAAAGGCATATCAAGCCCCTTTAACAAAAGTGACAATCTAAAAAATAAATCTCTACGAAAAGGAAATCAAAATATTCGGAAAGCTCTAAATCAGAAGAGACCTCCTCAACAGAAAGTGAACACGACAAACGAATAGCAAGAAAACACAAGCGACGACGAGAGCGCTCACGAAGAGAGTACCTACATCTCAACAATAGATAAGGGACATCTATTTACTGCGAAGTTCAAATTCGAAGACACAATATTTAAAAATTTAACGACACTAATTGACACATGAGCATCAATCAACATTATCAAAGAACATCTTGTAAAAACAAAAAACATCATCAAAAAACCAATTCTTTTTAACACCGGAAAGAGCACAAACAAAACTCTTGGATACACGTATATTAAGGGGTCACGTACAGTTAGAATTTTCAAAAAATCGATTTTTTTTTACATTTTCTAAAAGTAGCACATTTGAAAAGTATTCTGTGAAAATTTTAGACGAATCCGACTGTTGGGTATGGAGATATGTAACTTTGAACGGAAATTTTTCTTCTGCATGTAAATCGTACTGAAAACTTTGAATGCGTTTTTCTCGAAACTATGTTTTCGAACACGGTGATCACTGTACCTCGGAAACGGCTTTACCGATCGACTTGAAGTTTTGCTCACTTTTTCTAGACATAATTGTCCTCCGGATGAACGAAGGATTTTTCTATGCGATTATTATTTTTTTTTATAGCTGAAAATATGACCAAATTTGGGTCGAAAACACTACTTTGACTTCCAACATCCACCATTTTGTGAAAAATCATAAAATTTTCAAATCCTTCGATCAACCGGAGCATTATGTCATTAACTAATGATCCCTACTTTTATTTTGATTTCGGACGATCCGGTGACGAGCTGCACTGATCACCGCGGAGGACCTTTTTTTTGGGACCCCTACGTTACGTGCGGTTATGGAAAAATTTCTGCATATTTTGCAATGAAAAAATTGTATTATTTACTTAAAATATATGTCTTTTGTATGGAAAAAGATTTACGATTAATTATTTAAATGTGTCCCCAAAAAAATTCGCAAAAAACCCCTTTTTTCGAAGTCCTAACTGTACGTGACCCCTTAAATGTAAAGGGAATATAAATGACCGACGTGACAAATTCACATAGTCCCATCTGATTATCCAATTGGAGAAGACGGTTTAATAGGAACTCCTTTTAGATTAAACAACGACATAAGATTGACCTACCCCGAGGAAGAATAAGAGTTAACAACAAATACAAACAGATAGAATCATCCCAATTTACGGTTCCCGCCGGACAGTTCATAACTATTCCAGTAGAAGTGTCAAAGCAAAGAGAAACCGTATTAGTACCAACACCTCAAGGAGAAAGCCTTCATCACATAAGAGAAGGAATTGTAAACATCCCATTAGCTAATGAAGGAAAAAAAAGAACATCAATTTTCAAACAAGGAATATTCAAATTTTTGAAGTAAAACCAACATTGATAACTAATAAAATGAACCAAAATGGTAAAAGGATACAAGAACTTCGAACTAAGACCAGGTTAGAACATATGAAAGGAGATTAAGAAAGAGACGAAATTTGGAAAATCATACAGAACTATTCCGATCTATTTCAACTAGACGACGATAAACCACCAAGTACTGACTTAGCAGAACATGTCATTGTAATTGACGAATCGACAAAACCTATAAATATAAAATCTTATAGACCACCTCAAATTCACCAAGAGGAAGTTGACAAGCAAGTACAAGAATTACTAAAGAAGAAAATTATCCAACACTCTCAATCCCCACGTAATGCACCCGTTTGGATAGTACCGAAGAAGAAAGACGCATCAGGAAAAACGAAATGGAGAATGGTAATTGACTTCAGCTCACGATTCATATCCTTTGCCCGTTATCGAAGACATTCTAGACGACTTAGGAAAAGCATTAGTTTTCTCTGCATTCGATTTAAGTGCAGGATTTCACCAGATACCTATGGAACAAGAATCAAGAAAGTACACATCTTTTAGTACTAACCAAGGACATTTCGAATATTTACAAATGCCCTTTGGGTTGAAGAGTGCACTCGCCACATTTCAAAGAATGATGAACACCGCATTGAGAGGATTGATAGGAAAAATTTGTTTTGTATATCTGAAGGATATAATAGTTTTTCGTAAAACAATGAAAGAACATAACCAAAATCTAATGATACTATTGAATCGATTAAGAGACACTAATTTGAAATTACAACCAGATAGGTGTGAATACGTAAAACCCGAACTCGAATACTTAGGACATGTTATTACATCTAACGGAGTAAAACCAAACGCATAAAAATGTAAAGCCGTAAAAGAATTTCCAATACCGAAAACACCCAAACAAATTAAATCATTTTTAGGACTCGCTGGATACTATAGAAAGTTTATCCCGAAATTTTCAGCCATAACTAAACCCCTGACCGATTTAACAAAAAATTATCAGGAAGATAAAAGTAAATCAATTACATGGACGGATAAATGCCAAACGGCATTTGAAACACTAAACAATATCCATACCAACGACCCTATATTAATCTACCCAGATCATACGAAGAATTTTGTATTAACAACTGATGCCTCAAATAAAGGATTAGGAGCCGTTTTATCACAAGAAGAACGCCCTTATATGGAGAACATTGAATAAAGCTGAAGTAAATTACACAACGACAGAAAAAGAACTACTCGCTGTAGTTTGGGCAATTAAACGGTTCAGACAATATCTTCTAGGAAGGCGGTTTACAATAAAAACCGACCACCAAGTATTGAAATAGTTAGCTAATAAAGCAGACCCTGCATCCAGACTATTGCGATGGAGACTCAAACTCGAAGAGTATGAATTCGATATCGAATACGTAAAAGGAAAACATAACGCGGTAGCCGACGCATTGTCTAGAGAAACGATCAATATATAATAACCAGTGATATTAATCGAACGGAATTTAAAATTAAAGGGATAGCTAAAAGAAACGCCTATGAACAAAGTAAACCAGCCCCTAAAAAACTCAAATTAATGATAGACAACTTTCAGAAAGATCTCGAAACTTTAAATACCATAAATGACGAAGGAAATCATGCCAAGAAGAGAGAGGGAGAACCATTAGGGTGTCAAAGTCTTTCAAGGTCAGTATCGATGATACAAATCTAAATATCTCGGATCACTATCAAATATTTGGTAGTCTTATAAACAGTTGGTAGTGGTCCGAGTTGAAATTAGCTGAAAATATTTTATTTCAATACATGTTCCAAATGGCCTCCACCAGCCGCCGAACATTTTTGCAGTCGGACAGTCAGACATTGTTTCGATCCTAGAATGCTTTCTGGAGGATGCTATTACACGCATTGATGATGCGGTCTCGCATGCTCTCCGGTGTTGTGCGCTACCAAATTCTACCAAATGTTATATTTAAAAAAAAATCGGAAGTAAGAAATAATAATGGAAATATTGATAATAAATTATAGCGTTGAATTACTATCCAGGCCGTCGTGTGACAGAATCACGTCAAGAAACGGAGTATTAGGATGTGCGATGTAATCACCATACTGTTGGAAAATATATTAATCGGGTTTAACTCATACTGATTCCATTGCATATAAAGAGCTTTTAACAAGCTGAAGGATGATATCAATCAATAAATCATCGCTATGTAGTTTAATTTCTCGGTCACTTCCATCAATTGGTCGTAAAGATTCCAAACTTTATGGAGTCCCATTGATTTTCGTAAAACGATCTCACTCATATCGAGATCTTGAGAATCTGTTGAATCATTATTTTTTAGCATATCACAGCATGGTATGGTAAGTATTAATAATAAAAACAAGACAAATTTAGGCTTACGAACAAATATTCTACATTTACCTCGCGTGATCATACGATTGATCTTTTGAAATCGTCTCAGCATGGAACGGAGCATGGTAAAAAAAAGCCAATACTTCCAGTATTTCTAGCGAATAACAGAATGGCATGGAGTATGACGATTTGTATTCTCCCGCTCCTGTGAAGATCTACGATTTCTCATATAACACTCATGCAAATTGTCGAAAGCATGAACGCCCAAATGGTCGCAAAGTCTTTCTTCGTGGCGGGTCTCAGATTTATCGCAGTGTCGAATTTATTGACGATTTTGACAAGTTCACCGGTCTCTCGACGATGCAAGAACATGTAAAAGGTATTTAATATTATGGGACACAAAGATAAAACTGCTACGACATAATTCAGTCCCTTAATTTTAATGTTAAGGGAACTCCTTCTGGTTTCGTCAATCCACATGAAAGCCAAAATTAAATTCGCCACATTTAGTATCATGGTATAGAGGAATGCACAGCGCGATATTTTGTGAATATTATTTTTAATCGTGTCAAGAGCTACACCCATTACACGGGTGAAAAGCATAGGGGCTTGGGCTCCTCGGCCAATGACACTCTTTTTCCCATCTGAGACTGTGAGGGTATGAGCGACGTCCGACGACTGAGGTCGTCCGTGCTTTAGAAAAACTTCTGCAAAACTGCCGAAGCTCGCATTGCGCGAAAATATATATACAAATCTGGCCGTCCGTTTGGACGGTGGAGAATTGCCGACGATGAATATTGGTTGCTATGGTCTTCGACGCACGAACGATTTGCAGAAAGAATTACGTCATCAATGAGCTACAATTTGAAGAAGAAAAATATAGCCGCCAACCTTTTAGTTCGAGCGAAGATCGGGCCATTGCATAAGGAAGGGTATAAGATGGTGCGCTTTTAGTCTCCGTACGTTGATGAAACGTACCAGTCGATGAAAAAGTGGAAGAATGCATTTGATAAACAAAAAGTAGGTAAGCGGTGAAAATTGGTATAATTAAAAAAAAGAGATTTATATAGGTAGATTAAGATTTTGCTAGAATCGCAGAAAATCGTAAAAGAAGGATAACTTCGATCTTACGGTAATTTTCACAAGATCGAATAAATAAACAAATAATAATAAAATAAATATCGCTCTTGTCCCGCACGTCGGTTTATTAAATCTCATATTTGTTTACAAGCTACGATAAGTTTTTCCAAGTTTGTTGCCGTTCGCACAGTGTCTGGGTCGAGGATCATCCCGGAGCTTTTAAAATACGAGATACGTCGTCATAGTTCCAGCTATCTGCAATTACATCAACACGTTATTCTTCTTTTTAATTGAAATATCATGTAATTAAACATAATAAATTTGATAATGATACTGAATGCTCTTCGCTAGTGATATGTTAATTACTTACTGTTCGCAACAAGGGCAAGTCAATCTGCACAAAGCCGGCTGCGGCGGAAAAATTGAAACGATGGCACAAAAAGTACAAGCCTATCTGTATGTTTTCCTGTGAATAATAATACAAGTAATGAACTTTTCTATCGGTATCGAATAAAATGAAAACATTCATGAAATAAAATCCGCGATAATCACCTTGATCTCGGAACTGTGATGGCATCTTCGGAAAATGCTCGAATCTGCGGAAAATGTTTGAATCTGCAGAAAATGCAATGGATCCGACCTTGTTTGCCTTAATAGAAAAACGCAACAAAATCATTTTAATTGACCTCTTTTTATGGAGACTTTTTTTTTTAAATTCGTGCGATTATAATATTGTAGTTATAATTTGTATGAGAGTCGAACGCAGCGAGTACCGAACTTTTAATATTATTATTATTATTATTGTACGATTCAGCTGTGATTTTTACCCGTGGTAGGCATGCCACAAACCGCAGGGAGTACCGTGAGCAGAGGGACGAAAACCGCCGCGATTTCGCCCTCGCGAACCACTTTCTTAAAATTTATAAATCCGTCTATTTCGCAAAATACATAAATCCTTGATATAGCATTGAATGTAAGACCCACGATCCAAAGCAGCAACTGAACGTTGTACAGCGAGTTTAGTTCTTCGGCCGCGGCTACGAGACAATCATAAAGAGGCCGTGCATCGCGCAGATTGAGCTGTATACGAGGCCAGTTTGAAATAACAAACGATCAGAGATCAAACCATCGTCCTCTTGACTCGGAACGGATCTCTTCCCTCCATCGATTTTGTCCTTTTCTTTTTTAGTCAGAGAAATGAATCCGACCACTCACCGTTTCTTCCCTGAACTCTTCCCTGATCTAACTCCCAAACCGCCAGCATTGGATCGAAATAACAAAAAAGTATCGACCGAAATTTACAATAGCTATTTGGATTATGAGCATTACCAGCACTGTAGATTTTTCTTTTTTCTCGAATTTGACATTTTTCATTATACCGTAAGTCATCGACGAGTAGAGGACGACATGAAGTATCGAACTTTCTAACAGTTTCCAGGTTTCATAATAATAAGTAAAAACTCCGAGACTAAGAAAGTAAATGGCAATAGCACCGAGCATGGACCAACACCGAGCCGTGATTAAATTCGGGGTGGCTTCGAGCTTGACTGCTTGATCGTAACGTGGCATGAATTCAAGGGAAACGCTGAGCTTGTCGTGGAATCTTATGCAAACGAATATATCGACGAGTGTAACGCACTCGGACAACACCGTTCGCAGTATCGTGAGAAAACGTAATTTAATCTCGACGTCGGGGGACGCAAGGATCTGGAATCGTATGTGGAGAAGATACGCATAAACGATCGCGCAAAAAATCGAATAAATTATTCCCTTTCGTGACAAGGGTAGATCGACACTGTTCAAGGAATACGACGCGAAACCAAAAATTCTTGCCAGTTGAAGAAAAGGCTTGAAATTCATAAAACGTGACATAATTCTTTTTTTCGAATCGAGATACCTACACCACAACGTGCTAAAATCCACTGCTAATGTATCGAGGTGATCAATTTTCGTACACGAAATTTTGTACACGCCTTGTAAATACATATTTTTTGTATCAGCAAAAACGATCAACAGGAAATTATTATTCGTGCAATTAATGCCCGAACTTGTCTAAACTAAATAAACGAATCAAAATAACGACAATCCATTTGGTTCGTATTACGAAGAGCTCGGACGTAACAGAGTCATGTAAAAAATCTCGATGATATATCTGAACAATTAAATGGTACTAGGAGTTTAAACAGCATATAGAATGCTACAGGCGTTCAAAACAGGAATTTATATTGCACTGTCGAGTGACGTTCGCGGGTATGAGGATGCATTGCCGCTTAACATATTCTGTACTTTACCCTGAAGTTAAAAGAAACAGCATCGTGGGTTCAGAAAAAAAAATTGTTATGGAAAAACACGGGTTCGAAAAGGATCGATAATGACTATAGCGAATTAAGCACTAATGAGCTGTAGGAAAGAGTCGGGAGAGTTTGATTAGGAGTAAGCTAACGGCAGAGCCTGAGTGGCAAGCGAGGTGAAAAGACGTGTGTGATGTGAGGGAGAGTTAGTATAGAGATTTAAGAGAACGGACGATCGGTACGACAGGCAAAGGACCCGGACAATTGAATACGGGTAGCGATATATAGGTGTTTTGGGAATTACCTGAGACTCCAGTGCGAGAGGAAAGATAGCAGGAATACGGATGAAAGGAGAAAAGCACTTTACTCGGTCGAAATGCAAATACTGTCGATTGGTTTTACCAGATATTTTATTTCGATGTTGTGTCGCGGATGGCCGTTACAGTAATGACTCACTCGTCGTCGATTGCATTATTCTTACCATCGAAGGTGCGCTAGTACCGGCGTTTGTTTACATTTGCGGTGGTTGACACGGCGCCGAGGCCGACTTTCGGCGGCCTTGCCAGTGCGAGACACCGGCTGATCGTTAGACAATTTAGTCGCAGCGACATTTCGAGAACGATAATATTTTTCTCCGAAGGAATTCCCTATTATATGCGTCTTTATTAATTTCTACAGAAATCAAATTCGGTTGGACTTTTTCAATTTAATATTCGCCGTAACAGCGAACTTTTCTTTGAGTGATAATTATTTTCTTGAATAACAGTAAAATATTAATCATTATATACAAAATTCGTTAAAGAGCAATATTTTGAAGCTTCGGTGGTTTCTCAGGCCAAGTAGAAAATATCGTTGCCTTCAAATTTTTCCATTCTTTCTGATACGAATAACACGCTTGCTTACAATGGTAATAACAAATTTTTTTTGGATGCTGCAGGCTGTTTTTTGTAGATGGATATTTATCAATAGTTTGTAGAAATTTTCTTAAGAACGTTCTTCTGCTTATAAGTAAACCACTTCCTTTTTTATTCCTTGTTGCTCCCTGTTTGCGTCCCTCGACGATTATTTCGGTGTTCCTGCAAATGTGAAGATGATTGAATTAATAATGAATGAATGAAATCGTGAATTTATGACGCTGAGAAAACTCCATTATATATACCTATTGTGGATGTCACACCATACAATGCTTGAAGGACAAGGATGAGATCGCTCTGTGCTTTTCTTGTATGAAAAAGATACAGCAGCTTGTAAAATATTAGGTCCAGCAATATCCTCGCCAAATCTTTTGTACAAACCACGTTCCATAGCTTCGTAAGAAAAAGGACATTCACTTCCGATTACGATAGTTTCCAGTCTCAATTTTGGTATGAAAAACGATAATAATGATCCCTGTATGCCGACGAAATTCCATCTGAAGTACGTTAGACGAAAGTTGCATGTACACAGAGTTACAGGTTCAAGAAGGAATAAGAAAAACAAAAAATGTTATGATAGGCGTACTTTGCTATTTTGTCGGAGCACGACAAACTTAGGGTTGGATAACCACGACCAGGCTTTGTGCGCAAAGGTCCAGTGACATGATAATCAATACCAGATAAACGTCGATCTTGTTGCATTTCTGTGGAGAGGCATTTTGCGCCAGTCCTATGAACATCCTGTGCGAGCAATGTCGCCTCGTTCTCGCTATCGTTACTTTCCCCCATTATTTTTCGTTTTTTCGTAGGCTGATTCGTTTTATACGCTTCGTCATGATTCATAGGTATTATAGAACAATCCCCACAGGGGGTTTGACTACAGTAGAAGTGAAATGATATGCCAGGCTTTGTTTCAATTTTTTTGTTTATATTCATGATAAAAATGTCACTGTTCTTGGACGAAAGCAATAAATTAACTTGCTCGTACAAATAAAGTAGGAAACCACGTCGAGCAAGAATCTCTGCGTGGGAATCGCTTAATCTATCGCCGATATCGTAAACATTAGTTCCCTTTGTTAGTTCAATAATCCCAAGGCACTTAGTACCCGTGGCTAAAGATACGAGCGACAGCGAATTCTCGGCGTTCTTTAAAATGATACCGGCTAGGACAGTCCACTCGTTATTCCCCGGTTTGCCGGTTTTCTTCATGCTATTGTATTTGTCTATGCATAATTTTGCAATATGGTCGGCGAAGTGTCGCATTTTTGTTTTTCACGGTGCCAGAGAACGACTTCTTCCAGTATTTTTCAAGGACAACCTATAATTGTCTTTTCATGCAGGTATTTTTATGAAACATTATCAGGATCCCAAGCATATTTCGTTTGTGGCAAGTTCGATAGTGCAATCATTTGTTCATTCTTGATGAAAAAATCTAGTTTAAAATTATCTTGGATATGAACTTTCTGCACAGCTTTGGGTATGATACCTGAAAATAATTATATGAGTTTTCATTTAAGTTTTCAAATTTATGTGCATGTGTTCGCAAACTACCTATATTTTGCTGCACAGCCCACTTCAGTAGTACTCTAGCCGATGAAACATCCAACTCTGTAGCAATTCGACAAACAACAGGATCTTTCAAGAGAGACTTGTAATTACTGGTTCCTAGAGATGAGTAAGCTTGAACATGGATATTCTCTTCTTTACAAAATTGTATCAACTCCGTCTGTTTATAATGAGGATGGCATTCTACCTATAAGGAAAAAAATATAAATTATTCTGGGTTTTCCAGATATTGGCATAGCAAAAAAGTAAGAAACGTACTTGATTCACAACTGGCCTTACGCCACAACAATTTCCAAGTAATTGTTGAAGATGCTTGATATTGTAATTGGATACACCTATAGATCTTAAAAAACCTTGGGATTGTAGTTCTACAAGAACTTTCCAAGTTTGACTCCGCAATTCACCATTGACATCCGAGTTCTCTGGGATTCCTGATTTGCCCGGCCAATGAATCAGATACAGATCTATATAAGAGACTCTGAGAGCGGTAAGAGATGTTTCGACAGCCTTGCGAATTCTCTTAAGATCACCATGATCGCTGGGGGCTGCAAATACACATAGCTTTTGCGTCTACGACCGAAATTATGAATTTTTACTACTAATTGATAACAAAATCTCTTACACAATTTCGTTGTGATAAAAATATCTTCTCTTTTTAGATTGTGTTTGGGCAATAATGCTTTTAGGGCATAACCTATATCTTCCTCATTTCTATAAACAGCTGCTGTGTCTGTACAACAAACAAATCAGAATCGTGTAATATGTCCATCGTCGGTCAGATTGATTGCTGAATTAAAAAATTTATATCTATACCGATTGAACGATATCCAACTCTGAGAGCTTCATCAATGACATTGTGAATAGTTTCTGTTCCCACAACTTTGTAAGTTCCGACTGAAAAATATTACCATCAATGTACTCCACACTTACGGTGAATATTCTGTAGCAATGTATTTAAATGAAAATTCCGTAAATAAACAATATGCTTGCTCAAATACGGATTTCGACCTTACTTCCCACGAGTGGCATGCTGTAGTGACTTGATAGCTTGACACATTGTTCTATTGGATTCATAATTAGTCTTTATGAGAATATTGATGCTAATAATTGTATGTAAATGTTTTTATCATGTCAAGAATTTTATTATGAGAAACCACGTGTTGACATACGATGAAAGAAATAATGTTTACCACAAAAACAAGAACCAGGGAGACTAGATGAAAAGAGTGTCAACTGTTAACTCCCATATGAATGGGGCAGAAAATGTGCCATACAATGTATCACGTACTTACAGATTTCGCCACTCGTGTCGCCTCAAGCTCCAATAATGGACCAATAGCAGAGAACATAAATTTACATGGAACCACAGGCCTTATGAGCGCACTTGGTTGGGGTTTTCTTAGTGCTAACCCCAGCCACCGTGGCGCTGTAATATATACGTGACGCATACACTGACACTGGGGCTATAGCCCGCGCTTTCTCGCACCTAAGCGTTTAGCCATGTACCCGATGGGGTACTGCGGGTAGTGTTTCGCTCTCGATCGCACCCACGAGCTGTGTACCTCGTGGTTGGGGTACTTAGGGTGGTCTCGATGTAAGCAACGAATTTAGACAACTCTAGAAGGAATATGCCTATACCTTGATTGGCTCCAAGTTTTTCCGACAGAAACTGCCACCTGACGTCGCAGTGGTCGATTTGTGACGTCATTCGAGATTGAACGTGAACGCGCTTCCGGGCTTCCGTCTCCTAAATTCACAACTCTGAGAGTCGAACAATCAAATTCCTCTCAAATAAATTTGTTTTGATTATTTCAGTTTTTTTTAGTTTTAGTTTAGTTTAGTTTAGTTTGTCATGTCTGTTACGTTCCAAAGTATAGAGAGACAGAGTAGCTCCGTTGATAATTCGATGTGCGCGGGATTTTTGAATTGGTTTGCGCTATTCGGTTCAACGTGAGCTCGTTGCCTGGGACTTACTTGTGCTCAATATACTAACTCAACGATTTTTGATAAATCGTCGAGGTTGATTCCTCTTCGAAGACGTTTAGTTTGATGATTGTTTTCCCAAACTTCTTAATGTTGATCCGCGAGTGTGAGTTTGTTGGGAAAAATATTATTTGCAACACGAACAACACAATTACACTTAACAAAAACTTATACTTTATTTGACTTTTGGAATTACAACTCAGAGATTTGTACTTAGAATAGTTTTGTAATGAGACTGGGATTTTACTCCCTTGAGATACTATTCGATTCAAGGTTGATGAAATTCTATTTTTCTTCTCTAAAAAGGTTATCTATTTCGCTTCGGTTTGGGAGGAGTTACAAAAATTGGGTTGACTCGATTAGACTGATTTCTAGCGAGACTGTTCGTTTTTCTGTGGAGGGGGTGTCTCAGTCACACGGGGTTGGCTTGAGATCTTCCCTTCGTGGACGACGTTCGTAAGAAAGAAAATGTAGTTGTAAATTTATAGTTCGGAGAATTTTACAGAGTTTGTTTTATGATTGAGTTTCGAGTGGCGATATCGCACAAGACGTTTCTTGAAATGCAATATGAGTAAGAAAGATTGTCGAGCCGGATATTTGTAACTTAAAGTATGCCCTACACTTAAAAGTAAATATTATCGCTCTTCTTTAAGGGTTTATTCTTGGAAGGACGTGTATAGGAGAGATGTTTATTCATTGGGAGAATGTTTGGGAAGATATGGAACGTGTCTAGTTACATTGCGTGACTGCTTACATAAATAGATTGAGTTTGGGCTTTCAAATGTTTGGAAGATAATCTAGAAATGTTTTGGGAAATCATAGTTTCGTAAGCGAAGCAAGAATAATTGTTTCTTAAATGTCGCTTAATAAATGAAATAATAAGATGATAATAAGAATAAAAGATATAATAACAATAATAATAATAATAATAATAATAATAATAATAAGGCTTTGTAGCGATGTTGCACAATCGGACACTTGCAGCGCAACACGAATATGATGATTATAAGCCCGTAGTACCCTTAGGTTGACAAAATCAGTCGAAATTTTTGTTCGTCCAATAAGGCTTTGTAGCGATGTCTCGCAATCGGACACTTGCAGCGCAACACGAATATGATGATTATAAGCCCGTAGTACCCTTAGGTTGATAAAATCGGTCGAAATTTTGTTTCGTCCAATAAGACCCTGTAGCGATGTGTCGCAATCGGACACTTGCAGCGCAACGCGAATATGATGATTATAAGCCCGTAGTACCCTTAGGTTGACAAAATCGGTCGAATTTTGTTTTCGTTCAATAAGGCTTTGCAGCGATGTTGTGCAATCGGTCACTTGCAGCGCAACACGAATATGATGATTATAAGCCGGTAGTACCCTTAGGATGAGAAAATTGATCTAAATTTTGTTTTCGTCCAATAACGCTTTACAGCGATGTTGCACAATCGGACACTTCCAGCACAACACGAATATGATGATTATAAACCCGTAGTACCCTTAGGTTGAGAAAATTGGTTAAATTTTTGTTTCGTTCAATAAGGCTTTGTAGCGATGTTGCACAATCGGAAACGTCCCGCGCAACGCGAATATGATAATTATAAGCCCGTAGTACCCTTAGGTTGATAAAATTGGTTAAATTTTTTTTTCGGTCAATAACGCTTTGTAGCGATGTTGCGCAATCGGAAACTTGCAGCGCAACACGAATATGATGATTATAAGCCCGTAGTACCCTTAGGTTGAGAAAATTGGTCTAAATTTTGTTTTCGTCCAATAACGCTTTACAGCGATGTTGCACAATCGGACACTTCCAGCACAACACGAATATGATGGTTATAAGCCCGTAGTACCCTTAGGTTGACAAAATCGGTCGAAATTTCTTTTCGTCCAATAAGGCTTTGTAGCGATGTTGCACAATCGGACACTTCCAGCACAACACGAATATGATGATTATAAGCCCGTAGTACCCTTAGGTTGAGAAAATTGGTTAAATTTTGTTTTCGTTCAATAAGGCTTTGTAGCGATGTTGCACAATCGGAAACTTCCCGCACAACACGAATATGATAATTATAAGCCCGTAGTACCCTTAGGTTGATAAAATTGGTTAAATTTTTTTTTCGGTCAATAACGCTTTGTAGCGATGTTGCGCAATCGGAAACTTGCAGCGCAACACGAATATGATGATTATAAGCCCGTAGTTCCCTTAGGTTGATAAAATCGGTCGAAATTTTGTTTCGTCCGATAAGGCCCTGTAGCGATGTGTCGCAATCGCACACTTGCAGCGCAACACGAATATGATAATTATAAGCCCGTAGTACCCTTAGGTTGATAAAATTGGTTAAATTTTGTTTTCGTTCAATAACGCTTTGTAGCGATGTTGCACAATCGGACACTTGCAGCGCAACGCGAGTATGATGATTATAAGCCCGTAGTACCCTTAGGTTGACAAAATCGGTCGAATTTTTTTTTCGTTCAATAAGGCTTTGCAGCGATGTTGTGCAATCGGTCACTTGCAGCGCAACACGAATATGATGATTATAAGCCCGTAGTACCCTTAGGTTGAGAAAATTGGTCTAAATTTTGTTTTCGTCCAATAACGCTTTACAGCGATGTTGCACAATCGGACACTTCCAGCACAACACGAATATGATGATTATAAGCCCGTAGTACCCTTAGGTTGAGAAAATTGGTTAAATTTTGTTGAGTTCAATAACGCTTTGTAGCGATGTTGCACAATCGGACACTTGCAGCGCAACACGAATATGATGATTATAAGCCCGTAGTACCCTTAGGTTGACAAAATCGGTCGAATTTTTTTTTCGTCCAATAAGGCTTTGTAGCGATGTCTCGCAATCGGACACTTGCAGCGCAACATGAATATGATGATTATAAGCCCGTAGTACCCTTAGGTTGACAAAATCGGTCGAAATTTCTTTTCGTCCAATAAGGCTTTGTAGCGATGTTGCACAATCGGACACTTGCAGCGCAACACGAATATGATGATTATAAGCCCGTAGTACCCTTAGGTTGAGAAAATTGGTCTAAATTTTGTTTTCGTCCAATAACGCTTTACAGCGATGTTGCACAATCGGACACTTCCAGCACAACACGAATATGATGATTATAAGCCCGTAGTACCCTTAGGTTGAGAAAATTGGTTAAATTTTGTTTTCGTTCAATAAGGCTTTGTAGCGATGTTGCACAATCGGAAACTTCCCGCACAACACGAATATGATAATTATAAGCCCGTAGTACCCTTAGGTTGATAAAATTGGTTAAATTTTTTTTTCGGTCAATAACGCTTTGTAGCGATGTTGCGCAATCGGAAACTTGCAGCGCAACACGAATATGATGATTATAAGCCCGTAGTTCCCTTAGGTTGATAAAATCGGTCGAAATTTTGTTTCGTCCAATAAGGCCCTGTAGCGATGTGTCGCAATCGCACACTTGCAGCGCAACACGAATATGATAATTATAAGCCCGTAGTACCCTTAGGTTGATAAAATTGGTTAAATTTTGTTTTCGTTCAATAACGCTTTGTAGCGATGTTGCACAATCGGACACTTGCAGCGCAACGCGAGTATGATGATTATAAGCCCGTAGTACCCTTAGGTTGACAAAATCGGTCGAATTTTTTTTTCGTTCAATAAGGCTTTGCAGCGATGTTGTGCAATCGGTCACTTGCAGCGCAACACGAATATGATGATTATAAGCCCGTAGTACCCTTAGGTTGAGAAAATTGGTCTAAATTTTGTTTTCGTCCAATAACGCTTTACAGCGATGTTGCACAATCGGACACTTCCAGCACAACACGAATATGATGATTATAAGCCCGTAGTACCCTTAGGTTGAGAAAATTGGTTAAATTTTGTTGAGTTCAATAACGCTTTGTAGCGATGTTGCACAATCGGACACTTGCAGCGCAACACGAATATGATGATTATAAGCCCGTAGTACCCTTAGGTTGACAAAATCGGTCGAATTTTTTTTTCGTCCAATAAGGCTTTGTAGCGATGTCTCGCAATCGGACACTTGCAGCGCAACACGAATATGATGATTATAAGCCCGTAGTTCCCTTAGGTTGATAAAATCGGTCGAAATTTTGTTTCGTCCAATAAGGCCCTGTAGCGATGTGTCGCAATCGCACACTTGCAGCGCAACACGAATATGATAATTATAAGCCCGTAGTACCCTTAGGTTGATAAAATTGGTTAAATTTTGTTTTCGTTCAATAACGCTTTGTAGCGATGTTGCACAATCGGACACTTGCAGCGCAACGCGAGTATGATGATTATAAGCCCGTAGTACCCTTAGGTTGACAAAATCGGTCGAATTTTTTTTTCGTTCAATAAGGCTTTGCAGCGATGTTGTGCAATCGGTCACTTGCAGCGCAACACGAATATGATGATTATAAGCCCGTAGTACCCTTAGGTTGAGAAAATTGGTCTAAATTTTGTTTTCGTCCAATAACGCTTTACAGCGATGTTGCACAATCGGACACTTCCAGCACAACACGAATATGATGATTATAAGCCCGTAGTACCCTTAGGTTGAGAAAATTGGTTAAATTTTGTTGAGTTCAATAACGCTTTGTAGCGATGTTGCACAATCGGACACTTGCAGCGCAACACGAATATGATGATTATAAGCCCGTAGTACCCTTAGGTTGACAAAATCGGTCGAATTTTTTTTTCGTCCAATAAGGCTTTGTAGCGATGTCTCGCAATCGGACACTTGCAGCGCAACATGAATATGATGATTATAAGCCCGTAGTACCCTTAGGTTGACAAATCGGTCGAAATTTCTTTTCGTCCAATAAGGCTTTGTAGCGATGTTGCACAATCGGACACTTGCAGCGCAACACGAATATGATGATTATAAGCCCGTAGTACCCTTAGGTTGAGAAAATTGGTCTAAATTTTGTTTTCGTCCAATAACGCTTTACAGCGATGTTGCACAATCGGACACTTCCAGCACAACACGAATATGATGATTATAAGCCCGTAGTACCCTTAGGTTGAGAAAATTGGTTAAATTTTTTTTTCGTTCAATAAGGCTTTGTAGCGATGTTGCACAATCGGAAACTTCCCGCACAACACGAATATGATAATTATAAGCCCGTAGTACCCTTAGGTTGATAAAATTGGTTAAATTTTTTTTTCGGTCAATAACGCTTTGTAGCGATGTTGCGCAAACGGAAACTTGCAGCGCAACACGAATATGATGATTATAAGCCCGTAGTTCCCTTAGGTTGATAAAATCGGTCGAAATTTTGTTTCGTCCAATAAGGCCCTGTAGCGATGTGTCGCAATCGGACACTTGCAGCGCAACACGAATATGATAATTATAAGCCCGTAGTACCCTTAGGTTGATAAAATTGGTTAAATTTTGTTTTCGTTCAATAACGCTTTGTAGGGATGTTGCACAATCGGAAACTTGCAGCGCAACATGAATATGATGATTATAAGCCCGTAGTACCCTTAGGTTGACAAAATCGGTCGAAATTTCTTTTCGTCCAATAAGGCTTTGTAGCGATGTTGCACAATCGGACACTTGCAGCGCAACACGAATATGATGATTATAAGCCCGTAGTACCCTTAGGTTGAGAAAATTGGTCTAAATTTTGTTTTCGTCCAATAACGCTTTTCAGCGATGTTGCACAATCGGACACTTCCAGCACAACACGAATATGATGATTATAAGCCCGTAGTACCCTTAGGTTGAGAAAATTGGTTAAATTTTTTTTTCGTTCAATAAGGCTTTGTAGCGATGTTGCACAATCGGAAACTTCCCGCACAACACGAATATGATAATTATAAGCCCGTAGTACCCTTAGGTTGATAAAATTGGTTAAATTTTTTTTTCGGTCAATAACGCTTTGTAGCGATGTTGCGCAATCGGAAACTTGCAGCGCAACACGAATATGATGATTATAAGCCCGTAGTTCCCTTAGGTTGATAAAATCGGTCGAAATTTTGTTTCGTCCAATAAGGCCCTGTAGCGATGTGTCGCAATCGCACACTTGCAGCGCAACACGAATATGATAATTATAAGCCCGTAGTACCCTTAGGTTGATAAAATTGGTTAAATTTTGTTTTCGTTCAATAACGCTTTGTAGCGATGTTGCACAATCGGACACTTGCAGCGCAACGCGAGTATGATGATTATAAGCCCGTAGTACCCTTAGGTTGACACAATCGGTCGAATTTTTTTTTCGTTCAATAAGGCTTTGCAGCGATGTTGTGCAATCGGTCACTTGCAGCGCAACACGAATATGATGATTATAAGCCCGTAGTACCCTTAGGTTGAGAAAATTGGTCTAAATTTTGTTTTCGTCCAATAACGCTTTACAGCGATGTTGCACAATCGGACACTTCCAGCACAACACGAATATGATGATTATAAGCCCGTAGTACCCTTAGGTTGAGAAAATTGGTTAAATTTTGTTGAGTTCAATAACGCTTTGTACCGATGTTGCACAATCGGACACTTGCAGCGCAACACGAATATGATGATTATAAGCCCGTAGTACCCTTAGGTTGATAAAATCGGTCGAAATTTCGTTTCGTCCAATAAGGCCCTGTAGCGATGTGTCGCAATCGGACACTTGCAGCGCAACACGAATATGATAATTATAAGCCCGTAGTACCCTTAGGTTGATAAAATTGGTTAAATTTTGTTTTCGTTCAATAACGCTTTGTAGGGATGTTGCACAATCGGAAACTTGCAGCGCAACATGAATATGATGATTATAAGCCCGTAGTACCCTTAGGTTGACAAAATCGGTCGAAATTTCTTTTCGTCCAATAAGGCTTTGTAGCGATGTTGCACAATCGGACACTTGCAGCGCAACACGAATATGATGATTATAAGCCCGTAGTACCCTTAGGTTGAGAAAATTGGTCTAAATTTTGTTTTCGTCCAATAACGCTTTACAGCGATGTTGCACAATCGGACACTTCCAGCACAACACGAATATGATGATTATAAGCCCGTAGTACCCTTAGGTTGAGAAAATTGGTTAAATTTTGTTGAGTTCAATAACGCTTTGTAGCGATGTTGCACAATCGGACACTTGCAGCGCAACACGAATATGATGATTATAAGCCCGTAGTACCCTTAGGTTGACAAAATCGGTCGAATTTTTTTTTCGTCCAATAAGGCTTTGTAGCGATGTCTCGCAATCGGACACTTGCAGCGCAACATGAATATGATGATTATAAGCCCGTAGTACCCTTAGGTTGACAAAATCGGTCGAAATTTCTTTTCGTCCAATAAGGCTTTGTAGCGATGTTGCACAATCGGACACTTGCAGCGCAACACGAATATGATGATTATAAGCCCGTAGTACCCTTAGGTTGAGAAAATTGGTCTAAATTTTGTTTTCGTCCAATAACGCTTTACAGCGATGTTGCACAATCGGACACTTCCAGCACAACACGAATATGATGATTATAAGCCCGTAGTACCCTTAGGTTGATAAAATTGGTTAAATTTTGTTTTCGTTCAATAACGCTTTGTAGGGATGTTGCACAATCGGAAACTTGCAGCGCAACATGAATATGATGATTATAAGCCCGTAGTACCCTTAGGTTGACAAAATCGGTCGAAATTTCTTTTCGTCCAATAAGGCTTTGTAGCGATGTTGCACAATCGGACACTTGCAGCGCAACACGAATATGATGATTATAAGCCCGTAGTACCCTTAGGTTGAGAAAATTGGTCTAAATTTTGTTTTCGTCCAATAACGCTTTTCAGCGATGTTGCACAATCGGACACTTCCAGCACAACACGAATATGATGATTATAAGCCCGTAGTACCCTTAGGTTGAGAAAATTGGTTAAATTTTTTTTTCGTTCAATAAGGCTTTGTAGCGATGTTGCACAATCGGAAACTTCCCGCACAACACGAATATGATAATTATAAGCCCGTAGTACCCTTAGGTTGATAAAATTGGTTAAATTTTTTTTTCGGTCAATAACGCTTTGTAGCGATGTTGCGCAAACGGAAACTTGCAGCGCAACACGAATATGATGATTATAAGCCCGTAGTTCCCTTAGGTTGATAAAATCGGTCGAAATTTTGTTTCGTCCAATAAGGCCCTGTAGCGATGTGTCGCAATCGGACACTTGCAGCGCAACACGAATATGATAATTATAAGCCCGTAGTACCCTTAGGTTGATAAAATTGGTTAAATTTTGTTTTCGTTCAATAACGCTTTGTAGGGATGTTGCACAATCGGAAACTTGCAGCGCAACATGAATATGATGATTATAAGCCCGTAGTACCCTTAGGTTGACAAAATCGGTCGAAATTTCTTTTCGTCCAATAAGGCTTTGTAGCGATGTTGCACAATCGGACACTTGCAGCGCAACACGAATATGATGATTATAAGCCCGTAGTACCCTTAGGTTGAGAAAATTGGTCTAAATTTTGTTTTCGTCCAATAACGCTTTTCAGCGATGTTGCACAATCGGACACTTCCAGCACAACACGAATATGATGATTATAAGCCCGTAGTACCCTTAGGTTGAGAAAATTGGTTAAATTTTTTTTTCGTTCAATAAGGCTTTGTAGCGATGTTGCACAATCGGAAACTTCCCGCACAACACGAATATGATAATTATAAGCCCGTAGTACCCTTAGGTTGATAAAATTGGTTAAATTTTTTTTTCGGTCAATAACGCTTTGTAGCGATGTTGCGCAATCGGAAACTTGCAGCGCAACACGAATATGATGATTATAAGCCCGTAGTTCCCTTAGGTTGATAAAATCGGTCGAAATTTTGTTTCGTCCAATAAGGCCCTGTAGCGATGTGTCGCAATCGCACACTTGCAGCGCAACACGAATATGATAATTATAAGCCCGTAGTACCCTTAGGTTGATAAAATTGGTTAAATTTTGTTTTCGTTCAATAACGCTTTGTAGCGATGTTGCACAATCGGACACTTGCAGCGCAACGCGAGTATGATGATTATAAGCCCGTAGTACCCTTAGGTTGACACAATCGGTCGAATTTTTTTTTCGTTCAATAAGGCTTTGCAGCGATGTTGTGCAATCGGTCACTTGCAGCGCAACACGAATATGATGATTATAAGCCCGTAGTACCCTTAGGTTGAGAAAATTGGTCTAAATTTTGTTTTCGTCCAATAACGCTTTACAGCGATGTTGCACAATCGGACACTTCCAGCACAACACGAATATGATGATTATAAGCCCGTAGTACCCTTAGGTTGAGAAAATTGGTTAAATTTTGTTGAGTTCAATAACGCTTTGTACCGATGTTGCACAATCGGACACTTGCAGCGCAACACGAATATGATGATTATAAGCCCGTAGTACCCTTAGGTTGATAAAATCGGTCGAAATTTTGTTTCGTCCAATAAGGCCCTGTAGCGATGTGTCGCAATCGGACACTTGCAGCGCAACACGAATATGATAATTATAAGCCCGTAGTACCCTTAGGTTGATAAAATTGGTTAAATTTTGTTTTCGTTCAATAACGCTTTGTAGGGATGTTGCACAATCGGAAACTTGCAGCGCAACATGAATATGATGATTATAAGCCCGTAGTACCCTTAGGTTGACAAAATCGGTCGAAATTTCTTTTCGTCCAATAAGGCTTTGTAGCGATGTTGCACAATCGGACACTTGCAGCGCAACACGAATATGATGATTATAAGCCCGTAGTACCCTTAGGTTGAGAAAATTGGTCTAAATTTTGTTTTCGTCCAATAACGCTTTACAGCGATGTTGCACAATCGGACACTTCCAGCACAACACGAATATGATGATTATAAGCCCGTAGTACCCTTAGGTTGAGAAAATTGGTTAAATTTTTTTTTCGTTCAATAAGGCTTTGTAGCGATGTTGCACAATCGGAAACTTCCCGCACAACACGAATATGATAATTATAAGCCCGTAGTACCCTTAGGTTGATAAAATTGGTTAAATTTTTTTTTCGGTCAATAACGCTTTGTAGCGATGTTGCGCAATCGGAAACTTGCAGCGCAACACGAATATGATGATTATAAGCCCGTAGTTCCCTTAGGTTGATAAAATCGGTCGAAATTTTGTTTCGTCCAATAAGGCCCTGTAGCGATGTGTCGCAATCGCACACTTGCAGCGCAACACGAATATGATAATAATAAGCCCGTAGTACCCTTAGGTTGATAAAATTGGTTAAATTTTGTTTTCGTTCAATAACGCTTTGTAGCGATGTTGCACAATCGGACACTTGCAGCGCAACGCGAGTATGATGATTATAAGCCCGCAGTACCCTTAGGTTGACAAAATCGGTCGAATTTTTTTTTCGTTCAATAAGGCTTTGCAGCGATGTTGTGCAATCGGTCACTTGCAGCGCAACACGAATATGATGATTATAAGCCCGTAGTACCCTTAGGTTGAGAAAATTGGTCTAAATTTTGTTTTCGTCCAATAACGCTTTACAGCGATGTTGCACAATCGGACACTTCCAGCACAACACGAATATGATGATTATAAGCCCGTAGTACCCTTAGGTTGAGAAAATTGGTTAAATTTTGTTGAGTTCAATAACGCTTTGTAGCGATGTTGCACAATCGGACACTTGCAGCGCAACACGAATATGATGATTATAAGCCCGTAGTACCCTTAGGTTGACAAAATCGGTCGAATTTTTTTTTCGTCCAATAAGGCTTTGTAGCGATGTCTCGCAATCGGACACTTGCAGCGCAACACGAATATGATGATTATAAGCCCGTAGTACCCTTAGGTTGATAAAATTGGTTAAATTTTGTTTTCGTTCAATAACGCTTTGTAGCGATGTTGCACAATCGGACACTTGCAGCGCAACACGAATATGATAATTATAAGCCCGTAGTACCCTTAGGTTGAAAAAATCGGTCGAATTTTTTTTTCGTTCAATAAGGCTTTGTAGCGATGTTGCACAATCAGACACTTGCAGCGCGACACGAATATGATGATTATAAGCCCGTAGTACCCTTAGGTTGAAAAAATTGGTCGAATTTTGTTTTCGTTTAATAACGCTTTGTAGCGATGTTGCACAATCGGACACTTGCAGCGCAACACGAATATGATGATTATAAGCCCGTAGTACCCTTAGGTTGACAAAATCGGTCGAAATTTTGTTTCGTCCAATAAGGCTTTGTAGCGATGTCTCGCAATCGGACACTTGCAGCGCAACACGAATATGATGATTATAAGCCCGTAGTACCCTTAGGTTGAGAAAATTGGTCTAAATTTTGTTTTCGTACAATAACGCTTTACAGCGATGTTGCACAATCGGACACTTCCAGCACAACACGAATATGATGATTATAAGCCCGTAGTACCCTTAGGTTGAGAAAATTGGTTGCATTTTTTTTTCGTTCAATAAGGCTTTGTAGCGATGTTGCACAATCGGAAACTTCCCGCACAACACGAATATGATAATTATAAGCCCGTAGTACCCTTAGGTTGATAAAATTGGTTAAATTTTGTTTTCGGTCAATAACGCTTTGTAGCGATGTTGCGCAATCGGAAACTTGCAGCGCAACAGGAATATGATGATTATAAGCCCGTAGTTCCCTTAGGTTGATAAAATCGGTCGAAATTTTGTTTCGTCCAATAAGGCCCTGTAGCGATGTGTCGCAATCGCACACTTGCAGCGCAACACGAATATGATAATTATAAGCCCGTAGTACCCTTAGGTTGATAAAATTGGTTAAATTTTGTTTTCGTTCAATAACGCTTTGTAGCGATGTTGCACAATCGGACACTTGCAGCGCAACACGAATATGATGATTATAAGCCCGTAGTACCCTTAGGTTGATATAATTGGTTTAATTTTTTTTTCGTTCCATAACGCTTTGTAGCGATGTTGCACAATCGGACACTTGCAGCGCAACACGAATATGATGATTATAAGCCCGTAGTACCCTTAGGTTGACAAAATCGGTCGAAATTTTTTTTCGTCCAATAAGGCTTTGTAGCGATGGCTCGCAATCGGAAATTTCCCGCGGAACACGAATATTATGATTATAAGCCCGTAGTACCCTTAGGTTGAGAAAATTGGTTAAATTTTTTTTTCGTTCAATAAGGCTTTGTAGCGATGTTGCACAATCGGACACTTGCAGCGCAACACGAATATGATGATTATAAGCCCGTAGTACCCTTAGGTTGAAAAAATCGGTCGAATTTTGTTTTCGTTTAATAACGTTTTGTAGCGATGGTGCACAATCGGACACTTGCAGCGAAACACGAATATGATGATTATAAGCCCGTAGTACCCTTAGGTTGACAAAATCGGTCGAAATTTTTTTTCGTCCAATAAGGCTTTGTAGCGATGGCTCGCAATCGGAAATTTCCCGCGGAACACGAATATTATGATTATAAGCCCGTAGTACCCTTAGGTTGAGAAAATTGGTTACATTTTTTTTTCGTTAAATAAGGCTTTGTAGCGATGTTGCACAATCGGACACTTGCAGCGCAACAGGAATATGATGATTATAAGCCCGTAGTACCCTTAGGTTGAGAAAATCGGTTAAATTTTGTTGAGTTCAATAACGCTTTGTAGCGATGTTGCACAATCGGACACTTGCAGCGCAACACGAATATGATGATTATAAGCCCTTAGTACCCTTAGGTTGACAAAATCGGTCGAAATTTTTTTTCGTCCAATAAGGCTTTGTAGCGATGTCTCGCAATCGGACACTTGCAGCGCAACACGAATATGATGATTATAAGCCCGTAGTACCCTTAGGTTGATAAAATTGGTTTAATTTTTTTTTCGTTCAATAACGCTTTGTAGCGATGTTGCACAATCGGACACTTGCAGCGCAACACGAATATGATGATTATAAGCCCGTAGTACCCTTCGGTTGAAAAAATCGGTCGAATTTTGTTTTCGTTTAATAACGTTTTGTAGCGATGTTGCACAATCGGACACTTGCAGCGCAACACGAATATGATGATTATAAGCCCGTAGTACCCTTAGGTTGACAAAATCGGTCGAAATTTTTTTTCGTCCAATAAGGCTTTGTAGCGATGGCTCGCAATCGGAAATTTCCCGCGGAACACGAATATTATGATTATAAGCCCGTAGTACCCTTAGGTTGAGAAAATTGGTTACATTTTTTTTTCGTTAAATAAGGCTTTGTAGCGATGTTGCACAATCGGAAACTTGCAGCGCAACAGGAATATGATGATTATAAGCCCGTAGTACCCTTAGGTTGAGAAAATTGGTTAAATTTTGTTGAGTTCAATAACGCTTTGTAGCGATGTTGCACAATCGGACACTTGCAGCGCAACACGAATATGATGATTATAAGCCCGTAGTACCCTTAGGTTGACAAAATCGGTCGAAATTTTTTTTCGTCCAATAAGGCTTTGTAGCGATGTCTCGCAATCGGACACTTGCAGCGCAACACGAATATGATGATTATAAGCCCGTAGTACCCTTAGGTTGAGAAAATTGGTTAAATTTTGTTGAGTTCAATAACGCTTTGTAGCGATGTTGCACAATCGGACACTTGCAGCGCAACACGAATATGATGATTATAAGCCCGTAGTACCCTTAGGTTGAAAAAATCGGTCGAATTTTTTTTTCGTTCAATAACGCTTTGTAGCGATGTTGCACAATCGGACACTTGCAGCGCAACACGAATATGATAATTATAAGCCCGTAGTACCCTTAGGTTGAAAAAATCGGTCGAATTTTTTTTTCGTTCAATAAGGCTTTGTAGCGATGTTGCACAATCGGAAACTTGCAGCGCAACATGAATATGATGATTATAAGCCCGTAGTACCCTTAGGTTGACAAAATCGGTCGAAATTTCTTTTCGTCCAATAAGGCTTTGTAGCGATGTTGCACAATCGGACACTTGCAGCGCAACACGAATATGATGATTATAAGCCCGTAGTACCCTTAGGTTGAGAAAATTGGTCTAAATTTTGTTTTCGTCCAATAACGCTTTACAGCGATGTTGCACAATCGGACACTTCCAGCACAACACGAATATGATGATTATAAGCCCGTAGTACCCTTAGGTTGAGAAAATTGGTTAAATTTTTTTTTTGTTCCATTAGGCTTTGTAGCGATGTTGCACAATCGGAAACTTCCCGCAAAACACGAATATGATAATTATAAGCCCGTAGTACCCTTAGGTTGATAAAATTGGTTCAATTTTGTTTTCGGCCAATAACGCTTTGTAGCGATGTTGCGCAATCGGAAACTTGCAGCGCAACACGAATATGATGATTATAAGCCCGTAGTTCCCTTAGGTTGACAAAATCGGTCGAAATTTTTTTTCGTCCAATAAGGCTTTGTAGCGATGTCTCGCAATCGGACACTTGCAGCGCAACACGAATATGATGATTATAAGCCCGTAGTACCCTTAGGTTGATAAAATTGGTTAAATTTTTTTTTCGTTCAATAACGCTTTGTAGCGATGTTGCACAATCGGACACTTGCAGCGCAACACGAATATGATGATTATAAGCCCGTAGTACCCTTAGGTTGAAAAAATCGGTCGAATTTTGTTTTCGTTCAATAACGCTTTGTAGCGATGTTGCACAATCGGACACTTGCAGCGCAACACGAATATGATAATTATAAGCCCGTAGTACCCGAAGGTTGAAAAAATCGGTCGGATTTTTTTTTCGTTCAATAAGGCTTTGTAGCGATGTTGCACAATCGGAAACTTGCAGCGCAACATGAATATGATGATTATAAGCCCGTAGTACCCTTAGGTTGACAAAATCGGTCGAAATTTCTTTTCGTCCAATAAGGCTTTGTAGCGATGTTGCACAATCGGACACTTGCAGCGCAACACGAATATGATGATTATAAGCCCGTAGTACCCTTAGGTTGAGAAAATTGGTCTAAATTTTGTTTTCGTCCAATAACGCTTTACAGCGATGTTGCACAATCGGATACTTCCAGCACAACACGAATATGATGATTATAAGCCCGTAGTACCCTTAGGTTGAGAAAATTGGTTAAATTTTTTTTTCGTTCAATAAGGCTTTGTAGCGATGTTGCACAATCGGAAACTTCCCGCACAACACGAATATGATAATTATAAGCCCGTCGTACCCTTAGGTTGATAAAATTGGTTAAATTTTTTTTTCGGCCAATAACGCTTTGTAGCGATGTTGCGCAATCGGAAACTTGCAGCGCAACACGAATATGATGATTATAAGCCCGTAGTTCCCTTAGGTTGATAAAATCGGTCGAAATTTTGTTTCGTCCAATAAGGCCCTGTAGCGATGTCTCGCAATCGCACACTTGCAGCGCAACACGAATATGATAATTATAAGCCCGTAGTACCCTTAGGTTGATAAAATTGGTTAAATTTTGTTTTCGTTCAATAACGCTTTGTAGCGATGTTGCACAATCGGACACTTGCAGCGCAATGCGAGTATGATGATTATAAGCCCGTAGTACCCTTAGGTTGACAAAATCGGTCGAATTTTTTTTTCGTTCAATAAGGCTTTGCAGCGATGTTGTGCAATCGGTCACTTGCAGCGCAACACGAATATGATGATTATAAACCCGTAGTACCCTTAGGTTGAGAAAATTGGTCTAAATTTTGTTTTCGTCCAATAACGCTTTACAGCGATGTTGCACAATCGGACACTTCCAGCACAACACGAATATGATGATTATAAGCCCGTAGTACCCTTAGGTTGAAAAAATTGGTCGAATTTTCTTTTCGTTTAATAACGCTTTGTAGCGATGTTGCACAATCGGACACTTGCAGCGCAACACGAATATGATGATTATAAGCCCGTAGTACCCTTAGGTTGACAAAATCGGTCGAAATTTTTTTTCGTCCAATAAGGCTTTGTAGCGATGGCTCGCAATCGGAAATTTCCCGCGGAACACGAATATTATGATTATAAGCCCGTAGTACCCTTAGGTTGAGAAAATTGGTTACATTTTTTTTTCGTTAAATAAGGCTTTGTAGCGATGTTGCACAATCGGACACTTGCAGCGCAACAGGAATATGATGATTATAAGCCCGTAGTACCCTTAGGTTGAGAAAATTGGTTAAATTTTGTTGAGTTCAATAACGCTTTGTAGCGATGTTGCACAATCGGACACTTGCAGCGCAACACGAATATGATGATTATAAGCCCGTAGTACCCTTAGGTTGACAAAATCGGTCGAAATTTTTTTTCGTCCAATAAGGCTTTGTAGCGATGTCTCGCAATCGGGCACTTGCAGCGCAACACGAATATGATGATTATAAGCCCGTAGTACCCTTAGGTTGATAAAATTGGTTAAATTTTTTTTTCGTTCAATAACGCTTTGTAGCGATGTTGCACAATCGGACACTTGCAGCGCAACACGAATATGATGATTATAAGCCCGTAGTACCCTTAGGTTGAAAAAATCGGTCGAATTTTTTTTTCGTTCAATAAGGCCTTACAGCGATGTTGCACAATCGGACACTTCCAGCACAACACGAATATGATGATTATAAGCCCGTAGTACCCTTAGGTTGAGAAAATTGGTTAAATTTTGTTGAGTTCAATAACGCTTTGTAGCGATGTTGCACAATCGGACACTTGCAGCACAACACGAATATGATAATTATAAGCCCGTAGTACCCTTAGGTTGAAAAAATCGGTCGAATTTTGTTTTCGTTCAATAAGGCTTTGTAGCGATGTTGCACAATCAGACACTTGCAGCGCGACACGAGTATGATGATTATAAGCCCGTAGTACCCTTAGGTTGAAAAAATTGGTCGAATTTTGTTTTCGTTTAATAACGCTTTGTAGCGATGTTGCACAATCGGACACTTGCAGCGCAACACGAATATGATGATTATAAGCCCGTAGTACCCTTAGGTTGACAAAATCGGTCGAATTATTTTTTCGTTCAATAAGGCTTTGTAGCGATGTTGCACAATCGGAAACTTGCAGCGCAACATGAATATGATGATTATAAGCCCGTAGTACCCTTAGGTTGACAAAATCGGTCGAAATTTCTTTTCGTCCAATAAGGCTTTGTAGCGATGTTGCACAATCGGACACTTGCAGCGCAACACGAATATGATGATTATAAGCCCGTAGTACCCTTAGGTTCAGAAAATTGGTTACATTTTTTTTTCGTTCAATAACGCTTTGTAGCGATGTTGCACAATCGGACACTTCCAGCACAACACGAATATGATAATTATAAGCCCGTAGTACCCTTAGGTTGAAAAAATCGGTCGAATTTTGTTTTCGTTCAATAAGGCTTTGTAGCGATGTAGCACAATCAGACACTTGCAGCGCGACACGAATATGATGATTATAAGCCCGTAGTACCCTTAGGTTGACAAAATCGGTCGAAATTTGTTTTCGTTCAATAAGGCTTTGTAGCGATGTTGCACAATCGGAAACTTGCAGCGCAACATGAATATGATAATTATAAGCCCGTAGTACCCTTAGGTTGAAAAAATCGGTCGAATTTTGTTTTCGTTCAATAAGGCTTTGTAGCGATGTTGCACAATCAGACACTTGCAGCGCGACACGAGTATGATGATTAGAAGCCCGTAGTACCCTTAGGTTGATAAAATTGGTTAAATTTTGTTTTCGTTCAATAACGCTTTGTAGCGATGTTGCACAATCGGACACTTGCAGCGCAACACGAATATGATGATTATAAGCCCGTAGTACCCCTAGGTTGAAAAAATCGGTCGAATTTTGTTTTCGTTCAATAACGCTTTGTAGCGATGTTGCACAATCGGACACTTGCAGCGCAACACGAATATGATAATTATAAGCCCGTAGTACCCGAAGGTTGAAAAAATCGGTCGGATTTTTTTTTCGTTCAATAAGGCTTTGTAGCGATGTTGCACAATCGGAAACTTGCAGCGCAACATGAATATGATGATTATAAGCCCGTAGTACCCTTAGGTTGACAAAATCGGTCGAAATTTCTTTTCGTCCAATAAGGCTTTGTAGCGATGTTGCACAATCGGACACTTGCAGCGCAACACGAATATGATGATTATAAGCCCGTAGTACCCTTAGGTTGAGAAAATTGGTCTAAATTTTGTTTTCGTCCAATAACGCTTTACAGCGATGTTGCACAATCGGACACTTCCAGCACAACACGAATATGATGATTATAAGCCCGTAGTACCCTTAGGTTGAGAAAATTGGTTAAATTTTTTTTTCGTTCAATAAGGCTTTGTAGCGATGTTGCACAATCGGAAACTTCCCGCACAACACGAATATGATAATTATAAGCCCGTCGTACCCTTAGGTTGATAAAATTGGTTAAATTTTTTTTTCGGCCAATAACGCTTTGTAGCGATGTTGCGCAATCGGAAACTTGCAGCGCAACACGAATATGATGATTATAAGCCCGTAGTTCCCTTAGGTTGATAAAATCGGTCGAAATTTTGTTTCGTCCAATAAGGCCCTGTAGCGATGTCTCGCAATCGCACACTTGCAGCGCAACACGAATATGATAATTATAAGCCCGTAGTACCCTTAGGTTGATAAAATTGGTTAAATTTTGTTTTCGTTCAATAACGCTTTGTAGCGATGTTGCACAATCGGACACTTGCAGCGCAATGCGAGTATGATGATTATAAGCCCGTAGTACCCTTAGGTTGACAAAATCGGTCGAATTTTTTTTTCGTTCAATAAGGCTTTGCAGCGATGTTGTGCAATCGGTCACTTGCAGCGCAACACGAATATGATGATTATAAACCCGTAGTACCCTTAGGTTGAGAAAATTGGTCTAAATTTTGTTTTCGTCCAATAACGCTTTACAGCGATGTTGCACAATCGGACACTTCCAGCACAACACGAATATGATGATTATAAGCCCGTAGTACCCTTAGGTTGAAAAAATTGGTCGAATTTTGTTTTCGTTTAATAACGCTTTGTAGCGATGTTGCACAATCGGACACTTGCAGCGCAACACGAATATGATGATTATAAGCCCGTAGTACCCTTAGGTTGACAAAATCGGTCGAAATTTTTTTTCGTCCAATAAGGCTTTGTAGCGATGGCTCGCAATCGGAAATTTCCCGCGGAACACGAATATTATGATTATAAGCCCGTAGTACCCTTAGGTTGAGAAAATTGGTTACATTTTTTTTTCGTTAAATAAGGCTTTGTAGCGATGTTGCACAATCGGACACTTGCAGCGCAACAGGAATATGATGATTATAAGCCCGTAGTACCCTTAGGTTGAGAAAATTGGTTAAATTTTGTTGAGTTCAATAACGCTTTGTAGCGATGTTGCACAATCGGACACTTGCAGCGCAACACGAATATGATGATTATAAGCCCGTAGTACCCTTAGGTTGACAAAATCGGTCGAAATTTTTTTTCGTCCAATAAGGCTTTGTAGCGATGTCTCGCAATCGGGCACTTGCAGCGCAACACGAATATGATGATTATAAGCCCGTAGTACCCTTAGGTTGATAAAATTGGTTAAATTTTTTTTTCGTTCAATAACGCTTTGTAGCGATGTTGCACAATCGGACAGTTGCAGCGCAACACGAATATGATGATTATAAGCCCGTAGTACCCTTAGGTTGAAAAAATCGGTCGAATTTTTTTTTCGTTCAATAAGGCCTTACAGCGATGTTGCACAATCGGACACTTCCAGCACAACACGAATATGATGATTATAAGCCCGTAGTACCCTTAGGTTGAGAAAATTGGTTAAATTTTGTTGAGTTCAATAACGCTTTGTAGCGATGTTGCACAATCGGACACTTGCAGCACAACACGAATATGATAATTATAAGCCCGTAGTACCCTTAGGTTGAAAAAATCGGTCGAATTTTGTTTTCGTTCAATAAGGCTTTGTAGCGATGTTGCACAATCAGACACTTGCAGCGCGACACGAGTATGATGATTATAAGCCCGTAGTACCCTTAGGTTGAAAAAATTGGTCGAATTTTCTTTTCGTTTAATAACGCTTTGTAGCGATGTTGCACAATCGGACACTTGCAGCGCAACACGAATATGATGATTATAAGCCCGTAGTACCCTTAGGTTGACAAAATCGGTCGAAATTTTTTTTCGTCCAATAAGGCTTTGTAGCGATGGCTCGCAATCGGAAATTTCCCGCGGAACACGAATATTATGATTATAAGCCCGTAGTACCCTTAGGTTGAGAAAATTGGTTACATTTTTTTTTCGTTAAATAAGGCTTTGTAGCGATGTTGCACAATCGGACACTTGCAGCGCAACAGGAATATGATGATTATAAGCCCGTAGTACCCTTAGGTTGAGAAAATTGGTTAAATTTTGTTGAGTTCAATAACGCTTTGTAGCGATGTTGCACAATCGGACACTTGCAGCGCAACACGAATATGATGATTATAAGCCCGTAGTACCCTTAGGTTGACAAAATCGGTCGAAATTTTTTTTCGTCCAATAAGGCTTTGTAGCGATGTCTCGCAATCGGGCACTTGCAGCGCAACACGAATATGATGATTATAAGCCCGTAGTACCCTTAGGTTGATAAAATTGGTTAAATTTTTTTTTCGTTCAATAACGCTTTGTAGCGATGTTGCACAATCGGACACTTGCAGCGCAACACGAATATGATGATTATAAGCCCGTAGTACCCTTAGGTTGAAAAAATCGGTCGAATTTTTTTTTCGTTCAATAAGGCCTTACAGCGATGTTGCACAATCGGACACTTCCAGCACAACACGAATATGATGATTATAAGCCCGTAGTACCCTTAGGTTGAGAAAATTGGTTAAATTTTGTTGAGTTCAATAACGCTTTGTAGCGATGTTGCACAATCGGACACTTGCAGCACAACACGAATATGATAATTATAAGCCCGTAGTACCCTTAGGTTGAAAAAATCGGTCGAATTTTGTTTTCGTTCAATAAGGCTTTGTAGCGATGTTGCACAATCAGACACTTGCAGCGCGACATGAGTATGATGATTATAAGCCCGTAGTACCCTTAGGTTGAAAAAATTGGTCGAATTTTGTTTTCGTTTAATAACGCTTTGTAGCGATGTTGCACAATCGGACACTTGCAGCGCAACACGAATATGATGATTATAAGCCCGTAGTACCCTTAGGTTGACAAAATCGGTCGAATTTTTTTTTCGTTCAATAAGGCTTTGTAGCGATGTTGCACAATCGGAAACTTGCAGCGCAACATGAATATGATGATTATAAGCCCGTAGTACCCTTAGGTTGACAAAATCGGTCGAAATTTCTTTTCGTCCAATAAGGCTTTGTAGCGATGTTGCACAATCGGACACTTGCAGCGCAACACGAATATGATGATTATAAGCCCGTAGTACCCTTAGGTTCAGAAAATTGGTTACATTTTTTTTTCGTTCAATAACGCTTTGTAGCGATGTTGCACAATCGGACACTTCCAGCACAACACGAATATGATGATTATAAGCCCGTAGTACCCTTAGGTTGAAAAAATTGGTCGAATTTTGTTTTCGTTTAATAACGCTTTGTAGCGATGTTGCACAATCGGACACTTGCAGCGCAACACGAATATGATGATTATAAGCCCGTAGTACCCTTAGGTTGACAAAATCGGTCGAAATTTTTTTTCGTCCAATAAGGCTTTGTAGCGATGGCTCGCAATCGGAAATTTCCCGCGGAACACGAATATTATGATTATAAGCCCGTAGTACCCTTAGGTTGAGAAAATTGGTTACATTTTTTTTTCGTTAAATAAGGCTTTGTAGCGATGTTGCACAATCGGACACTTGCAGCGCAACAGGAATATGATGATTATAAGCCCGTAGTACCCTTAGGTTGAGAAAATTGGTTAAATTTTGTTGAGTTCAATAACGCTTTGTAGCGATGTTGCACAATCGGACACTTGCAGCGCAACACGAATATGATGATTATAAGCCCGTAGTACCCTTAGGTTGACAAAATCGGTCGAAATTTTTTTTCGTCCAATAAGGCTTTGTAGCGATGTCTCGCAATCGGGCACTTGCAGCGCAACACGAATATGATGATTATAAGCCCGTAGTACCCTTAGGTTGATAAAATTGGTTAAATTTTTTTTTCGTTCAATAACGCTTTGTAGCGATGTTGCACAATCGGACACTTGCAGCGCAACACGAATATGATGATTATAAGCCCGTAGTACCCTTAGGTTGAAAAAATCGGTCGAATTTTTTTTTCGTTCAATAAGGCCTTACAGCGATGTTGCACAATCGGACACTTCCAGCACAACACGAATATGATGATTATAAGCCCGTAGTACCCTTAGGTTGAGAAAATTGGTTAAATTTTGTTGAGTTCAATAACGCTTTGTAGCGATGTTGCACAATCGGACACTTGCAGCACAACACGAATATGATAATTATAAGCCCGTAGTACCCTTAGGTTGAAAAAATCGGTCGAATTTTGTTTTCGTTCAATAAGGCTTTGTAGCGATGTTGCACAATCGGACACTTGCAGCGCAACACGAATATGATGATTATAAGCCCGTAGTACCCTTAGGTTGACAAAATCGGTCGAATTTTTTTTTCGTTCAATAAGGCTTTGTAGCGATGTTGCACAATCGGAAACTTGCAGCGCAACATGAATATGATGATTATAAGCCCGTAGTACCCTTAGGTTGACAAAATCGGTCGAAATTTCTTTTCGTCCAATAAGGCTTTGTAGCGATGTTGCACAATCGGACACTTGCAGCGCAACACGAATATGATGATTATAAGCCCGTAGTACCCTTAGGTTCAGAAAATTGGTTACATTTTTTTTTCGTTCAATAACGCTTTGTAGCGATGTTGCACAATCGGACACTTGCAGCACAACACGAATATGATAATTATAAGCCCGTAGTACCCTTAGGTTGAAAAAATCGGTCGAATTTTGTTTTCGTTCAATAAGGCTTTGTAGCGATGTAGCACAATCAGACACTTGCAGCGCGACACGAATATGATGATTATAAGCCCGTAGTACCCTTAGGTTGACAAAATCGGTCGAAATTTGTTTTCGTTCAATAAGGCTTTGTAGCGATGTTGCACAATCGGAAACTTGCAGCGCAACATGAATATGATAATTATAAGCCCGTAGTACCCTTAGGTTGAAAAAATCGGTCGAATTTTGTTTTCGTTCAATAAGGCTTTGTAGCGATGTTGCACAATCAGACACTTGCAGCGCGACACGAGTATGATGATTATAAGCCCGTAGTACCCTTAGGTTGATAAAATTGGTTAAATTTTGTTTTCGTTCAATAACGCTTTGTAGCGATGTTGCACAATCGGACACTTGCAGCGCAACACGAATATGATGATTATAAGCCCGTAGTACCCTTAGGTTGAAAAAATCGGTCGAATTTTGTTTTCGTTCAATAACGCTTTGTAGCGATGTTGCACAATCGGACACTTGCAGCGCAACACGAATATGATAATTATAAGCCCGTAGTAACCGAAGGTTGAAAAAATCGGTCGGATTTTTTTTTCGTTCAATAAGGCTTTGTAGCGATGTTGCACAATCGGAAACTTGCAGCGCAACATGAATATGATGATTATAAGCCCGTAGTACCCTTAGGTTGACAAAATCGGTCGAAATTTCTTTTCGTCCAATAAGGCTTTGTAGCGATGTTGCACAATCGGACACTTGCAGCGCAACACGAATATGATGATTATAAGCCCGTAGTACCCTTAGGTTGAGAAAATTGGTCTAAATTTTGTTTTCGTCCAATAACGCTTTACAGCGATGTTGCACAATCGGACACTTCCAGCACAACACGAATATGATGATTATAAGCCCGTAGTACCCTTAGGTTGAGAAAATTGGTTAAATTTTTTTTTCGTTCAATAAGGCTTTGTAGCGATGTTGCACAATCGGAAACTTCCCGCACAACACGAATATGATAATTATAAGCCCGTCGTACCCTTAGGTTGATAAAATTGGTTAAATTTTTTTTTCGGCCAATAACGCTTTGTAGCGATGTTGCGCAATCGGAAACTTGCAGCGCAACACGAATATGATGATTATAAGCCCGTAGTTCCCTTAGGTTGATAAAATCGGTCGAAATTTTGTTTCGTCCAATAAGGCCCTGTAGCGATGTCTCGCAATCGCACACTTGCAGCGCAACACGAATATGATAATTATAAGCCCGTAGTACCCTTAGGTTGATAAAATTGGTTAAATTTTGTTTTCGTTCAATAACGCTTTGTAGCGATGTTGCACAATCGGACACTTGCAGCGCAATGCGAGTATGATGATTATAAGCCCGTAGTACCCTTAGGTTGACAAAATCGGTCGAATTTTTTTTTCGTTCAATAAGGCTTTGCAGCGATGTTGTGCAATCGGTCACTTGCAGCGCAACACGAATATGATGATTATAAACCCGTAGTACCCTTAGGTTGAGAAAATTGGTCTAAATTTTGTTTTCGTCCAATAACGCTTTACAGCGATGTTGCACAATCGGACACTTCCAGCACAACACGAATATGATGATTATAAGCCCGTAGTACCCTTAGGTTGAAAAAATTGGTCGAATTTTGTTTTCGTTTAATAACGCTTTGTAGCGATGTTGCACAATCGGACACTTGCAGCGCAACACGAATATGATGATTATAAGCCCGTAGTACCCTTAGGTTGACAAAATCGGTCGAAATTTTTTTTCGTCCAATAAGGCTTTGTAGCGATGGCTCGCAATCGGAAATTTCCCGCGGAACACGAATATTATGATTATAAGCCCGTAGTACCCTTAGGTTGAGAAAATTGGTTACATTTTTTTTTCGTTAAATAAGGCTTTGTAGCGATGTTGCACAATCGGACACTTGCAGCGCAACAGGAATATGATGATTATAAGCCCGTAGTACCCTTAGGTTGAGAAAATTGGTTAAATTTTGTTGAGTTCAATAACGCTTTGTAGCGATGTTGCACAATCGGACACTTGCAGCGCAACACGAATATGATGATTATAAGCCCGTAGTACCCTTAGGTTGACAAAATCGGTCGAAATTTTTTTTCGTCCAATAAGGCTTTGTAGCGATGTCTCGCAATCGGGCACTTGCAGCGCAACACGAATATGATGATTATAAGCCCGTAGTACCCTTAGGTTGATAAAATTGGTTAAATTTTTTTTTCGTTCAATAACGCTTTGTAGCGATGTTGCACAATCGGACACTTGCAGCGCAACACGAATATGATGATTATAAGCCCGTAGTACCCTTAGGTTGAAAAAATCGGTCGAATTTTTTTTTCGTTCAATAAGGCCTTACAGCGATGTTGCACAATCGGACACTTCCAGCACAACACGAATATGATGATTATAAGCCCGTAGTACCCTTAGGTTGAGAAAATTGGTTAAATTTTGTTGAGTTCAATAACGCTTTGTAGCGATGTTGCACAATCGGACACTTGCAGCACAACACGAATATGATAATTATAAGCCCGTAGTACCCTTAGGTTGAAAAAATCGGTCGAATTTTGTTTTCGTTCAATAAGGCTTTGTAGCGATGTTGCACAATCAGACACTTGCAGCGCGACACGAGTATGATGATTATAAGCCCGTAGTACCCTTAGGTTGAAAAAATTGGTCGAATTTTGTTTTCGTTTAATAACGCTTTGTAGCGATGTTGCACAATCGGACACTTGCAGCGCAACACGAATATGATGATTATAAGCCCGTAGTACCCTTAGGTTGACAAAATCGGTCGAATTTTTTTTTCGTTCAATAAGGCTTTGTAGCGATGTTGCACAATCGGAAACTTGCAGCGCAACATGAATATGATGATTATAAGCCCGTAGTACCCTTAGGTTGACAAAATCGGTCGAAATTTCTTTTCGTCCAATAAGGCTTTGTAGCGATGTTGCACAATCGGACACTTGCAGCGCAACACGAATATGATGATTATAAGCCCGTAGTACCCTTAGGTTCAGAAAATCGGTTAAATTTTGTTGAGTTCAATAACGCTTTGTAGCGATGTTGCACAATCGGACACTTGCAGCGCAACACGAATATGATGATTATAGCCCGTAGTACCCTTAGGTTGACAAAATCGGTCGAAATTTTTTTTCGTCCAATAAGGCTTTGTAGCGATGTCTCGCAATCGCACACTTGCAGCGCAACACGAATATGATAATTATAAGCCCGTAGTACCCTTAGGTTGATAAAATTGGTTAAATTTTGTTTTCGTTCAATAACGCTTTGTAGCGATGTTGCACAATCGGACACTTGCAGCGCAATGCGAGTATGATGATTATAAGCCCGTAGTACCCTTAGGTTGACAAAATCGGTCGAATTTTTTTTTCGTTCAATAAGGCTTTGCAGCGATGTTGTGCAATCGGTCACTTGCAGCGCAACACGAATATGATGATTATAAACCCGTAGTACCCTTAGGTTGAGAAAATTGGTCTAAATTTTGTTTTCGTCCAATAACGCTTTACAGCGATGTTGCACAATCGGACACTTCCAGCACAACACGAATATGATGATTATAAGCCCGTAGTACCCTTAGGTTGAAAAAATTGGTCGAATTTTGTTTTCGTTTAATAACGCTTTGTAGCGATGTTGCACAATCGGACACTTGCAGCGCAACACGAATATGATGATTATAAGCCCGTAGTACCCTTAGGTTGACAAAATCGGTCGAAATTTTTTTTCGTCCAATAAGGCTTTGTAGCGATGGCTCGCAATCGGAAATTTCCCGCGGAACACGAATATTATGATTATAAGCCCGTAGTACCCTTAGGTTGAGAAAATTGGTTACATTTTTTTTTCGTTAAATAAGGCTTTGTAGCGATGTTGCACAATCGGACACTTGCAGCGCAACAGGAATATGATGATTATAAGCCCGTAGTACCCTTAGGTTGAGAAAATTGGTTAAATTTTGTTGAGTTCAATAACGCTTTGTAGCGATGTTGCACAATCGGACACTTGCAGCGCAACACGAATATGATGATTATAAGCCCGTAGTACCCTTAGGTTGACAAAATCGGTCGAAATTTTTTTTCGTCCAATAAGGCTTTGTAGCGATGTCTCGCAATCGGGCACTTGCAGCGCAACACGAATATGATGATTATAAGCCCGTAGTACCCTTAGGTTGATAAAATTGGTTAAATTTTTTTTTCGTTCAATAACGCTTTGTAGCGATGTTGCACAATCGGACACTTGCAGCGCAACACGAATATGATGATTATAAGCCCGTAGTACCCTTAGGTTGAAAAAATCGGTCGAATTTTTTTTTCGTTCAATAAGGCCTTACAGCGATGTTGCACAATCGGACACTTCCAGCACAACACGAATATGATGATTATAAGCCCGTAGTACCCTTAGGTTGAGAAAATTGGTTAAATTTTGTTGAGTTCAATAACGCTTTGTAGCGATGTTGCACAATCGGACACTTGCAGCACAACACGAATATGATAATTATAAGCCCGTAGTACCCTTAGGTTGAAAAAATCGGTCGAATTTTGTTTTCGTTCAATAAGGCTTTGTAGCGATGTTGCACAATCAGACACTTGCAGCGCGACACGAGTATGATGATTATAAGCCCGTAGTACCCTTAGGTTGAAAAAATTGGTCGAATTTTGTTTTCGTTTAATAACGCTTTGTAGCGATGTTGCACAATCGGACACTTGCAGCGCAACACGAATATGATGATTATAAGCCCGTAGTACCCTTAGGTTGACAAAATCGGTCGAATTTTTTTTTCGTTCAATAAGGCTTTGTAGCGATGTTGCACAATCGGAAACTTGCAGCGCAACATGAATATGATGATTATAAGCCCGTAGTACCCTTAGGTTGACAAAATCGGTCGAAATTTCTTTTCGTCCAATAAGGCTTTGTAGCGATGTTGCACAATCGGACACTTGCAGCGCAACACGAATATGATGATTATAAGCCCGTAGTACCCTTAGGTTCAGAAAATCGGTTAAATTTTGTTGAGTTCAATAACGCTTTGTAGCGATGTTGCACAATCGGACACTTGCAGCGCAACACGAATATGATGATTATAGCCCGTAGTACCCTTAGGTTGACAAAATCGGTCGAAATTTTTTTTCGTCCAATAACGCTTTGTAGCGATGTCTCGCAATCGGACACTTGCAGCGCAACACGAATATGATGATTATAAGCCCGTAGTACCCTTAGGTTGAGAAAATTGGTTACATTTTTTTTTCGTTCAATAACGCTTTGTAGCGATGTTGCACAATCGGACACTTGCAGCACAACACGAATATGATAATTATAAGCCCGTAGTACCCTTAGGTTGAAAAAATCGGTCGAATTTTGTTTTCGTTCAATAAGGCTTTGTAGCGATGTAGCACAATCAGACACTTGCAGCGCGACACGAATATGATGATTATAAGCCCGTAGTACCCTTAGGTTGACAAAATCGGTCGAAATTTGTTTTCGTTCAATAAGGCTTTGTAGCGATGTTGCACAATCGGAAACTTGCAGCGCAACATGAATATGATAATTATAAGCCCGTAGTACCCTTAGGTTGAAAAAATCGGTCGAATTTTGTTTTCGTTCAATAAGGCTTTGTAGCGATGTTGCACAATCAGACACTTGCAGCGCGACACGAGTATGATGATTATAAGCCCGTAGTACCCTTAGGTTGAAAAAATTGGTCGAATTTTGTTTTCGTTTAATAACGCTTTGTAGCGATGTTGCACAATCGGACACTTGCAGCGCAACACGAATATGATGATTATAAGCCCGTAGTACCCTTAGGTTGACAAAATCGGTCGAATTTTTTTTTCGTTCAATAAGGCTTTGTAGCGATGTTGCACAATCGGAAACTTGCAGCGCAACATGAATATGATGATTATAAGCCCGTAGTACCCTTAGGTTGACAAAATCGGTCGAAATTTCTTTTCGTCCAATAAGGCTTTGTAGCGATGTTGCACAATCGGACACTTGCAGCGCAACACGAATATGATGATTATAAGCCCGTAGTACCCTTAGGTTCAGAAAATCGGTTAAATTTTGTTGAGTTCAATAACGCTTTGTAGCGATGTTGCACAATCGGACACTTGCAGCGCAACACGAATATGATGATTATAGCCCGTAGTACCCTTAGGTTGACAAAATCGGTCGAAATTTTTTTTCGTCCAATAAGGCTTTGTAGCGATGTCTCGCAATCGGACACTTGCAGCGCAACACGAATATGATGATTATAAGCCCGTAGTACCCTTAGGTTGAGAAAATTGGTTACATTTTTTTTTCGTTCAATAACGCTTTGTAGCGATGTTGCACAATCGGACACTTGCAGCACAACACGAATATGATAATTATAAGCCCGTAGTACCCTTAGGTTGAAAAAATTGGTCGAATTTTGTTTTCGTTTAATAACGCTTTGTAGCGATGTTGCACAATCGGACACTTGCAGCGCAACACGAATATGATGATTATAAGCCCGTAGTACCCTTAGGTTGACAAAATCGGTCGAAATTTGTTTTCGTCCAATAAGGCTTTGTAGCGATGGCTCGCAATCGGAAATTTTCCGCGGAACACGAATATTATGATTATAAGCCCGTAGTACCCTTAGGTTGAGAAAATTGGTTACATTTTTTTTTCGTTAAATAAGGCTTTGTAGCGATGTTGCACAATCGGACACTTGCAGCGCAACAGGAATATGATGATTATAAGCCCGTAGTACCCTTAGGTTGAGAAAATTGGTTAAATTTTGTTGAGTTCAATAACGCTTTGTAGCGATGTTGCACAATCGGACACTTGCAGCGCAACACGAATATGATGATTATAAGCCCGTAGTACCCTTAGGTTGACAAAATCGGTCGAAATTTTTTTTCGTCCAATAAGGCTTTGTAGCGATGTCTCGCAATCGGGCACTTGCAGCGCAACACGAATATGATGATTATAAGCCCGTAGTACCCTTAGGTTGAGAAAATCGGTTAAATTTTGTTGAGTTCAATAACGCTTTGTAGCGATGTTGCACAATCGGACACTTGCAGCGCAACACGAATATGATGATTATAGCCCGTAGTACCCTTAGGTTGACAAAATCGGTCGAAATTTTTTTTCGTCCAATAAGGCTTTGTAGCGATGTCTCGCAATCGGACACTTGCAGCGCAACACGAATATGATGATTATAAGCCCGTAGTACCCTTAGGTTGAAAAAATCGGTCGAATTTTTTTTTCGTTCAATAAGGCTTTGTAGCGATGTTGCACAATCGGAAACTTGCAGCGCAACATGAATATGATGATTATAAGCCCGTAGTACCCTTAGGTTGACAAAATCGGTCGAAATTTCTTTTCGTCCAATAAGGCTTTGTAGCGATGTTGCACAATCGGACACTTGCAGCGCAACACGAATATGATGATTATAAGCCCGTAGTACCCTTAGGTTGAGAAAATTGGTCTAAATTTTGTTTTCGTCCAATAACGCTTTACAGCGATGTTGCACAATCGGACACTTCCAGCACAACACGAATATGATGATTATAAGCCCGTAGTACCCTTAGGTTGAGAAAATTGGTTAAATTTTTTTTTCGTTCCATAAGGCTTTGTAGCGATGTTGCACAATCGGAAACTTCCCGCAAAACACGAATATGATAATTATAAGCCCGTAGTACCCTTAGGTTGATAAAATTGGTTCAATTTTGTTTTCGGCCAATAACGCTTTGTAGCGATGTTGCGCAATCGGAAACTTGCAGCGCAACACGAATATGATGATTATAAGCCCGTAGTTCCCTTAGGTTGATAAAATCGGTCGAAATTTTGTTTCGTCCAATAAGGCCCTGTAGCGATGTGTCGCAATCGCACACTTGCAGCGCAACACGAATATGATAATTATAAGCCCGTAGTACCCTTAGGTTGATAAAATTGGTTAAATTTTTTTTTCGTTCAATAACGCTTTGTAGCGATGTTGCACAATCGGACACTTGCAGCGCAACACGAATATGATAATTATAAGCCCGTAGTACCCGAAGGTTGAAAAAATCGGTCGGATTTTTTTTTCGTTCAATAAGGCTTTGTAGCGATGTTGCACAATCGGAAACTTGCAGCGCAACATGAATATGATGATTATAAGCCCGTAGTACCCTTAGGTTGACAAAATCGGTCGAAATTTCTTTTCGTCCAATAAGGCTTTGTAGCGATGTTGCACAATCGGACACTTGCAGCGCAACACGAATATGATGATTATAAGCCCGTAGTACCCTTAGGTTGAGAAAATTGGTCTAAATTTTGTTTTCGTCCAATAACGCTTTACAGCGATGTTGCACAATCGGACACTTCCAGCACAACACGAATATGATGATTATAAGCCCGTAGTACCCTTAGGTTGAGAAAATTGGTTAAATTTTTTTTTCGTTCAATAAGGCTTTGTAGCGATGTTGCACAATCGGAAACTTCCCGCACAACACGAATATGATAATTATAAGCCCGTCGTACCCTTAGGTTGATAAAATTGGTTAAATTTTTTTTTCGGCCAATAACGCTTTGTAGCGATGTTGCGCAATCGGAAACTTGCAGCGCAACACGAATATGATGATTATAAGCCCGTAGTTCCCTTAGGTTGATAAAATCGGTCGAAATTTTGTTTCGTCCAATAAGGCCCTGTAGCGATGTCTCGCAATCGCACACTTGCAGCGCAACACGAATATGATAATTATAAGCCCGTAGTACCCTTAGGTTGATAAAATTGGTTAAATTTTGTTTTCGTTCAATAACGCTTTGTAGCGATGTTGCACAATCGGACACTTGCAGCGCAATGCGAGTATGATGATTATAAGCCCGTAGTACCCTTAGGTTGACAAAATCGGTCGAATTTTTTTTTCGTTCAATAAGGCTTTGCAGCGATGTTGTGCAATCGGTCACTTGCAGCGCAACACGAATATGATGATTATAAACCCGTAGTACCCTTAGGTTGAGAAAATTGGTCTAAATTTTGTTTTCGTCCAATAACGCTTTACAGCGATGTTGCACAATCGGACACTTCCAGCACAACACGAATATGATGATTATAAGCCCGTAGTACCCTTAGGTTGAAAAAATTGGTCGAATTTTGTTTTCGTTTAATAACGCTTTGTAGCGATGTTGCACAATCGGACACTTGCAGCGCAACACGAATATGATGATTATAAGCCCGTAGTACCCTTAGGTTGACAAAATCGGTCGAAATTTTTTTTCGTCCAATAAGGCTTTGTAGCGATGGCTCGCAATCGGAAATTTCCCGCGGAACACGAATATTATGATTATAAGCCCGTAGTACCCTTAGGTTGAGAAAATTGGTTACATTTTTTTTTCGTTAAATAAGGCTTTGTAGCGATGTTGCACAATCGGACACTTGCAGCGCAACAGGAATATGATGATTATAAGCCCGTAGTACCCTTAGGTTGAGAAAATTGGTTAAATTTTGTTGAGTTCAATAACGCTTTGTAGCGATGTTGCACAATCGGACACTTGCAGCGCAACACGAATATGATGATTATAAGCCCGTAGTACCCTTAGGTTGACAAAATCGGTCGAAATTTTTTTTCGTCCAATAAGGCTTTGTAGCGATGTCTCGCAATCGGGCACTTGCAGCGCAACACGAATATGATGATTATAAGCCCGTAGTACCCTTAGGTTGATAAAATTGGTTAAATTTTGTTTTCGTTCAATAACGCTTTGTAGCGATGTTGCACAATCGGACACTTGCAGCGCAACACGAATATGATGATTATAAGCCCGTAGTACCCTTAGGTTGACAAAATCGGTCGAAATTTTTTTTCGTCCAATAAGGCTTTGTAGCGATGGCTCGCAATCGGAAATTTCCTGCGGAACACGAATATTATGATTATAAGCCCGTAGTACCCTTAGGTTGAGAAAATTGGTTACATTTTTTTTTCGTTAAATAAGGCTTTGTAGCGATGTTGCACAATCGGACACTTGCAGCGCAACAGGAATATGATGATTATAAGCCCGTAGTACCCTTAGGTTGAGAAAATTGGTTAAATTTTGTTGAGTTCAATAACGCTTTGTAGCGATGTTGCACAATCGGACACTTGCAGCGCAACACGAATATGATGATTATAAGCCCGTAGTACCCTTAGGTTGACAAAATCGGTCGAAATTTTTTTTCGTCCAATAAGGCTTTGTAGCGATGTCTCGCAATCGGGCACTTGCAGCACAACACGAATATGATGATTATAAGCCCGTAGTACCCTTAGGTTGATAAAATTGGTTAAATTTTTTTTTCGTTCAATAACGCTTTGTAGCGATGTTGCACAATCGGACACTTGCAGCGCAACACGAATATGATGATTATAAGCCCGTAGTACCCTTAGGTTGAAAAAATCGGTCGAATTTTTTTTTCGTTCAATAAGGCCTTACAGCGATGTTGCACAATCGGACACTTCCAGCACAACACGAATATGATGATTATAAGCCCGTAGTACCCTTAGGTTGAGAAAATTGGTTAAATTTTGTTGAGTTCAATAACGCTTTGTAGCGATGTTGCACAATCGGACACTTGCAGCACAACACGAATATGATAATTATAAGCCCGTAGTACGCTTAGGTTGAAAAAATCGGTCGAATTTTGTTTTCGTTCAATAAGGCTTTGTAGCGATGTCTCGCAATCGGACACTTGCAGCGCAACACGAATATGATGATTATAAGCCCGTAGTACCCTTAGGTTGATAAAATTGGTTAAATTTTTTTTTCGTTCAATAACGCTTTGTAGCGATGTTGCACAATCGGACACTTGCAGCGCAACACGAATATGATGATTATAAGCCCGTAGTACCCTTAGGTTGAAAAAATCGGTCGAATTTTGTTTTCGTTCAATAACGCTTTGTAGCGATGTTGCACAATCGGACACTTGCAGCGCAACACGAATATGATAATTATAAGCCCGTAGTACCCGAAGGTTGAAAAAATCGGTCGGATTTTTTTTTCGTTCAATAAGGCTTTGTAGCGATGTTGCACAATCGGAAACTTGCAGCGCAACATGAATATGATGATTATAAGCCCGTAGTACCCTTAGGTTGACAAAATCGGTCGAAATTTCTTTTCGTCCAATAAGGCTTTGTAGCGATGTTGCACAATCGGACACTTCCAGCACAACACGAATATGATGATTATAAGCCCGTAGTACCCTTAGGTTGAGAAAATTGGTTAAATTTTTTTTTCGTTCAATAAGGCTTTGTAGCGATGTTGCACAATCGGAAACTTCCCGCACAACACGAATATGATAATTATAAGCCCGTCGTACCCTTAGGTTGATAAAATTGGTTAAATTTTTTTTTCGGCCAATAACGCTTTGTAGCGATGTTGCGCAATCGGAAACTTGCAGCGCAACACGAATATGATGATTATAAGCCCGTAGTTCCCTTAGGTTGATAAAATCGGTCGAAATTTTGTTTCGTCCAATAAGGCCCTGTAGCGATGTGTCGCAATCGCACACTTGCAGCGCAACACGAATATGATAATTATAAGCCCGTAGTACCCTTAGGTTGATAAAATTGGTTAAATTTTTTTTTCGTTCAATAACGCTTTGTAGCGATGTTGCACAATCGGACACTTGCAGCGCAACACGAATATGATAATTATAAGCCCGTAGTACCCGAAGGTTGAAAAAATCGGTCGGATTTTTTTTTCGTTCAATAAGGCTTTGTAGCGATGTTGCACAATCGGAAACTTGCAGCGCAACATGAATATGATGATTATAAGCCCGTAGTACCCTTAGGTTGACAAAATCGGTCGAAATTTCTTTTCGTCCAATAAGGCTTTGTAGCGATGTTGCACAATCGGACACTTGCAGCGCAACACGAATATGATGATTATAAGCCCGTAGTACCCTTAGGTTGAGAAAATTGGTCTAAATTTTGTTTTCGTCCAATAACGCTTTACAGCGATGTTGCACAATCGGACACTTCCAGCACAACACGAATATGATGATTATAAGCCCGTAGTACCCTTAGGTTGAGAAAATTGGTTAAATTTTTTTTTCGTTCAATAAGGCTTTGTAGCGATGTTGCACAATCGGAAACTTCCCGCACAACACGAATATGATAATTATAAGCCCGTCGTACCCTTAGGTTGATAAAATTGGTTAAATTTTTTTTTCGGCCAATAACGCTTTGTAGCGATGTTGCGCAATCGGAAACTTGCAGCGCAACACGAATATGATGATTATAAGCCCGTAGTTCCCTTAGGTTGATAAAATCGGTCGAAATTTTGTTTCGTCCAATAAGGCCCTGTAGCGATGTCTCGCAATCGCACACTTGCAGCGCAACACGAATATGATAATTATAAGCCCGTAGTACCCTTAGGTTGATAAAATTGGTTAAATTTTGTTTTCGTTCAATAACGCTTTGTAGCGATGTTGCACAATCGGACACTTGCAGCGCAATGCGAGTATGATGATTATAAGCCCGTAGTACCCTTAGGTTGACAAAATCGGTCGAATTTTTTTTTCGTTCAATAAGGCTTTGCAGCGATGTTGTGCAATCGGTCACTTGCAGCGCAACACGAATATGATGATTATAAACCCGTAGTACCCTTAGGTTGAGAAAATTGGTCTAAATTTTGTTTTCGTCCAATAACGCTTTACAGCGATGTTGCACAATCGGACACTTCCAGCACAACACGAATATGATGATTATAAGCCCGTAGTACCCTTAGGTTGAAAAAATTGGTCGAATTTTGTTTTCGTTTAATAACGCTTTGTAGCGATGTTGCACAATCGGACACTTGCAGCGCAACACGAATATGATGATTATAAGCCCGTAGTACCCTTAGGTTGACAAAATCGGTCGAAATTTTTTTTCGTCCAATAAGGCTTTGTAGCGATGGCTCGCAATCGGAAATTTCCCGCGGAACACGAATATTATGATTATAAGCCCGTAGTACCCTTAGGTTGAGAAAATTGGTTACATTTTTTTTTCGTTAAATAAGGCTTTGTAGCGATGTTGCACAATCGGACACTTGCAGCGCAACAGGAATATGATGATTATAAGCCCGTAGTACCCTTAGGTTGAGAAAATTGGTTAAATTTTGTTGAGTTCAATAACGCTTTGTAGCGATGTTGCACAATCGGACACTTGCAGCGCAACACGAATAGGATGATTATAAGCCCGTAGTACCCTTAGGTTGACAAAATCGGTCGAAATTTTTTTTCGTCCAATAAGGCTTTGTAGCGATGTCTCGCAATCGGGCACTTGCAGCGCAACACGAATATGATGATTATAAGCCCGTAGTACCCTTAGGTTGATAAAATTGGTTAAATTTTGTTTTCGTTCAATAACGCTTTGTAGCGATGTTGCACAATCGGACACTTGCAGCGCAACACGAATATGATGATTATAAGCCCGTAGTACCCTTAGGTTGAGAAAATCGGTCGAAATTTTTTTTCGTCCAATAAGGCTTTGTAGCGATGGCTCGCAATCGGAAATTTCCTGCGGAACACGAATATTATGATTATAAGCCCGTAGTACCCTTAGGTTGAGAAAATTGGTTACATTTTTTTTTCGTTAAATAAGGCTTTGTAGCGATGTTGCACAATCGGACACTTGCAGCGCAACAGGAATATGATGATTATAAGCCCGTAGTACCCTTAGGTTGAGAAAATTGGTTAAATTTTGTTGAGTTCAATAACGCTTTGTAGCGATGTTGCACAATCGGACACTTGCAGCGCAACACGAATATGATGATTATAAGCCCGTAGTACCCTTAGGTTGACAAAATCGGTCGAAATTTTTTTTCGTCCAATAAGGCTTTGTAGCGATGTCTCGCAATCGGGCACTTGCAGCACAACACGAATATGATGATTATAAGCCCGTAGTACCCTTAGGTTGATAAAATTGGTTAAATTTTTTTTTCGTTCAATAACGCTTTGTAGCGATGTTGCACAATCGGACACTTGCAGCGCAACACGAATATGATGATTATAAGCCCGTAGTACCCTTAGGTTGAAAAAATCGGTCGAATTTTTTTTTCGTTCAATAAGGCCTTACAGCGATGTTGCACAATCGGACACTTCCAGCACAACACGAATATGATGATTATAAGCCCGTAGTACCCTTAGGTTGAGAAAATTGGTTAAATTTTGTTGAGTTCAATAACGCTTTGTAGCGATGTTGCACAATCGGACACTTGCAGCACAACACGAATATGATAATTATAAGCCCGTAGTACCCTTAGGTTGAAAAAATCGGTCGAATTTTGTTTTCGTTCAATAAGCCTTTGTAGCGATGTCTCGCAATCGGACACTTGCAGCGCAACACGAATATGATGATTATAAGCCCGTAGTACCCTTAGGTTGATAAAATTGGTTAAATTTTTTTTTCGTTCAATAACGCTTTGTAGCGATGTTGCACAATCGGACACTTGCAGCGCAACACGAATATGATGATTATAAGCCCGTAGTACCCTTAGGTTGAAAAAATCGGTCGAATTTTGTTTTCGTTCAATAACGCTTTGTAGCGATGTTGCACAATCGGACACTTGCAGCGCAACACGAATATGATAATTATAAGCCCGTAGTACCCGAAGGTTGAAAAAATCGGTCGGATTTTTTTTTCGTTCAATAAGGCTTTGTAGCGATGTTGCACAATCGGAAACTTGCAGCGCAACATGAATATGATGATTATAAGCCCGTAGTACCCTTAGGTTGACAAAATCGGTCGAAATTTCTTTTCGTCCAATAAGGCTTTGTAGCGATGTTGCACAATCGGTCACTTGCAGCGCAACACGAATATGATGATTATAAGCCCGTAGTACCCTTAGGTTGAGAAAATTGGTCTAAATTTTGTTTTCGTCCAATAACGCTTTACAGCGATGTTGCACAATCGGACACTTCCAGCACAACACGAATATGATGATTATAAGCCCGTAGTACCCTTAGGTTGAGAAAATTGGTTAAATTTTTTTTTCGTTCAATAAGGCTTTGTAGCGATGTTGCACAATCGGAAACTTCCCGCACAACACGAATATGATAATTATAAGCCCGTCGTACCCTTAGGTTGATAAAATTGGTTAAATTTTTTTTTCGGCCAATAACGCTTTGTAGCGATGTTGCGCAATCGGAAACTTGCAGCGCAACACGAATATGATGATTATAAGCCCGTAGTTCCCTTAGGTTGATAAAATCGGTCGAAATTTTGTTTCGTCCAATAAGGCCCTGTAGCGATGTCTCGCAATCGCACACTTGCAGCGCAACACGAATATGATAATTATAAGCCCGTAGTACCCTTAGGTTGATAAAATTGGTTAAATTTTGTTTTCGTTCAATAACGCTTTGTAGCGATGTTGCACAATCGGACACTTGCAGCGCAATGCGAGTATGATGATTATAAGCCCGTAGTACCCTTAGGTTGACAAAATCGGTCGAATTTTTTTTTCGTTCAATAAGGCTTTGCAGCGATGTTGTGCAATCGGTCACTTGCAGCGCAACACGAATATGATGATTATAAACCCGTAGTACCCTTAGGTTGAGAAAATTGGTCTAAATTTTGTTTTCGTCCAATAACGCTTTACAGCGATGTTGCACAATCGGACACTTCCAGCACAACACGAATATGATGATTATAAGCCCGTAGTACCCTTAGGTTGAAAAAATTGGTCGAATTTTGTTTTCGTTTAATAACGCTTTGTAGCGATGTTGCACAATCGGACACTTGCAGCGCAACACGAATATGATGATTATAAGCCCGTAGTACCCTTAGGTTGACAAAATCGGTCGAAATTTTTTTTCGTCCAATAAGGCTTTGTAGCGATGGCTCGCAATCGGAAATTTCCCGCGGAACACGAATATTATGATTATAAGCCCGTAGTACCCTTAGGTTGAGAAAATTGGTTACATTTTTTTTTCGTTAAATAAGGCTTTGTAGCGATGTTGCACAATCGGACACTTGCAGCGCAACAGGAATATGATGATTATAAGCCCGTAGTACCCTTAGGTTGAGAAAATTGGTTAAATTTTGTTGAGTTCAATAACGCTTTGTAGCGATGTTGCACAATCGGACACTTGCAGCGCAACACGAATATGATGATTATAAGCCCGTAGTACCCTTAGGTTGACAAAATCGGTCGAAATTTTTTTTCGTCCAATAAGGCTTTGTAGCGATGTCTCGCAATCGGGCACTTGCAGCGCAACACGAATATGATGATTATAAGCCCGTAGTACCCTTAGGTTGATAAAATTGGTTAAATTTTTTTTTCGTTCAATAACGCTTTGTAGCGATGTTGCACAATCGGACACTTGCAGCGCAACACGAATATGATGATTATAAGCCCGTAGTACCCTTAGGTTGACAAAATCGGTCGAAATTTTTTTTCGTCCAATAAGGCTTTGTAGCGATGGCTCGCAATCGGAAATTTCCCGCGGAACACGAATATTATGATTATAAGCCCGTAGTACCCTTAGGTTGAGAAAATTGGTTACATTTTTTTTTCGTTCAATAACGCTTTGTAGCGATGTTGCACAATCGGACACTTGCAGCGCAACACGAATATGATGATTATAAGCCCGTAGTACCCTTAGGTTGAAAAAATCGGTCGAATTTTGTTTTCGTTCAATAACGCTTTGTAGCGATGTTGCACAATCGGACACTTGCAGCGCAACACGAATATGATAATTATAAGCCCGTAGTACCCGAAGGTTGAAAAAATCGGTCGGATTTTTTTTTCGTTCAATAAGGCTTTGTAGCGATGTTGCACAATCGGAAACTTGCAGCGCAACATGAATATGATGATTATAAGCCCGTAGTACCCTTAGGTTGACAAAATCGGTCGAAATTTCTTTTCGTCCAATAAGGCTTTGTAGCGATGTTGCACAATCGGACACTTGCAGCGCAACACGAATATGATGATTATAAGCCCGTAGTACCCTTAGGTTGAGAAAATTGGTCTAAATTTTGTTTTCGTCCAATAACGCTTTACAGCGATGTTGCACAATCGGACACTTCCAGCACAACACGAATATGATGATTATAAGCCCGTAGTACCCTTAGGTTGAGAAAATTGGTTAAATTTTTTTTTCGTTCAATAAGGCTTTGTAGCGATGTTGCACAATCGGAAACTTCCCGCACAACACGAATATGATAATTATAAGCCCGTCGTACCCTTAGGTTGATAAAATTGGTTAAATTTTTTTTTCGGCCAATAACGCTTTGTAGCGATGTTGCGCAATCGGAAACTTGCAGCGCAACACGAATATGATGATTATAAGCCCGTAGTTCCCTTAGGTTGATAAAATCGGTCGAAATTTTGTTTCGTCCAATAAGGCCCTGTAGCGATGTCTCGCAATCGCACACTTGCAGCGCAACACGAATATGATAATTATAAGCCCGTAGTACCCTTAGGTTGATAAAATTGGTTAAATTTTGTTTTCGTTCAATAACGCTTTGTAGCGATGTTGCACAATCGGACACTTGCAGCGCAATGCGAGTATGATGATTATAAGCCCGTAGTACCCTTAGGTTGACAAAATCGGTCGAATTTTTTTTTCGTTCAATAAGGCTTTGCAGCGATGTTGTGCAATCGGTCACTTGCAGCGCAACACGAATATGATGATTATAAACCCGTAGTACCCTTAGGTTGAGAAAATTGGTCTAAATTTTGTTTTCGTCCAATAACGCTTTACAGCGATGTTGCACAATCGGACACTTCCAGCACAACACGAATATGATGATTATAAGCCCGTAGTACCCTTAGGTTGAAAAAATTGGTCGAATTTTGTTTTCGTTTAATAACGCTTTGTAGCGATGTTGCACAATCGGACACTTGCAGCGCAACACGAATATGATGATTATAAGCCCGTAGTACCCTTAGGTTGACAAAATCGGTCGAAATTTTTTTTCGTCCAATAAGGCTTTGTAGCGATGGCTCGCAATCGGAAATTTCCCGCGGAACACGAATATTATGATTATAAGCCCGTAGTACCCTTAGGTTGAGAAAATTGGTTACATTTTTTTTTCGTTAAATAAGGCTTTGTAGCGATGTTGCACAATCGGACACTTGCAGCGCAACAGGAATATGATGATTATAAGCCCGTAGTACCCTTAGGTTGAGAAAATTGGTTAAATTTTGTTGAGTTCAATAACGCTTTGTAGCGATGTTGCACAATCGGACACTTGCAGCGCAACACGAATATGATGATTATAAGCCCGTAGTACCCTTAGGTTGACAAAATCGGTCGAAATTTTTTTTCGTCCAATAAGGCTTTGTAGCGATGTCTCGCAATCGGGCACTTGCAGCGCAACACGAATATGATGATTATAAGCCCGTAGTACCCTTAGGTTGATAAAATTGGTTAAATTTTTTTTTCGTTCAATAACGCTTTGTAGCGATGTTGCACAATCGGACACTTGCAGCGCAACACGAATATGATGATTATAAGCCCGTAGTACCCTTAGGTTGACAAAATCGGTCGAAATTTTTTTTCGTCCAATAAGGCTTTGTAGCGATGGCTCGCAATCGGAAATTTCCCGCGGAACACGAATATTATGATTATAAGCCCGTAGTACCCTTAGGTTGAGAAAATTGGTTACATTTTTTTTTCGTTAAATAAGGCTTTGTAGCGATGTTGCACAATCGGACACTTGCAGCGCAACAGGAATATGATGATTATAAGCCCGTAGTACCCTTAGGTTGAGAAAATTGGTTAAATTTTGTTGAGTTCAATAACGCTTTGTAGCGATGTTGCACAATCGGACACTTGCAGCGCAACACGAATATGATGATTATAAGCCCGTAGTACCCTTAGGTTGACAAAATCGGTCGAAATTTTTTTTCGTCCAATAAGGCTTTGTAGCGATGTCTCGCAATCGGGCACTTGCAGCGCAACACGAATATGATGATTATAAGCCCGTAGTACCCTTAGGTTGATAAAATTGGTTAAATTTTTTTTTCGTTCAATAACGCTTTGTAGCGATGTTGCACAATCGGACACTTGCAGCGCAACACGAATATGATGATTATAAGCCCGTAGTACCCTTAGGTTGAAAAAATCGGTCGAATTTTTTTTTCGTTCAATAAGGCCTTACAGCGATGTTGCACAATCGGACACTTCCAGCACAACACGAATATGATGATTATAAGCCCGTAGTACCCTTAGGTTGAGAAAATTGGTTAAATTTTGTTGAGTTCAATAACGCTTTGTAGCGATGTTGCACAATCGGACACTTGCAGCACAACACGAATATGATAATTATAAGCCCGTAGTACCCTTAGGTTGAAAAAATCGGTCGAATTTTGTTTTCGTTCAATAAGGCTTTGTAGCGATGTTGCACAATCAGACACTTGCAGCGCGACACGAGTATGATGATTATAAGCCCGTAGTACCCTTAGGTTGAAAAAATTGGTCGAATTTTGTTTTCGTTTAATAACGCTTTGTAGCGATGTTGCACAATCGGACACTTGCAGCGCAACACGAATATGATGATTATAAGCCCGTAGTACCCTTAGGTTGACAAAATCGGTCGAATTTTTTTTTCGTTCAATAAGGCTTTGTAGCGATGTTGCACAATCGGAAACTTGCAGCGCAACATGAATATGATGATTATAAGCCCGTAGTACCCTTAGGTTGACAAAATCGGTCGAAATTTCTTTTCGTCCAATAAGGCTTTGTAGCGATGTTGCACAATCGGACACTTGCAGCGCAACACGAATATGATGATTATAAGCCCGTAGTACCCTTAGGTTCAGAAAATCGGTTAAATTTTGTTGAGTTCAATAACGCTTTGTAGCGATGTTGCACAATCGGACACTTGCAGCGCAACACGAATATGATGATTATAGCCCGTAGTACCCTTAGGTTGACAAAATCGGTCGAAATTTTTTTTCGTCCAATAAGGCTTTGTAGCGATGTCTCGCAATCGGACACTTGCAGCGCAACACGAATATGATGATTATAAGCCCGTAGTACCCTTAGGTTGAGAAAATTGGTTACATTTTTTTTTCGTTCAATAACGCTTTGTAGCGATGTTGCACAATCGGACACTTGCAGCACAACACGAATATGATAATTATAAGCCCGTAGTACCCTTAGGTTGAAAAAATCGGTCGAATTTTGTTTTCGTTCAATAAGGCTTTGTAGCGATGTTGCACAATCAGACACTTGCAGCGCGACACGAATATGATGATTATAAGCCCGTAGTACCCTTAGGTTGAAAAAATCGGTCGAAATTTTTTTTCGTCCAATAAGGCTTTGTAGCGATGTCTCGCAATCGGACACTTGCAGCGCAACACGAATATGATGATTATAAGCCCGTAGTACCCTTAGGTTGAGAAAATTGGTTACATTTTTTTTTCGTTCAATAACGCTTTGTAGCGATGTTGCACAATCGGACACTTGCAGCACAACACGAATATGATAATTATAAGCCCGTAGTACCCTTAGGTTGAAAAAATTGGTCGAATTTTGTTTTCGTTTAATAACGCTTTGTAGCGATGTTGCACAATCGGACACTTGCAGCGCAACACGAATATGATGATTATAAGCCCGTAGTACCCTTAGGTTGACAAAATCGGTCGAAATTTGTTTTCGTCCAATAAGGCTTTGTAGCGATGGCTCGCAATCGGAAATTTCCCGCGGAACACGAATATTATGATTATAAGCCCGTAGTACCCTTAGGTTGAGAAAATTGGTTACATTTTTTTTTCGTTAAATAAGGCTTTGTAGCGATGTTGCACAATCGGACACTTGCAGCGCAACAGGAATATGATGATTATAAGCCCATAGTACCCTTAGGTTGAGAAAATTGGTTAAATTTTGTTGAGTTCAATAACGCTTTGTAGCGATGTTGCACAATCGGACACTTGCAGCGCAACACGAATATGATGATTATAAGCCCGTAGTACCCTTAGTTTGACAAAATCGGTCGAAATTTTTTTTCGTCCAATAAGGCTTTGTAGCGATGTCTCGCAATCGGGCACTTGCAGCGCAACACGAATATGATGATTATAAGCCCGTAGTACCCTTAGGTTGAGAAAATCGGTTAAATTTTGTTGAGTTCAATAACGCTTTGTAGCGATGTTGCACAATCGGACACTTGCAGCGCAACACGAATATGATGATTATAGCCCGTAGTACCCTTAGGTTGACAAAATCGGTCGAAATTTTTTTTCGTCCAATAAGGCTTTGTAGCGATGTCTCGCAATCGGACACTTGCAGCGCAACACGAATATGATGATTATAAGCCCGTAGTACCCTTAGGTTGAGAAAATTGGTTACATTTTTTTTTCGTTCAATAACGCTTTGTAGCGATGTTGCACAATCGGACACTTGCAGCACAACACGAATATGATAATTATAAGCCCGTAGTACCCTTAGGTTGAAAAAATCGGTCGAATTTTGTTTTCGTTCAATAAGGCTTTGTAGCGATGTTGCACAATCAGACACTTGCAGCGCGACACGAATATGATGATTATAAGCCCGTAGTACCCTTAGGTTGAAAAAATCGGTCGAAATTTGTTTTCGTCCAATAAGGCTTTGTAGCGATGTCTCGCAATCGGACACTTGCAGCGCAACACGAATATGATGATTATAAGCCCGTAGTACCCTTAGGTTGATAAAATTGGTTAAATTTTTTTTTCGTTCAATAACGCTTTGTAGCGATGTTGCACAATTGGACACTTGCAGCACAACACGAATATGATAATTATAAGCCCGTAGTACCCTTAGGTTGAAAAAATCGGTCGAATTTTGTTTTCGTTCAATAAGGCTTTGTAGCGATGTTGCACAATCAGACACTTGCAGCGCGACACGAATATGATGATTATAAGCCCGTAGTACCCTTAGGTTGAAAAAATTGGTCGAATTTTGTTTTCGTTCAATAACGCTTTGTAGCGATGTTGCACAATCGGACACTTGCAGCACAACACGAATATGATAATTATAAGCCCGTAGTACCCTTAGGTTGAAAAAATCGGTCGAATTTTGTTTTCGTTCAAGGAGGCTTTGTAGCGATTTTGCACAATCAGACACTTGCAGCGCGACACGAGTATGATGATTATAAGCCCGTAGTACCCTTAGGTTGAAAAAATTGGTCGAATTTTGTTTTCGTTTAATAACGCTTTGTAGCGATGTTGCACAATCGGACACTTGCAGCGCAACACGAATATGATGATTATAAGCCCGTAGTACCCTTAGGTTGACAAAATCGGTCGAAATTTTTTTTCGTCCAATAAGGCTTTGTAGCGATGGCTCGCAATCGGAAATTTCCCGCGGAACACGAATATTATGATTATAAGCCCGTAGTACCCTTAGGTTGAGAAAATTGGTTACATTTTTTTTTCGTCAAATAAGGCTTTGTAGCGATGTTGCACAATCGGACACTTGCAGCGCAACACGAATATGATGATTATAAGCCCGTAGTACCCTTAGGTTGAAAAAATCGGTCGAATTTTTTTTCCGTTCAATAACGCTTTGTAGCGATGTTGCACAATCGGACACTTGCAGCGCAACACGAATATGATAATTATAAGGCCGTAGTACCCTTAGGTTGAAAAAATCGGTCGAATTTTTGTTTCGTTCAATAAGGCTTTGTAGCGATGTTGCACAATCGGAAACTTGCAGCGCAACATGAATATGATGATTATAAGCCCGTAGTACCCTTAGGTTGACAAAATCGGTCGAAATTTCTTTTCGTCCAATAAGGCTTTGTAGCGATGTTGCACAATCGGACACTTGCAGCGCAACACGAATATGATGATTATAAGCCCGTAGTACCCTTAGGTTGAGAAAATCGGTTAAATTTTGTTGAGTTCAATAACGCTTTGTAGCGATGTTGCACAATCGGACACTTGCAGCGCAACACGAATATGATGATTATAGCCCGTAGTACCCTTAGGTTGACAAAATCGGTTGAAATTTTTTTTCGTCCAATAAGGCTTTGTAGCGATGTCTCGCAATCGGACACTTGCAGCGCAACACGAATATGATGATTATAAGCCCGTAGTACCCTTAGGTTGAGAAAATTGGTTACATTTTTTTTTCGTTCAATAACGCTTTGTAGCGATGTTGCACAATCGGACACTTGCAGCACAACACGAATATGATAATTATAAGCCCGTAGTACCCTTAGGTTGAAAAAATCGGTCGAATTTTGTTTTCGTTCAATAAGGCTTTGTAGCGATGTTGCACAATCAGACACTTGCAGCGCGACACGAATATGATGATTATAAGCCCGTAGTACCCTTAGGTTGAAAAAATCGGTGGAATTTTTTTTTCGTTCAATAAGGCCTTACAGCGATGTTGCACAATCGGACACTTCCAGCACAACATGAATATGATGATTATAAGCCCGTAGTACCCTTAGGTTGACAAAATCGGTCGAAATTTCTTTTCGTCCAATAAGGCTTTGTAGCGATGTTGCACAATCGGACACTTGCAGCGCAACACGAATATGATGATTATAAGCCCGTAGTACCCTTAGGTTGAGAAAATCGGTTAAATTTTGTTGAGTTCAATAACGCTTTGTAGCGATGTTGCACAATCGGACACTTGCAGCGCAACACGAATATGATGATTATAGCCCGTAGTACCCTTAGGTTGACAAAATCGGTCGAAATTTTTTTTCGTCCAATAAGGCTTTGTAGCGATGTCTCGCAATCGGACACTTGCAGCGCAACACGAATATGATGATTATAAGCCCGTAGTACCCTTAGGTTGAAAAAATCGGTGGAATTTTTTTTTCGTTCAATAAGGCCTTACAGCGATGTTGCACAATCGGACACTTGCAGCGCAACACGAATATGATGATTATAAGCCCGTAGTACCCTTAGGTTGATAAAATTGGTTAAATTTTTTTTTCGTTCAATAACGCTTTGTAGCGATGTTGCACAATTGGACACTTGCAGCACAACACGAATATGATAATTATAAGCCCGTAGTACCCTTAGGTTGAAAAAATCGGTCGAATTTTGTTTTCGTTCAATAAGGCTTTGTAGCGATGTTGCACAATCAGACACTTGCAGCGCGACACGAATATGATGATTATAAGCCCGTAGTTCCCTTAGGTTGAAAAAATTGGTCGAATTTTGTTTTCGTTCAATAACGCTTTGTAGCGATGTTGCACAATCGGACACTTGCAGCACAACACGAATATGATAATTATAAGCCCGTAGTACCCTTAGGTTGAAAAAATCGGTCGAATTTTGTTTTCGTTCAATAAGGCTTTGTAGCGATGTTGCACAATCAGACACTTGCAGCGCGACACGAGTATGATGATTATAAGCCCGTAGTACCCTTAGGTTGAAAAAATTGGTCGAATTTTGTTTTCGTTTAATAACGCTTTGTAGCGATGTTGCACAATCGGACACTTGCAGCGCAACACGAATATGATGATTATAAGCCCGTAGTACCCTTAGGTTGAAAAAATCGGTCGAATTTTTTTTCCGTTCAATAACGCTTTGTAGCGATGTTGCACAATCGGACACTTGCAGCGCAACACGAATATGATAATTATAAGCCCGTAGTACCCTTAGGTTGAAAAAATCGGTCGAATTTTTTTTTCGTTCAATAAGGCTTTGTAGCGATGTTGCACAATCGGAAACTTGCAGCGCAACATGAATATGATGATTATAAGCCCGTAGTACCCTTAGGTTGACAAAATCGGTCGAAATTTCTTTTCGTCCAATAAGGCTTTGTAGCGATGTTGCACAATCGGACACTTGCAGCGCAACACGAATATGATGATTATAAGCCCGTAGTACCCTTAGGTTGAGAAAATCGGTTAAATTTTGTTGAGTTCAATAACGCTTTGTAGCGATGTTGCACAATCGGACACTTGCAGCGCAACACGAATATGATGATTATAAGCCCGTAGTACCCTTAGGTTGAAAAAATCGGTCGAATTTTTTTTCCGTTCAATAACGCTTTGTAGCGATGTTGCACAATCGGACACTTGCAGCGCAACACGAATATGATAATTATAAGCCCGTAGTACCCTTAGGTTGAAAAAATCGGTCGATTTTTTTTTTCGTTCAATAAGGCTTTGTAGCGATGTTGCACAATCGGAAACTTGCAGCGCAACATGAATATGATGATTATAAGCCCGTAGTACCCTTAGGTTGACAAAATCGGTCGAAATTTCTTTTCGTCCAATAAGGCTTTGTAGCGATGTTGCACAATCGGACACTTGCAGCGCAACACGAATATGATGATTATAAGCCCGTAGTACCCTTAGGTTGAGAAAATCGGTTAAATTTTGTTGAGTTCAATAACGCTTTGTAGCGATGTTGCACAATCGGACACTTGCAGCGCAACACGAATATGATGATTATAGCCCGTAGTACCCTTAGGTTGACAAAATCGGTCGAAATTTTTTATCGTCCAATAAGGCTTTGTAGCGATGTCTCGCAATCGGACACTTGCAGCGCAACACGAATATGATGATTATAAGCCCGTAGTACCCTTAGGTTGAGAAAATTGGTTACATTTTTTTTTCGTCAAATAAGGCTTTGTAGCGATGTTGCACAATCGGACACTTGCAGCGCAACACGAATATGATGATTATAAGCCCGTAGTACCCTTAGGTTGAAAAAATCGGTCGAATTTTTTTTCCGTTCAATAACGCTTTGTAGCGATGTTGCACAATCGGACACTTGCAGCGCAACACGAATATGATGATTATAAGCCCGTAGTACCCTTAGGTTGAAAAAATCGGTCGAATTTTTTTTCCGTTCAATAACGCTTTGTAGCGATGTTGCACAATCGGACACTTGCAGCGCAACACGAATATGATGATTATAGCCCGTAGTACCCTTAGGTTGACAAAATCGGTCGAAATTTTTTTTCGTCCAATAAAGCTTTGTAGCGATGTCTCGCAATCGGACACTTGCAGCGCAACACGAATATGATGATTATAAGCCCGTAGTACCCTTAGGTTGAGAAAATTGGTTACATTTTTTTTTCGTTCAATAACGCTTTGTAGCGATGTTGCACAATCGGACACTTGCAGCACAACACGAATATGATAATTATAAGCCCGTAGTACCCTTAGGTTGAAAAAATCGGTCGAATTTTGTTTTCGTTCAATAAGGCTTTGTAGCGATGTTGCACAATCAGACACTTGCAGCGCGACACGAATATGATGATTATAAGCCCGTAGTACCCTTAGGTTGAAAAAATTGGTCGAATTTTGTTTTCGTTTAATAACGCTTTGTAGCGATGTTGCACAATCGGACACTTGCAGCGCAACACGAATATGATGATTATAAGCCCGTAGTACCCTTAGGTTGACAAAATCGGTCGAAATTTTTTTTCGTCCAATAAGGCTTTGTAGCGATGGCTCGCAATCGGAAATTTCCCGCGGAACACGAATATTATGATTATAAGCCCGTAGTACCCTTAGGTTGAGAAAATTGGTTACATTTTTTTTTCGTCAAATAAGGCTTTGTAGCGATGTTGCACAATCGGACACTTGCAGCGCAACACGAATATGATGATTATAAGCCCGTAGTACCCTTAGGTTGAAAAAATCGGTCGAATTTTTTTTCCGTTCAACAACGCTTTGTAGCGATGTTGCACAATCGGACACTTGCAGCGCAACACGAATATGATAATTATAAGCCCGTAGTACCCTTAGGTTGAAAAAATCGGTCGAATTTTTTTTTCGTTCAATAAGGCTTTGTAGCGATGTTGCACAATCGGAAACTTGCAGCGCAACATGAATATGATGATTATAAGCCCGTAGTACCCTTAGGTTGACAAAATCGGTCGAAATTTCTTTTCGTCCAATAAGGCTTTGTAGCGATGTTGCACAATCGGACACTTGCAGCGCAACACGAATATGATGATTATAAGCCCGTAGTACCCTTAGGTTGAGAAAATTGGTTAAATTTTTTTTTCGTTCAATAAGGCTTTGTAGCGATGTTGCACAATCGGAAACTTCCCGCACAACACGAATATGATAATTATAAGCCCGTAGTACCCTTAGGTTGATAAAATTGGTTAAATTTTTTTTTCGGCCAATAACGCTTTGTAGCGATGTTGCGCAATCGGAAACTTGCAGCGCAACACGAATATGATGATTATAAGCCCGTAGTTCCCTTAGGTTGATAAAATCGGTCGAAATTTTGTTTCGTCCAATAAGGCCCTGTAGCGATGTGTCGCAATCGCACACTTGCAGCGCAACACGAATATGATAATTATAAGCCCGTAGTACCCTTAGGTTGATAAAATTGGTTAAATTTTGTTTTCGTTCAATAACGCTTTGTAGCGATGTTGCACAATCGGACACTTGCAGCGCAACGCGAGTATGATGATTATAAGCCCGTAGTACCCTTAGGTTGACAAAATCGGTCGAATTTTTTTTTCGTTCAATAAGTCTTTGCAGCGATGTTGTGCAATCGGTCACTTGCAGCGCAACACGAATATGATGATTATAAACCCGTAGTACCCTTAGGTTGAGAAAATTGGTCTAAATTTTGTTTTCGTCCAATAACGCTTTACAGCGATGTTGCACAATCGGACACTTCCAGCACAACACGAATATGATGATTATAAGCCCGTAGTACCCTTAGGTTGAAAAAATTGGTCGAATTTTGTTTTCGTTTAATAACGCTTTGTAGCGATGTTGCACAATCGGACACTTGCAGCGCAACACGAATATGATGATTATAAGCCCGTAGTACCCTTAGGTTGACAAAATCGGTCGAAATTTTTTTTCGTCCAATAAGGCTTTGTAGCGATGGCTCGCAATCGGAAATTTCCCGCGGAACACGAATATTATGATTATGAGCCCGTAGTACCCTTAGGTTGAGAAAATTGGTTAAATTTTGTTGAGTTCAATAAGGCTTTGTAGCGATGTTGCACAATCGGACACTTGCAGCGCAACACGAATATGATGATTATAAGCCCGTAGTACCCTTAGGTTGACAAAATCGGTCGAAATTTGTTTTCGTCCAATAAGGCTTTGTAGCGATGTCTCGCAATCGGGCACTTGCAGCGCAACACGAATATGATGATTATAAGCCCGTAGTACCCTTAGGTTGAAAAAATCGGTCGAATTTTTTTTTCGTTCAATAAGGCCTTACAGCGATGTTGCACAATCGGACACTTCCAGCACAACACGAATATGATGATTATAAGCCCGTAGTACCCTTAGGTTGACAAAATCGGTCGAAATTTTTTGTCGTCCAATAAGGCTTTGTAGCGATGTCTCGCAATCGGACACTTGCAGCGCAACACGAATATGATGATTATAAGCCCGTAGTACCCTTACGTTGATAAAATTGGTTAAATTTTTTTTTCGTTCAATAACGCTTTGTAGCGATGTTGCACAATCGGAAACTTGCAGCGCAACATGAATATGATGATTATAAGCCCGTAGTACCCTTAGGTTGACAAAATCGGTCGAAATTTCTTTTCGTCCAATAAGGCTTTGTAGCGATGTTGCACAATCGGACACTGCAGCGCAACACGAATATGATGATTATAAGCCCGTAGTACCCTTAGGTTGAGAAAATTGGTCTAAATTTTGTTTTCGTCCAATAACGCTTTACAGCGATGTTGCACAATCGGACACTTCCAGCACAACACGAATATGATAATTATAAGCCCGTAGTACCCTTAGGTTGATAAAATTGGTTAAATTTTTTTTTCGGTCAATAACGCTTTGTAGCGATGTTGCGCAATCGGAAACGTGCAGCGCAACACGAATATGATGATTATAAGCCCGTAGTTCCCTTAGGTTGATAAAATCGGTCGAAATTTTGTTTCGTCCAATAAGGCCCTGTAGCGATGTGTCGCAATCGCACACTTGCAGCGCAACACGAATATGATAATTATAAGCCCGTAGTACCCTTAGGTTGATAAAATTGGTTAAATTTTGTTTTCGTTCAATAACGCTTTGTAGCGATGTTGCACAATCGGACACTTGCAGCGCAACGCGAGTATGATGATTATAAGCCCGTAGTACCCTTAGGTTGACAAAATCGGTCGAATTTTTTTTTCGTTCAATAAGTCTTTGCAGCGATGTTGTGCAATCGGTCACTTGCAGCGCAACACGAATATGATGATTATAAACCCGTAGTACCCTTAGGTTGAGAAAATTGGTCTAAATTTTGTTTTCGTCCAATAACGCTTTACAGCGATGTTGCACAATCGGACACTTCCAGCACAACACGAATATGATGATTATAAGCCCGTAGTACCCTTAGGTTGAAAAAATTGGTCGAATTTTGTTTTCGTTTAATAACGCTTTGTAGCGATGTTGCACAATCGGACACTTGCAGCGCAACACGAATATGATGATTATAAGCCCGTAGTACCCTTAGGTTGACAAAATCGGTCGAAATTTTTTTTCGTCCAATAAGGCTTTGTAGCGATGGCTCGCAATCGGAAATTTCCCGCGGAACACGAATATTATGATTATAAGCCCGTAGTACCCTTAGGTTGAGAAAATTGGTTAAATTTTGTTGAGTTCAATAAGGCTTTGTAGCGATGTTGCACAATCGGACACTTGCAGCGCAACACGAATATGATGATTATAAGCCCGTAGTACCCTTAGGTTGACAAAATCGGTCGAAATTTGTTTTCGTCCAATAAGGCTTTGTAGCGATGTCTCGCAATCGGGCACTTGCAGCGCAACACGAATATGATGATTATAAGCCCGTAGTACCCTTAGGTTGAAAAAATCGGTCGAATTTTTTTTTCGTTCAATAAGGCCTTACAGCGATGTTGCACAATCGGACACTTGCAGCGCAACACGAATATGATGATTATAAACCCGTAGTACCCTTAGGTTGAGAAAATTGGTCTAAATTTTGTTTTCGTCCAATAACGCTTTACAGCGATGTTGCACAATCGGACACTTCCAGCACAACACGAATATGATGATTATAAGCCCGTAGTACCCTTAGGTTGAAAAAATTGGTCGAATTTTGTTTTCGTTTAATAACGCTTTGTAGCGATGTTGCACAATCGGACACTTGCAGCGCAACACGAATATGATGATTATAAGCCCGTAGTACCCTTAGGTTGACAAAATCGGTCGAAATTTTTTTTCGTCCAATAAGGCTTTGTAGCGATGGCTCGCAATCGGAAATTTCCCGCGGAACACGAATATTATGATTATAAGCCCGTAGTACCCTTAGGTTGAGAAAATTGGTTAAATTTTGTTGAGTTCAATAAGGCTTTGTAGCGATGTTGCACAATCGGACACTTGCAGCGCAACACGAATATGATGATTATAAGCCCGTAGTACCCTTAGGTTGACAAAATCGGTCGAAATTTGTTTTCGTCCAATAAGGCTTTGTAGCGATGTCTCGCAATCGGGCACTTGCAGCGCAACACGAATATGATGATTATAAGCCCGTAGTACCCTTAGGTTGAAAAAATCGGTCGAATTTTTTTTTCGTTCAATAAGGCCTTACAGCGATGTTGCACAATCGGACACTTCCAGCACAACACGAATATGATGATTATAAGCCCGTAGTACCCTTAGGTTGACAAAATCGGTCGAAATTTTTTGTCGTCCAATAAGGCTTTGTAGCGATGTCTCGCAATCGGACACTTGCAGCGCAACACGAATATGATGATTATAAGCCCGTAGTACCCTTACGTTGATAAAATTGGTTAAATTTTTTTTTCGTTCAATAACGCTTTGTAGCGATGTTGCACAATCGGAAACTTGCAGCGCAACATGAATATGATGATTATAAGCCCGTAGTACCCTTAGGTTGACAAAATCGGTCGAAATTTCTTTTCGTCCAATAAGGCTTTGTAGCGATGTTGCACAATCGGACACTGCAGCGCAACACGAATATGATGATTATAAGCCCGTAGTACCCTTAGGTTGAGAAAATTGGTCTAAATTTTGTTTTCGTCCAATAACGCTTTACAGCGATGTTGCACAATCGGACACTTCCAGCACAACACGAATATGATGATTATAAGCCCGTAGTACCCTTAGGTTGAGAAAATTGGTTAAATTTTTTTTTCGTTCAATAAGGCTTTGTAGCGATGTTGCACAATCGGAAACTTCCCGCACAACACGAATATGATAATTATAAGCCCGTAGTACCCTTAGGTTGATAAAATTGGTTAAATTTTTTTTTCGGTCAATAACGCTTTGTAGCGATGTTGCGCAATCGGAAACGTGCAGCGCAACACGAATATGATGATTATAAGCCCGTAGTTCCCTTAGGTTGATAAAATCGGTCGAAATTTTGTTTCGTCCAATAAGGCCCTGTAGCGATGTGTCGCAATCGCACACTTGCAGCGCAACACGAATATGATAATTATAAGCCCGTAGTACCCTTAGGTTGATAAAATTGGTTAAATTTTGTTTTCGTTCAATAACGCTTTGTAGCGATGTTGCACAATCGGACACTTGCAGCGCAACGCGAGTATGATGATTATAAGCCCGTAGTACCCTTAGGTTGACAAAATCGGTCGAATTTTTTTTTCGTTCAATAAGTCTTTGCAGCGATGTTGTGCAATCGGTCACTTGCAGCGCAACACGAATATGATGATTATAAACCCGTAGTACCCTTAGGTTGAGAAAATTGGTCTAAATTTTGTTTTCGTCCAATAACGCTTTACAGCGATGTTGCACAATCGGACACTTCCAGCACAACACGAATATGATGATTATAAGCCCGTAGTACCCTTAGGTTGAAAAAATTGGTCGAATTTTGTTTTCGTTTAATAACGCTTTGTAGCGATGTTGCACAATCGGACACTTGCAGCGCAACACGAATATGATGATTATAAGCCCGTAGTACCCTTAGGTTGACAAAATCGGTCGAAATTTTTTTTCGTCCAATAAGGCTTTGTAGCGATGGCTCGCAATCGGAAATTTCCCGCGGAACACGAATATTATGATTATAAGCCCGTAGTACCCTTAGGTTGAGAAAATTGGTTAAATTTTGTTGAGTTCAATAAGGCTTTGTAGCGATGTTGCACAATCGGACACTTGCAGCGCAACACGAATATGATGATTATAAGCCCGTAGTACCCTTAGGTTGACAAAATCGGTCGAAATTTGTTTTCGTCCAATAAGGCTTTGTAGCGATGTCTCGCAATCGGGCACTTGCAGCGCAACACGAATATGATGATTATAAGCCCGTAGTACCCTTAGGTTGAAAAAATCGGTCGAATTTTTTTTTCGTTCAATAAGGCCTTACAGCGATGTTGCACAATCGGACACTTCCAGCACAACACGAATATGATGATTATAAGCCCGTAGTACCCTTAGGTTGACAAAATCGGTCGAAATTTTTTGTCGTCCAATAAGGCTTTGTAGCGATGTCTCGCAATCGGACACTTGCAGCGCAACACGAATATGATGATTATAAGCCCGTAGTACCCTTACGTTGATAAAATTGGTTAAATTTTTTTTTCGTTCAATAACGCTTTGTAGCGATGTTGCACAATCGGAAACTTGCAGCGCAACATGAATATGATGATTATAAGCCCGTAGTACCCTTAGGTTGACAAAATCGGTCGAAATTTCTTTTCGTCCAATAAGGCTTTGTAGCGATGTTGCACAATCGGACACTTGCAGCGCAACACGAATATGATGATTATAAGCCCGTAGTACCCTTAGGTTGAGAAAATTGGTCTAAATTTTGTTTTCGTCCAATAACGCTTTACAGCGATGTTGCACAATCGGACACTTCCAGCACAACACGAATATGATGATTATAAGCCCGTAGTACCCTTAGGTTGAGAAAATTGGTTAAATTTTTTTTTCGTTCAATAAGGCTTTGTAGCGATGTTGCACAATCGGAAACTTCCCGCACAACACGAATATGATAATTATAAGCCCGTAGTACCCTTAGGTTGATAAAATTGGTTAAATTTTTTTTTCGGTCAATAACGCTTTGTAGCGATGTTGCGCAATCGGAAACGTGCAGCGCAACACGAATATGATGATTATAAGCCCGTAGTTCCCTTAGGTTGATAAAATCGGTCGAAATTTTGTTTCGTCCAATAAGGCCCTGTAGCGATGTGTCGCAATCGCACACTTGCAGCGCAACACGAATATGATAATTATAAGCCCGTAGTACCCTTAGGTTGATAAAATTGGTTAAATTTTGTTTTCGTTCAATAACGCTTTGTAGCGATGTTGCACAATCGGACACTTGCAGCGCAACGCGAGTATGATGATTATACGCCCGTAGTACCCTTAGGTTGACAAAATCGGTCGAATTTTTTTTTCGTTCAATAAGTCTTTGCAGCGATGTTGTGCAATCGGTCACTTGCAGCGCAACACGAATATGATGATTATAAACCCGTAGTACCCTTAGGTTGAGAAAATTGGTCTAAATTTTGTTTTCGTCCAATAACGCTTTACAGCGATGTTGCACAATCGGACACTTCCAGCACAACACGAATATGATGATTATAAGCCCGTAGTACCCTTAGGTTGAAAAAATTGGTCGAATTTTGTTTTCGTTTAATAACGCTTTGTAGCGATGTTGCACAATCGGACACTTGCAGCGCAACACGAATATGATGATTATAAGCCCGTAGTACCCTTAGGTTGACAAAATCGGTCGAAATTTTTTTTCGTCCAATAAGGCTTTGTAGCGATAGCTCGCAATCGGAAATTTCCCGCGGAACACGAATATTATGATTATAAGCCCGTAGTACCCTTAGGTTGAGAAAATTGGTTAAATTTTGTTGAGTTCAATAAGGCTTTGTAGCGATGTTGCACAATCGGACACTTGCAGCGCAACACGAATATGATGATTATAAGCCCGTAGTACCCTTAGGTTGACAAAATCGGTCGAAATTTGTTTTCGTCCAATAAGGCTTTGTAGCGATGTCTCGCAATCGGGCACTTGCAGCGCAACACGAATATGATGATTATAAGCCCGTAGTACCCTTAGGTTGATAAAATTGGTTAAATTTTTTTTTCGTTCAATAACGCTTTGTAGCGATGTTGCACAATCGGACACTTGCAGCGCAACACGAATATGATAATTATAAGCCCGTAGTACCCTTAGGTTGAAAAAATCGGTCGAATTTTTTTTTCGTTCAATAAGGCCTTACAGCGATGTTGCACAATCGGACACTTCCAGCACAACACGAATATGATGATTATAAGCCCGTAGTACCCTTAGGTTGACAAAATCGGTCGAAATTTTTTGTCGTCCAATAAGGCTTTGTAGCGATGTCTCGCAATCGGACACTTGCAGCGCAACACGAATATGATGATTATAAGCCCGTAGTACCCTTACGTTGATAAAATTGGTTAAATTTTTTTTTCGTTCAATAACGCTTTGTAGCGATGTTGCACAATCGGAAACTTGCAGCGCAACATGAATATGATGATTATAAGCCCGTAGTACCCTTAGGTTGACAAAATCGGTCGAAATTTCTTTTCGTCCAATAAGGCTTTGTAGCGATGTTGCACAATCGGACACTTGCAGCGCAACACGAATATGATGATTATAAGCCCGTAGTACCCTTAGGTTGAGAAAATTGGTCTAAATTTTGTTTTCGTCCAATAACGCTTTACAGCGATGTTGCACAATCGGACACTTCCAGCACAACACGAATATGATGATTATAAGCCCGTAGTACCCTTAGGTTGAGAAAATTGGTTAAATTTTTTTTTCGTTCAATAAGGCTTTGTAGCGATGTTGCACAATCGGAAACTTCCCGCACAACACGAATATGATAATTATAAGCCCGTAGTACCCTTAGGTTGATAAAATTGGTTAAATTTTTGTTTCGGTCAATAACGCTTTGTAGCGATGTTGCGCAATCGGAAACTTGCAGCGCAACACGAATATGATGATTATAAGCCCGTAGTTCCCTTAGGTTGATAAAATCGGTCGAAATTTTGTTTCGTCCAATAAGGCCCTGTAGCGATGTGTCGCAATCGCACACTTGCAGCGCAACACGAATATGATTATTATAAGCCCGTAGTACCCTTAGGTTGATAAAATTGGTTAAATTTTGTTTTCGTTCAATAACGCTTTGTAGCGATGTTGCACAATCGGACACTTGCAGCGCAACGCGAGTATGATGATTATAAGCCCGTAGTACCCTTAGGTTGACAAAATCGGTCGAATTTTTTTTTCGTTCAATAAGGCTTTGCAGCGATGTTGTGCAATCGGTCACTTGCAGCGCAACACGAATATGATGATTATAAGCCCGTAGTACCCTTAGGTTGAGAAAATTGGTCTAAATTTTGTTTTCGTCCAATAACGCTTTACAGCGATGTTGCACAATCGGACACTTCCAGCACAACACGAATATGATGATTATAAGCCCGTAGTACCCTTAGGTTGACAAAATCGGTCGAAATTTTGTTTCGTCCAATAAGGCTTTGTAGCGATGTCTCGCAATCGGACACTTGCAGCGCAACACGAATATGATGATTATAAGCCCGTAGTACCCTTAGGTTGATAAAATTGGTTACATTTTTTTTTCGTTAAATAAGGCTTTGTAGCGATGTTGCACAATCGGAAACTTGCAGCGCAACAGGAATATGATGATTATAAGCCCGTAGTACCCTTACGTTGAGAAAATTGGTTAAATTTTGTTGAGTTCAATAACGCTTTGTAGCGATGTTGCACAATCGGACACTTGCAGCGCAACACGAATATGATGATTATAAGCCCGTAGTACCCTTAGGTTGACAAAATCGGTCGAAATTTTTTTTCGTCCAATAAGGCTTTGTAGCGATGTCTCGCAATCGGACACTTGCAGCGCAACACGAATATGATGATTATAAGCCCGTAGTACCCTTAGGTTGAAAAAATTGGTTAAATTTTGTTGAGTTCAATAACGCTTTGTAGCGATGTTGCACAATCGGACACTTGCAGCGCAACACGAATATGATGATTATAAGCCCGTAGTACCCTTAGGTTGAAAAAATCGGTCGAATTTTTTTTTCGTTCAATAACGCTTTGTAGCGATGTTGCACAATCGGACACTTGCAGCGCAACACGAATATGATAATTATAAGCCCGTAGTACCCTTAGGTTGAAAAAATCGGTCGAATTTTTTTTTCGTTCAATAAGGCTTTGTAGCGATGTTGCACAATCGGAAACTTGCAGCGCAACATGAATATGATGATTATAAGCCCGTAGTACCCTTAGGTTGACAAAATCGGTCGAAATTTCTTTTCGTCCAATAAGGCTTTGTAGCGATGTTGCACAATCGGACACTTGCAGCGCAACACGAATATGATGATTATAAGCCCGTAGTACCCTTAGGTTGAGAAAATTGGTCTAAATTTTGTTTTCGTCCAATAACGCTTTACAGCGATGTTGCACAATCGGACACTTCCAGCACAACACGAATATGATGATTATAAGCCCGTAGTACCCTTAGGTTGAGAAAATTGGTTAAATTTTGTTTTCGTTCAATAACGCTTTGTAGCGATGTTGCACAATCGGACACTTGCAGCGCAACACGAATATGATGATTATAAGCCCGTAGTACCCTTAGGTTGAAAAAATCGGTCGAATTTTTTTTTCGTTCAATAACGCTTTGTAGCGATGTTGCACAATCGGACACTTGCAGCGCAACACGAATATGATAATTACAAGCCCGTAGTACCCTTAGGTTGAAAAAATCGGTCGAATTTTTTTTTCGTTCAATAAGGCTTTGTAGCGATGTTGCACAATCGGAAGCTTCCCGCACAACACGAATATGATAATTATAAGCCCGTAGTACCCTTAGGTTGATAAAATTGGTTAAATTTTTTTTTCGGCCAATAACGCTTTGTAGCGATGTTGCGCAATCGGAAACTTGCAGCGCAACACGAATATGATGATTATAAGCCCGTAGTTCCCTTAGGTTGATAAAATCGGTCGAAATTTTGTTTCGTCCAATAAGGCCCTGTAGCGATGTGTCGCAATCGCACACTTGCAGCGCAACACGAATATGATAATTATAAGCTCGTAGTACCCTTAGGTTGATAAAATTGGTTAAATTTTGTTTTCGTTCAATAACGCTTTGTAGCGATGTTGCACAATCGGACACTTGCAGCGCAACGCGAGTATGATGATTATAAGCCCGTAGTACCCTTAGGTTGACAAAATCGGTCGAATTTTTTTTTCGTTCAATAAGGCTTTGCAGCGATGTTGTGCAATCGGTCACTTGCAGCGCAACACGAATATGATGATTATAAACCCGTAGTACCCTTAGGTTGAGAAAATTGGTCTAAATTTTGTTTTCGTCCAATAACGCTTTACAGCGATGTTGCACAATCGGACACTTCCAGCACAACACGAATATGATGATTACAAGCCCGTAGTACCCTTAGGTTGATAAAATTGGTTAAATTTTTTTTTCGTTCAATAACGCTTTGTAGCGATGTTGCACAATCGGACGCTTGCAGCGCAACACGAATATGATGATTATAAGCCCGTAGTACCCTTAGGTTGAAAAAATCGGTCGAATTTTGTTTTCGTTTAATAACGTTTTGTAGCGATGTTGCACAATCGGACACTTGCAGCGAAACACGAATATGATGATTATAAGCCCGTAGTACCCTTAGGTTGACAAAATCGGTCGAAATTTTTTTTCGTCCAATAAGGCTTTGTAGCGATGGCTCGCAATCGGAAATTTCCCGCGGAACACGAATATTATGATTATAAGCCCGTAGTACCCTTAGGTTGAGAAAATTGGTTACATTTTTTTTTCGTTAAATAAGGCTTTGTAGCGATGTTGCACAATCGGACACTTGCAGCGCAACAGGAATATGATGATTATAAGCCCGTAGTACCCTTAGGTTGAGAAAATCGGTTAAATTTTGTTGAGTTCAATAACGCTTTGTAGCGATGTTGCACAATCGGACACTTGCAGCGCAACACGAATATGATGATTATAAGCCCGTAGTACCCTTAGGTTGACAAAATCGGTCGAAATTTTTTTTCGTCCAATAAGGCTTTGTAGCGATGTCTCGCAATCGGACACTTGCAGCGCAACACGAATATGATGATTATAAGCCCGTAGTACCCTTAGGTTGATAAAATTGGTTAAATTTTGTTTTCGTTCAATAACGCTTTGTAGCGATGTTGCACAATCGGAAACTTGCAGCGCAACATGAATATGATGATTATAAGCCCGTAGTACCCTTAGGTTGACAAAATCGGTCGAAATTTCTTTTCGTCCAATAAGGCTTTGTAGCGATGTTGCACAATCGGACACTTGCAGCGCAACACGAATATGATGATTATAAGCCCGTAGTACCCTTAGGTTGAGAAAATTGGTCTAAATTTTGTTTTCGTCCAATAACGCTTTACAGCGATGTTGCACAATCGGACACTTCCAGCACAACACGAATATGATGATTATAAGCCCGTAGTACCCTTAGGTTGATAAAATTGGTTAAATTTTGTTTTCGTTCAATAACGCTTTGTAGCGATGTTGCACAATCGGACACTTGCAGCGCAACGCGAGTATGATGATTATAAGCCCGTAGTACCCTTAGGTTGACAAAATCGGTCGAATTTTTTTTTCGTTCAATAAGGCTTTGCAGCGATGTTGTGCAATCGGTCACTTGCAGCGCAACACGAATATGATGATTATAAACCCGTAGTACCCTTAGGTTGAGAAAATTGGTCTAAATTTTGTTTTCGTCCAATAACGCTTGACAGCGATGTTGCACAATCGGACACTTCCAGCACAACACGAATATGATGATTACAAGCCCGTAGTACCCTTAGGTTGATAAAATTGGTTAAATTTTTGTTTCGTTCAATAACGCTTTGTAGCGATGTTGCACAATCGGACACTTGCAGCGCAACACGAATATGATGATTATAAGCCCGTAGTACCCTTAGGTTGAAAAAATCGGTCGAATTTTGTTTTCGTTTAATAACGTTTTGTAGCGATGTTGCACAATCGGACATTTGCAGCGCAACACGAATATGATAATTATAAGCCCGTAGTACCCTTAGGTTGAAAAAATCGGTCGAATTTTTTTTTCGTTCAATAAGGCTTTGTAGCGATGTTGCACAATCGGAAACTTGCAGCGCAACATGAATATGATGATTATAAGCCCGTAGTACCCTTAGGTTGACAAAATCGGTCGAAATTTCTTTTCGTCCAATAAGGCTTTGTAGCGATGTTGCACAATCGGACACTTGCAGCGCAACACGAATATGATGATTATAAGCCCGTAGTACCCTTAGGTTGAGAAAATTGGTCTAAATTTTGTTTTCGTCCAATAACGCTTTACAGCGATGTTGCACAATCGGACACTTCCAGCACAACACGAATATGATGATTATAAGCCCGTAGTACCCTTAGGTTGATAAAATTGGTTAAATTTTGTTTTCGTTCAATAACGCTTTGTAGCGATGTTGCACAATCGGACACTTGCAGCGCAACGCGAGTATGATGATTATAAGCCCGTAGTACCCTTAGGTTGACAAAATCGGTCGAATTTTTTTTTCGTTCAATAAGGCTTTGCAGCGATGTTGTGCAATCGGTCACTTGCAGTGCAACACGAATATGATGATTATAAACCCGTAGTACCCTTAGGTTGAGAAAATTGGTCTAAATTTTGTTTTCGTCCAATAACGCTTGACAGCGATGTTGCACAATCGGACACTTCCAGCACAACACGAATATGATGATTACAAGCCCGTAGTACCCTTAGGTTGATAAAATTGGTTAAATTTTTGTTTCGTTCAATAACGCTTTGTAGCGATGTTGCACAATCGGACACTTGCAGCGCAACACGAATATGATGATTATAAGCCCGTAGTACCCTTAGGTTGAAAAAATCGGTCGAATTTTGTTTTCGTTTAATAACGTTTTGTAGCGATGTTGCACAATCGGACACTTGCAGCGCAACACGAATATGATGATTATAAGCCCGTAGTACCCTTAGGTTGACAAAATCGGTCGAAATTTTTTTTCGTCCAATAAGGCTTTGTAGCGATGGCTCGCAATCGGAAATTTCCCGCGGAACACGAATATTATGATTATAAGCCCGTAGTACCCTTAGGTTGAGAAAATTGGTTACATTTTTTTTTCGTTAAATAAGGCTTTGTAGCGATGTTGCACAATCGGACACTTGCAGCGCAACAGGAATATGATGATTATAAGCCCGTAGTACCCTTAGGTTGACAAAATCGGTCGAAATTTTGTTTCGTCCAATAAGGCTTTGTAGCGATGTCTCGCAATCGGACACTTGCAGCGCAACACGAATATGATGATTATAAGCCCGTAGTACCCTTAGGTTGATAAAATTGGTTAAATTTTGTTTTCGTTCAATAACGCTTTGTAGCGATGTTGCACAATCGGACACTTGCAGCGCAACGCGAGTATGATGATTATAAGCCCGTAGTACCCTTAGGTTGACAAAATCGGTCGAATTTTTTTTTCGTTCAATAAGGCTTTGCAGCGATGTTGTGCAATCGGTCACTTGCAGCGCAACACGAATATGATGATTATAAACCCGTAGTACCCTTAGGTTGAGAAAATTGGTCTAAATTTTGTTTTCGTCCAATAACGCTTGACAGCGATGTTGCACAATCGGACACTTCCAGCACAACACGAATATGATGATTACAAGCCCGTAGTACCCTTAGGTTGATAAAATTGGTTAAATTTTTGTTTCGTTCAATAACGCTTTGTAGCGATGTTGCACAATCGGACACTTGCAGCGCAACACGAATATGATGATTATAAGCCCGTAGTACCCTTAGGTTGAAAAAATCGGTCGAATTTTGTTTTCGTTTAATAACGTTTTGTAGCGATGTTGCACAATCGGACACTTGCAGCGCAACACGAATATGATGATTATAAGCCCGTAGTACCCTTAGGTTGACAAAATCGGTCGAAATTTTTTTTCGTCCAATAAGGCTTTGTAGCGATGGCTCGCAATCGGAAATTTCCCGCGGAACACGAATATTATGATTATAAGCCCGTAGTACCCTTAGGTTGAGAAAATTGGTTACATTTTTTTTTCGTTAAATAAGGCTTTGTAGCGATGTTGCACAATCGGACACTTGCAGCGCAACAGGAATATGATGATTATAAGCCCGTAGTACCCTTAGGTTGACAAAATCGGTCGAAATTTTGTTTCGTCCAATAAGGCTTTGTAGCGATGTCTCGCAATCGGACACTTGCAGCGCAACACGAATATGATGATTATAAGCCCGTAGTACCCTTAGGTTGATAAAATTGGTTAAATTTTTTTTTCGTTCAATAAGGCTTTGTAGCGATGTTGCACAATCGGAAACTTCCCGCGCAACGCGAATATGATAATTATAAGCCCGTAGTACCCTTAGGTTGATAAAATTGGTTAAATTTTTTTTTCGGTCAATAACGCTTTGTAGCGATGTTGCGCAATCGGAAACTTGCAGCGCAACACGAATATGATGATTATAAGCCCGTAGTACCCTTAGGTTGAGAAAATTGGTCTAAATTTTGTTTTCGTCCAATAACGCTTTACAGCGATGTTGCACAATCGGACACTTCCAGCACAACACGAATATGATGATTATAAGCCCGTAGTACCCTTAGGTTGAGAAAATTGGTTACATTTTTTTTTCGTTCAATAAGGCTTTGTAGCGATGTTGCACAATCGGAAACTTCCCGCACAACACGAATATGATAATTATAAGCCCGTAGTACCCTTAGGTTGATAAAATTGGTTAAATTTTGTTTTCGGTCAATAACGCTTTGTAGCGATGTTGCGCAATCGGAAACTTGCAGCGCAACACGAATATGATGATTATAAGCCCGTAGTTCCCTTAGGTTGATAAAATCGGTCGAAATTTTGTTTCGTCCAATAAGGCCCTGTAGCGATGTGTCGCAATCGCACACTTGCAGCGCAACACGAATATGATAATTATAAGCCCGTAGTACCCTTAGGTTGATAAAATTGGTTAAATTTTGTTTTCGTTCAATAACGCTTTGTAGCGATGTTGCACAATCGGACACTTGCAGCGCAACACGAATATGATGATTATAAGCCCGTAGTACCCTTAGGTTGATATAATTGGTTTAATTTTTTTTTCGTTCAATAACGCTTTGTAGCGATGTTGCACAATCGGACACTTGCAGCGCAACACGAATATGATGATTATAAGCCCGTAGTACCCTTAGGTTGAAAAAATCGGTCGAATTTTGTTTTCGTTTAATAACGTTTTGTAGCGATGTTGCACAATCGGACACTTGCAGCGCAACACGAATATGATGATTATAAGCCCGTAGTACCCTTAGGTTGACAAAATCGGTCGAACTTTTTTTTCGTCCAATAAGGCTTTGTAGCGATGGCTCGCAATCGGAAATTTCCCGCGGAACACGAATATTATGATTATAAGCCCGTAGTACCCTTAGGTTGAGAAAATTGGTTACATTTTTTTTTCGTTAAATAAGGCTTTGTAGCGATGTTGCACAATCGGAAACTTGCAGCGCAACAGGAATATGATGATTATAAGCCCGTAGTACCCTTACGTTGAGAAAATTGGTTAAATTTTGTTGAGTTCAATAACGCTTTGTAGCGATGTTGCACAATCGGACACTTGCAGCGCAACACGAATATGATGATTATAAGCCCGTAGTACCCTTAGGTTGACAAAATCGGTCGAAATTTTTTTTCGTCCAATAAGGCTTTGTAGCGATGTCTCGCAATCGGACACTTGCAGCGCAACACGAATATGATGATTATAAGCCCGTAGTACCCTTAGGTTGAAAAAATTGGTTAAATTTTGTTGAGTTCAATAACGCTTTGTAGCGATGTTGCACAATCGGACACTTGCAGCGCAACACGAATATGATGATTATAAGCCCGTAGTACCCTTAGGTTGAAAAAATCGGTCGAATTTTTTTTTCGTTCAATAACGCTTTGTAGCGATGTTGCACAATCGGACACTTGCAGCGCAACACGAATATGATAATTATAAGCCCGTAGTACCCTTAGGTTGAAAAAATCGGTCGAATTTTTTTTTCGTTCAATAAGGCTTTGTAGCGATGTTGCACAATCGGAAACTTGCAGCGCAACATGAATATGATGATTATAAGCCCGTAGTACCCTTAGGTTGACAAAATCGGTCGAAATTTCTTTTCGTCCAATAAGGCTTTGTAGCGATGTTGCACAATCGGACACTTGCAGCGCAACACGAATATGATGATTATAAGCCCGTAGTACCCTTAGGTTGAGAAAATTGGTCTAAATTTTGTTTTCGTCCAATAACGCTTTACAGCGATGTTGCACAATCGGACACTTCCAGCACAACACGAATATGATGATTATAAGCCCGTAGTACCCTTAGGTTGAGAAAATTGGTTAAATTTTGTTTTCGTTCAATAACGCTTTGTAGCGATGTTGCACAATCGGACACTTGCAGCGCAACACGAATATGATGATTATAAGCCCGTAGTACCCTTAGGTTGAAAAAATCGGTCGAATTTTTTTTTCGTTCAATAACGCTTTGTAGCGATGTTGCACAATCGGACACTTGCAGCGCAACACGAATATGATAATTACAAGCCCGTAGTACCCTTAGGTTGAAAAAATCGGTCGAATTTTTTTTTCGTTCAATAAGGCTTTGTAGCGATGTTGCACAATCGGAAGCTTCCCGCACAACACGAATATGATAATTATAAGCCCGTAGTACCCTTAGGTTGATAAAATTGGTTAAATTTTTTTTTCGGCCAATAACGCTTTGTAGCGATGTTGCGCAATCGGAAACTTGCAGCGCAACACGAATATGATGATTATAAGCCCGTAGTTCCCTTAGGTTGATAAAATCGGTCGAAATTTTGTTTCGTCCAATAAGGCCCTGTAGCGATGTGTCGCAATCGCACACTTGCAGCGCAACACGAATATGATAATTATAAGCTCGTAGTACCCTTAGGTTGATAAAATTGGTTAAATTTTGTTTTCGTTCAATAACGCTTTGTAGCGATGTTGCACAATCGGACACTTGCAGCGCAACGCGAGTATGATGATTATAAGCCCGTAGTACCCTTAGGTTGACAAAATCGGTCGAATTTTTTTTTCGTTCAATAAGGCTTTGCAGCGATGTTGTGCAATCGGTCACTTGCAGCGCAACACGAATATGATGATTATAAACCCGTAGTACCCTTAGGTTGAGAAAATTGGTCTAAATTTTGTTTTCGTCCAATAACGCTTTACAGCGATGTTGCACAATCGGACACTTCCAGCACAACACGAATATGATGATTACAAGCCCGTAGTACCCTTAGGTTGATAAAATTGGTTAAATTTTTTTTTCGTTCAATAACGCTTTGTAGCGATGTTGCACAATCGGACGCTTGCAGCGCAACACGAATATGATGATTATAAGCCCGTAGTACCCTTAGGTTGAAAAAATCGGTCGAATTTTGTTTTCGTTTAATAACGTTTTGTAGCGATGTTGCACAATCGGACACTTGCAGCGAAACACGAATATGATGATTATAAGCCCGTAGTACCCTTAGGTTGACAAAATCGGTCGAAATTTTTTTTCGTCCAATAAGGCTTTGTAGCGATGGCTCGCAATCGGAAATTTCCCGCGGAACACGAATATTATGATTATAAGCCCGTAGTACCCTTAGGTTGAGAAAATTGGTTACATTTTTTTTTCGTTAAATAAGGCTTTGTAGCGATGTTGCACAATCGGACACTTGCAGCGCAACACGAATATGATGATTATAAGCCCGTAGTACCCTTAGGTTGACAAAATCGGTCGAAATTTTTTTTCGTCCAATAAGGCTTTGTAGCGATGTTGCACAATCGGACACTTGCAGCGCAACACGAATATGATAATTATAAGCCCGTAGTACCCTTAGGTTGAAAAAATCGGTCGAATTTTTTTTTCGTTCAATAAGGCTTTGTAGCGATGTTGCACAATCGGAAACTTGCAGCGCAACATGAATATGATGATTATAAGCCCGTAGTACCCTTAGGTTGACAAAATCGGTCGAAATTTCTTTTCGTCCAATAAGGCTTTGTAGCGATGTTGCACAATCGGACACTTGCAGCGCAACACGAATATGATGATTATAAGCCCGTAGTACCCTTAGGTTGAGAAAATTGGTCTAAATTTTGTTTTCGTCCAATAACGCTTTACAGCGATGTTGCACAATCGGACACTTCCAGCACAACACGAATATGATGATTATAAGCCCGTAGTACCCTTAGGTTGAGAAAATTGGTTAAATTTTGTTTTCGTTCAATAACGCTTTGTAGCGATGTTGCACAATCGGACACTTGCAGCGCAACACGAATATGATGATTATAAGCCCGTAGTACCCTTAGGTTGAAAAAATCGGTCGAATTTTTTTTTCGTTCAATAACGCTTTGTAGCGATGTTGCACAATCGGACACTTGCAGCGCAACACGAATATGATAATTACAAGCCCGTAGTACCCTTAGGTTGAAAAAATCGGTCGAATTTTTTTTTCGTTCAATAAGGCTTTGTAGCGATGTTGCACAATCGGAAGCTTCCCGCACAACACGAATATGATAATTATAAGCCCGTAGTACCCTTAGGTTGATAAAATTGGTTAAATTTTTTTTTCGGCCAATAACGCTTTGTAGCGATGTTGCGCAATCGGAAACTTGCAGCGCAACACGAATATGATGATTATAAGCCCGTAGTTCCCTTAGGTTGATAAAATCGGTCGAAATTTTGTTTCGTCCAATAAGGCCCTGTAGCGATGTGTCGCAATCGCACACTTGCAGCGCAACACGAATATGATAATTATAAGCTCGTAGTACCCTTAGGTTGATAAAATTGGTTAAATTTTGTTTTCGTTCAATAACGCTTTGTAGCGATGTTGCACAATCGGACACTTGCAGCGCAACGCGAGTATGATGATTATAAGCCCGTAGTACCCTTAGGTTGACAAAATCGGTCGAATTTTTTTTTCGTTCAATAAGGCTTTGCAGCGATGTTGTGCAATCGGTCACTTGCAGCGCAACACGAATATGATGATTATAAACCCGTAGTACCCTTAGGTTGAGAAAATTGGTCTAAATTTTGTTTTCGTCCAATAACGCTTTACAGCGATGTTGCACAATCGGACACTTCCAGCACAACACGAATATGATGATTACAAGCCCGTAGTACCCTTAGGTTGATAAAATTGGTTAAATTTTTTTTTCGTTCAATAACGCTTTGTAGCGATGTTGCACAATCGGACGCTTGCAGCGCAACACGAATATGATGATTATAAGCCCGTAGTACCCTTAGGTTGAAAAAATCGGTCGAATTTTGTTTTCGTTTAATAACGTTTTGTAGCGATGTTGCACAATCGGACACTTGCAGCGAAACACGAATATGATGATTATAAGCCCGTAGTACCCTTAGGTTGACAAAATCGGTCGAAATTTTTTTTCGTCCAATAAGGCTTTGTAGCGATGGCTCGCAATCGGAAATTTCCCGCGGAACACGAATATTATGATTATAAGCCCGTAGTTCCCTTAGGTTGAGAAAATTGGTTACATTTTTTTTTCGTTAAATAAGGCTTTGTAGCGATGTTGCACAATCGGACACTTGCAGCGCAACACGAATATGATGATTATAAGCCCGTAGTACCCTTAGGTTGACAAAATCGGTCGAAATTTTTTTTCGTCCAATAAGGCTTTGTAGCGATGTCTCGCAATCGGACACTTGCAGCGCAACACGAATATGATGATTATAAGCCCGTAGTACCCTTAGGTTGATAAAATTGGTTAAATTTTGTTTTCGTTCAATAACGCTTTGTAGCGATGTTGCACAATCGGAAACTTGCAGCGCAACATGAATATGATGATTATAAGCCCGTAGTACCCTTAGGTTGACAAAATCGGTCGAAATTTCTTTTCGTCCAATAAGGCTTTGTAGCGATGTTGCACAATCGGACACTTGCAGCGCAACACGAATATGATGATTATAAGCCCGTAGTACCCTTAGGTTGAGAAAATTGGTCTAAATTTTGTTTTCGTCCAATAACGCTTTACAGCGATGTTGCACAATCGGACACTTCCAGCACAACACGAATATGATGATTATAAGCCCGTAGTACCCTTAGGTTGATAAAATTGGTTAAATTTTGTTTTCGTTCAATAACGCTTTGTAGCGATGTTGCACAATCGGACACTTGCAGCGCAACGCGAGTATGATGATTATAAGCCCGTAGTACCCTTAGGTTGACAAAATCGGTCGAATTTTTTTTTCGTTCAATAAGGCTTTGCAGCGATGTTGTGCAATCGGTCACTTGCAGCGCAACACGAATATGATGATTATAAACCCGTAGTACCCTTAGGTTGAGAAAATTGGTCTAAATTTTGTTTTCGTCCAATAACGCTTGACAGCGATGTTGCACAATCGGACACTTCCAGCACAACACGAATATGATGATTACAAGCCCGTAGTACCCTTAGGTTGAAAAAATCGGTCGAATTTTGTTTTCGTTTAATAACGTTTTGTAGCGATGTTGCACAATCGGACATTTGCAGCGCAACACGAATATGATAATTATAAGCCCGTAGTACCCTTAGGTTGAAAAAATCGGTCGAATTTTTTTTTCGTTCAATAAGGCTTTGTAGCGATGTTGCACAATCGGAAACTTGCAGCGCAACATGAATATGATGATTATAAGCCCGTAGTACCCTTAGGTTGACAAAATCGGTCGAAATTTCTTTTCGTCCAATAAGGCTTTGTAGCGATGTTGCACAATCGGACACTTGCAGCGCAACACGAATATGATGATTATAAGCCCGTAGTACCCTTAGGTTGAGAAAATTGGTCTAAATTTTGTTTTCGTCCAATAACGCTTTACAGCGATGTTGCACAATCGGACACTTCCAGCACAACACGAATATGATGATTATAAGCCCGTAGTACCCTTAGGTTGATAAAATTGGTTAAATTTTGTTTTCGTTCAATAACGCTTTGTAGCGATGTTGCACAATCGGACACTTGCAGCGCAACGCGAGTATGATGATTATAAGCCCGTAGTACCCTTAGGTTGACAAAATCGGTCGAATTTTTTTTTCGTTCAATAAGGCTTTGCAGCGATGTTGTGCAATCGGTCACTTGCAGCGCAACACGAATATGATGATTATAAACCCGTAGTACCCTTAGGTTGAGAAAATTGGTCTAAATTTTGTTTTCGTCCAATAACGCTTGACAGCGATGTTGCACAATCGGACACTTCCAGCACAACACGAATATGATGATTACAAGCCCGTAGTACCCTTAGGTTGATAAAATTGGTTAAATTTTTGTTTCGTTCAATAACGCTTTGTAGCGATGTTGCACAATCGGACACTTGCAGCGCAACACGAATATGATGATTATAAGCCCGTAGTACCCTTAGGTTGAAAAAATCGGTCGAATTTTGTTTTCGTTTAATAACGTTTTGTAGCGATGTTGCACAATCGGACACTTGCAGCGCAACACGAATATGATGATTATAAGCCCGTAGTACCCTTAGGTTGACAAAATCGGTCGAAATTTTTTTTCGTCCAATAAGGCTTTGTAGCGATGGCTCGCAATCGGAAATTTCCCGCGGAACACGAATATTATGATTATAAGCCCGTAGTACCCTTAGGTTGAGAAAATTGGTTACATTTTTTTTTCGTTAAATAAGGCTTTGTAGCGATGTTGCACAATCGGACACTTGCAGCGCAACAGGAATATGATGATTATAAGCCCGTAGTACCCTTAGGTTGAGAAAATCGGTTAAATTTTGTTGAGTTCAATAACGCTTTGTAGCGATGTTGCACAATCGGACACTTGCAGCGCAACACGAATATGATGATTATAAGCCCGTAGTACCCTTAGGTTGACAAAATCGGTCGAAATTTTTTTTCGTCCAATAAGGCTTTGTAGCGATGTCTCGCAATCGGACACTTGCAGCGCAACACGAATATGATGATTATAAGCCCGTAGTACCCTTAGGTTGAGAAAATTGGTTAAATTTTGTTGAGTTCAATAACGCTTTGTAGCGATGTTGCACAATCGGACACTTGCAGCGCAACACGAATATGATGATTATAAGCCCGTAGTACCCTTAGGTTGACAAAATCGGTCGAAATTTGTTTTCGTCCAATAAGGCTTTGTAGCGATGTCTCGCAATCGGACACTTGCAGCGCAACACGAATATGATGATTATAAGCCCGTAGTACCCTTAGGTTGAAAAAATCGGTCGAATTTCGTTTTCGTTCAATAACGCTTTGTACCGATGTTGCACAATCGGACACTTGCAGCGCAACACGAATATGATAATTATAAGCCCGTAGTACCCGAAGGTTGAAAAAATCGGTCGGATTTTTTTTTCGTTCAATAAGGCTTTGTAGCGATGTTGCACAATCGGAAACTTGCAGCGCAACATGAATATGATGATTATAAGCCCGTAGTACCCTTAGGTTGACAAAATCGGTCGAAATTTCTTTTCGTCCAATAAGGCTTTGTAGCGATGTTGCACAATCGGACACTTGCAGCGCAACACGAATATGATGATTATAAGCCCGTAGTACCCTTAGGTTGAGAAAATTGGTCTAAATTTTGTTTTCGTCCAATAACGCTTTACAGCGATGTTGCACAATCGGACACTTCCAGCACAACACGAATATGATGATTATAAGCCCGTAGTACCCTTAGGTTGAGAAAATTGGTTAAATTTTTTTTTCGTTCAATAAGGCTTTGTAGCGATGTTGCACAATCGGAAACTTCCCGCACAACACGAATATGATAATTATAAGCCCGTAGTACCCTTAGGTTGATAAAATTGGTTAAATTTTTTGTTTGGCCAATAACGCTTTGTAGCGATGTTGCGCAATCGGAAACTTGCAGCGCAACACGAATATGATGATTATAAGCCCGTAGTTCCCTTAGGTTGATAAAATCGGTCGAAATTTTGTTTCGTCCAATAAGGCCCTGTAGCGATGTGTCGCAATCGCACACTTGCAGCGCAACACGAATATGATAATTATAAGCCCGTAGTACCCTTAGGTTGATAAAATTGGTTAAATTTTGTTTTCGTTCAATAACGCTTTGTAGCGATGTTGCACAATCGGACACTTGCAGCGCAATGCGAGTATGATGATTATAAGCCCGTAGTACCCTTAGGTTGACAAAATCGGTCGAAATTTCTTTTCGTCCAATAAGGCTTTGTAGCGATGTTGCACAATCGGACACTTGCAGCGCAACACGAATATGATGATTATAAGCCCGTAGTACCCTTAGGTTGAGAAAATTGGTCTAAATTTTGTTTTCGTCCAATAACGCTTTACAGCGATGTTGCACAATCGGACACTTCCAGCACAACACGAATATGATGATTATAAGCCCGTAGTACCCTTAGGTTGAGAAAATTGGTTAAATTTTTTTTTCGTTCAATAAGGCTTTGTAGCGATGTTGCACAATCGGAAACTTCCCGCACAACACGAATATGATAATTATAAGCCCGTAGTACCCTTAGGTTGATAAAATTGGTTAAATTTTTTTTTCGGTCAATAACGCTTTGTAGCGATGTTGCGCAATCGGAAACTTGCAGCGCAACACGAATATGATGATTATAAGCCCGTAGTTCCCTTAGGTTGATAAAATCGGTCGAAATTTTGTTTCGTCCAATAAGGCCCTGTAGCGATGTGTCGCAATCGCACACTTGCAGCGCAACACGAATATGATTATTATAAGCCCGTAGTACCCTTAGGTTGATAAAATTGGTTAAATTTTGTTTTCGTTCAATAACGCTTTGTAGCGATGTTGCACAATCGGACACTTGCAGCGCAACGCGAGTATGATGATTATAAGCCCGTAGTACCCTTAGGTTGACAAAATCGGTCGAAATTTTTTTTCGTCCAATAAGGCTTTGTAGCGATGGCTCGCAATCGGAAATTTCCCGCGGAACACGAATATTATGATTATAAGCCCGTAGTACCCTTAGGTTGAGAAAATTGGTTACATTTTTTTTTCGTTAAATAAGGCTTTGTAGCGATGTTGCACAATCGGACACTTGCAGCGCAACAGGAATATGATGATTATAAGCCCGTAGTACCCTTAGGTTGAGAAAATTGGTTAAATTTTGTTGAGTTCAATAACGCTTTGTAGCGATGTTGCACAATCGGACACTTGCAGCGCAACACGAATATGATGATTATAAGCCCGTAGTACCCTTAGGTTGACAAAATCGGTCGAAATTTTGTTTTCGTTCAATAACGCTTTGTAGCGATGTTGCACAATCGGACACTTGCAGCGCAACACGAATATGATGATTATAAGCCCGTAGTACCCTTAGGTTGAAAAAATCGGTCGAATTTTTTTTTCGTTCAATAACGCTTTGTAGCGATGTTGCACAATCGGACACTTGCAGCGCAACACGAATATGATGATTATAAACCCGTAGTACCCTTAGGTTGAGAAAATTGGTCTAAATTTCGTTTTCGTCCAATAACGCTTTACAGCGATGTTGCACAATCGGACACTTCCAGCACAACACGAATATGATGATTACAAGCCCGTAGTACCCTTAGGTTGATAAAATTGGTTAAATTTTTTTTTCGTTCAATAACGCTTTGTAGCGATGTTGCACAATCGGACACTTGCAGCGCAACACGAATATGATGATTATAAGCCCGTAGTACCCTTAGGTTGAAAAAATCGGTCGAATTTTGTTTTCGTTTAATAACGTTTTGTAGCGATGTTGCACAATCGGACACTTGCAGCGAAACACGAATATGATGATTATAAGCCCGTAGTACCCTTAGGTTGACAAAATCGGTCGAAATTTTTTTTCGTCCAATAAGGCTTTGTAGCGATGGCTCGCAATCGGAAATTTCCCGCGGAACACGAATATTATGATTATAAGCCCGTAGTACCCTTAGGTTGAGAAAATTGGTTACATTTTTTTTTCGTTAAATAAGGCTTTGTAGCGATGTTGCACAATCGGACACTTGCAGCGCAACAGGAATATGATGATTATAAGCCCGTAGTACCCTTAGGTTGAGAAAATCGGTTAAATTTTGTTGAGTTCAATAACGCTTTGTAGCGATGTTGCACAATCGGACACTTGCAGCGCAACACGAATATGATGATTATAAGCCCGTAGTACCCTTAGGTTGACAAAATCGGTCGAAATTTTTTTTCGTCCAATAAGGCTTTGTAGCGATGTCTCGCAATCGGACACTTGCAGCGCAACACGAATATGATGATTATAAGCCCGTAGTACCCTTAGGTTGATAAAATTGGTTAAATTTTGTTTTCGTTCAATAACGCTTTGTAGCGATGTTGCACAATCGGACACTTGCAGCGCAACACGAATATGATGATTATAAGCCCGTAGTACCCTTAGGTTGATAAAATTGGTTTAATTTTTTTTTCGTTCAATAACGCTTTGTAGCGATGTTGCACAATCGGACACTTGCAGCGCAACACGAATATGATGATTATAAGCCCGTAGTACCCTTAGGTTGAAAAAATCGGTCGAATTTTGTTTTCGTTTAATAACGTTTTGTAGCGATGTTGCACAATCGGACATTTGCAGCGCAACACGAATATGATGATTATAAGCCCGTAGTACCCTTAGGTTGACAAAATCGGTCGAAATTTTTTTTCGTCCAATAAGGCTTTGTAGCGATGGCTCGCAATCGGAAATTTCCCGCGGAACACGAATATTATGATTATAAGCCCGTAGTACCCTTAGGTTGAGAAAATTGGTTACATTTTTTTTTCGTTAAATAAGGCTTTGTAGCGATGTTGCACAATCGGAAACTTGCAGCGCAACAGGAATATGATGATTATAAGCCCGTAGTACCCTTAGGTTGAGAAAATTGGTTAAATTTTTTTTTCGGTCAATAACGCTTTGTAGCGATGTTGCGCAATCGGAAACTTGCAGCGCAACACGAATATGATGATTATAAGCCCGTAGTTCCCTTAGGTTGATAAAATCGGTCGAAATTTTGTTTCGTCCAATAAGGCCCTGTAGCGATGTGTCGCAATCGCACACTTGCAGCGCAACACGAATATGATTATTATAAGCCCGTAGTACCCTTAGGTTGATAAAATTGGTTAAATTTTGTTTTCGTTCAATAACGCTTTGTAGCGATGTTGCACAATCGGACACTTGCAGCGCAACGCGAGTATGATGATTATAAGCCCGTAGTACCCTTAGGTTGACAAAATCGGTCGAAATTTTTTTTCGTCCAATAAGGCTTTGTAGCGATGGCTCGCAATCGGAAATTTCCCGCGGAACACGAATATTATGATTATAAGCCCGTAGTACCCTTAGGTTGAGAAAATTGGTTACATTTTTTTTTCGTTCAATAACGCTTTGTAGCGATGTTGCACAATTGGACACTTGCAGCACAACACGAATATGATAATTATAAGCCCGTAGTACCCTTAGGTTGAAAAAATCGGTCGAATTTTGTTTTCGTTCAATAAGGCTTTGTAGCGATGTTGCACAATCAGACACTTGCAGCGCGACACGAGTATGATGATTATAAGCCCGTAGTACCCTTAGGTTGAAAAAATTGGTCGAATTTTGTTTTCGTTTAATAACGCTTTGTAGCGATGTTGCACAATCGGACACTTGCAGCGCAACACGAATATGATGATTATAAGCCCGTAGTACCCTTAGGTTGAGAAAATTGGTTAAATTTTTTTTTCGTTCAATAAGGCTTTGTAGCGATGTTGCACAATCGGAAACTTCCCGCACAACACGAATATGATAATTATAAGCCCGTAGTACCCTTAGGTTGATAAAATTGGTTAAATTTTTTTTTCGGTCAATAACGCTTTGTAGCGATGTTGCGCAATCGGAAACTTGCAGCGCAACACGAATATGATGATTATAAGCCCGTAGTTCCCTTAGGTTGATAAAATCGGTCGAAATTTTGTTTCGTCCAATAAGGCCCTGTAGCGATGTGTCGCAATCGCACACTTGCAGCGCAACACGAATATGATTATTATAAGCCCGTAGTACCCTTAGGTTGATAAAATTGGTTAAATTTTGTTTTCGTTCAATAACGCTTTGTAGCGATGTTGCACAATCGGACACTTGCAGCGCAACGCGAGTATGATGATTATAAGCCCGTAGTACCCTTAGGTTGACAAAATCGGTCGAAATTTTTTTTCGTCCAATAAGGCTTTGTAGCGATGGCTCGCAATCGGAAATTTCCCGCGGAACACGAATATTATGATTATAAGCCCGTAGTACCCTTAGGTTGAGAAAATTGGTTACATTTTTTTTTCGTTAAATAAGGCTTTGTAGCGATGTTGCACAATCGGACACTTGCAGCGCAACAGGAATATGATGATTATAAGCCCGTAGTACCCTTAGGTTGAGAAAATTGGTTAAATTTTGTTGAGTTCAATAACGCTTTGTAGCGATGTTGCACAATCGGACACTTGCAGCGCAACACGAATATGATGATTATAAGCCCGTAGTACCCTTAGGTTGACAAAATCGGTCGAAATTTTGTTTTCGTTCAATAACGCTTTGTAGCGATGTTGCACAATCGGACACTTGCAGCGCAACACGAATATGATGATTATAAGCCCGTAGTACCCTTAGGTTGAAAAAATCGGTCGAATTTTTTTTTCGTTCAATAACGCTTTGTAGCGATGTTGCACAATCGGACACTTGCAGCGCAACACGAATATGATGATTATAAACCCGTAGTACCCTTAGGTTGAGAAAATTGGTCTAAATTTTGTTTTCGTCCAATAACGCTTTACAGCGATGTTGCACAATCGGACACTTCCAGCACAACACGAATATGATGATTACAAGCCCGTAGTACCCTTAGGTTGATAAAATTGGTTAAATTTTTTTTTCGTTCAATAACGCTTTGTAGCGATGTTGCACAATCGGACACTTGCAGCGCAACACGAATATGATGATTATAAGCCCGTAGTACCCTTAGGTTGAAAAAATCGGTCGAATTTTGTTTTCGTTTAATAACGTTTTGTAGCGATGTTGCACAATCGGACACTTGCAGCGAAACACGAATATGATGATTATAAGCCCGTAGTACCCTTAGGTTGACAAAATCGGTCGAAATTTTTTTTCGTCCAATAAGGCTTTGTAGCGATGGCTCGCAATCGGAAATTTCCCGCGGAACACGAATATTATGATTATAAGCCCGTAGTACCCTTAGGTTGAGAAAATTGGTTACATTTTTTTTTCGTTAAATAAGGCTTTGTAGCGATGTTGCACAATCGGACACTTGCAGCGCAACAGGAATATGATGATTATAAGCCCGTAGTACCCTTAGGTTGAGAAAATCGGTTAAATTTTGTTGAGTTCAATAACGCTTTGTAGCGATGTTGCACAATCGGACACTTGCAGCGCAACACGAATATGATGATTATAAGCCCGTAGTACCCTTAGGTTGACAAAATCGGTCGAAATTTTTTTTCGTCCAATAAGGCTTTGTAGCGATGTCTCGCAATCGGACACTTGCAGCGCAACACGAATATGATGATTATAAGCCCGTAGTACCCTTAGGTTGATAAAATTGGTTAAATTTTGTTTTCGTTCAATAACGCTTTGTAGCGATGTTGCACAATCGGACACTTGCAGCGCAACACGAATATGATGATTATAAGCCCGTAGTACCCTTAGGTTGATAAAATTGGTTTAATTTTTTTTTCGTTCAATAACGCTTTGTAGCGATGTTGCACAATCGGACACTTGCAGCGCAACACGAATATGATGATTATAAGCCCGTAGTACCCTTAGGTTGAAAAAATCGGTCGAATTTTGTTTTCGTTTAATAACGTTTTGTAGCGATGTTGCACAATCGGACATTTGCAGCGCAACACGAATATGATGATTATAAGCCCGTAGTACCCTTAGGTTGACAAAATCGGTCGAAATTTTTTTTCGTCCAATAAGGCTTTGTAGCGATGGCTCGCAATCGGAAATTTCCCGCGGAACACGAATATTATGATTATAAGCCCGTAGTACCCTTAGGTTGAGAAAATTGGTTACATTTTTTTTTCGTTAAATAAGGCTTTGTAGCGATGTTGCACAATCGGAAACTTGCAGCGCAACAGGAATATGATGATTATAAGCCCGTAGTACCCTTAGGTTGAGAAAATTGGTTAAATTTTGTTGAGTTCAATAACGCTTTGTAGCGATGTTGCACAATCGGACACTTGCAGCGCAACACGAATATGATGATTATAAGCCCGTAGTACCCTTAGGTTGAAAAAATCGGTCGAATTTTTGGTTCGTTCAATAACGCTTTGTAGCGATGTTGCACAATCGGACATTTGCAGCGCAACACGAATATGATAATTATAAGCCCGTAGTACCCTTAGGTTGAAAAAATCGGTCGAATTTTTTTTTCGTTCAATAAGGCTTTGTAGCGATGTTGCACAATCGGAAACTTGCAGCGCAACATGAATATGATGATTATAAGCCCGTAGTACCCTTAGGTTGACAAAATCGGTCGAAATTTCTTTTCGTCCAATAAGGCTTTGTAGCGATGTTGCACAATCGGACACTTGCAGCGCAACACGAATATGATGATTATAAGCCCGTAGTACCCTTAGGTTGAGAAAATTGGTCTAAATTTTGTTTTCGTCCAATAACGCTTTACAGCGATGTTGCACAATCGGACACTTCCAGCACAACACGAATATGATGATTATAAGCCCGTAGTACCCTTAGGTTGATAAAATTGGTTAAATTTTGTTTTCGTTCAATAACGCTTTGTAGCGATGTTGCACAATCGGACACTTGCAGCGCAACGCGAGTATGATGATTATAAGCCCGTAGTACCCTTAGGTTGACAAAATCGGTCGAATTTTTTTTTCGTTCAATAAGGCTTTGCAGCGATGTTGTGCAATCGGTCACTTGCAGCGCAACACGAATATGATGATTATAAACCCGTAGTACCCTTAGGTTGAGAAAATTGGTCTAAATTTTGTTTTCGTCCAATAACGCTTGACAGCGATGTTGCACAATCGGACACTTCCAGCACAACACGAATATGATGATTACAAGCCCGTAGTACCCTTAGGTTGATAAAATTGGTTAAATTTTTGTTTCGTTCAATAACGCTTTGTAGCGATGTTGCACAATCGGACACTTGCAGCGCAACACGAATATGATGATTATAAGCCCGTAGTACCCTTAGGTTGAAAAAATCGGTCGAATTTTGTTTTCGTTTAATAACGTTTTGTAGCGATGTTGCACAATCGGACACTTGCAGCGCAACACGAATATGATGATTATAAGCCCGTAGTACCCTTAGGTTGACAAAATCGGTCGAAATTTTTTTTCGTCCAATAAGGCTTTGTAGCGATGGCTCGCAATCGGAAATTTCCCGCGGAACACGAATATTATGATTATAAGCCCGTAGTACCCTTAGGTTGAGAAAATTGGTTACATTTTTTTTTCGTTAAATAAGGCTTTGTAGCAATGTTGCACAATCGGACACTTGCAGCGCAACAGGAATATGATGATTATAAGCCCGTAGTACCCTTAGGTTGAGAAAATCGGTTAAATTTTGTTGAGTTCAATAACGCTTTGTAGCGATGTTGCACAATCGGACACTTGCAGCGCAACACGAATATGATGATTATAAGCCCGTAGTACCCTTAGGTTGACAAAATCGGTCGAAATTTTTTTTCGTCCAATAAGGCTTTGTAGCGATGTCTCGCAATCGGACACTTGCAGCGCAACACGAATATGATGATTATAAGCCCGTAGTACCCTTAGGTTGAGAAAATTGGTTAAATTTTGTTGAGTTCAATAACGCTTTGTAGCGATGTTGCACAATCGGACACTTGCAGCGCAACACGAATATGATGATTATAAGCCCGTAGTACCCTTAGGTTGACAAAATCGGTCGAATTTCGTTTTCGTTCAATAACGCTTTGTAGCGATGTTGCACAATCGGACACTTGCAGCGCAACACGAATATGATAATTATAAGCCCGTAGTACCCTTAGGTTGATAAAATTGGTTAAATTTTGTTTTCGTTCAATAACGCTTTGTAGCGATGTTGCACAATCGGACACTTGCAGCGCAATGCGAGTATGATGATTATAAGCCCGTAGTACCCTTAGGTTGACAAAATCGGTCGAAATTTCTTTTCGTCCAATAAGGCTTTGTAGCGATGTTGCACAATCGGACACTTGCAGCGCAACACGAATATGATGATTATAAGCCCGTAGTACCCTTAGGTTGAGAAAATTGGTCTAAATTTTGTTTTCGTCCAATAACGCTTTACAGCGATGTTGCACAATCGGACACTTCCAGCACAACACGAATATGATGATTATAAGCCCGTAGTACCCTTAGGTTGAGAAAATTGGTTAAATTTTTTTTTCGTTCAATAAGGCTTTGTAGCGATGTTGCACAATCGGAAACTTCCCGCACAACACGAATATGATAATTATAAGCCCGTAGTACCCTTAGGTTGATAAAATTGGTTAAATTTTTTTTTCGATCAATAACGCTTTGTAGCGATGTTGCGCAATCGGAAACTTGCAGCGCAACACGAATATGATGATTATAAGCCCGTAGTTCCCTTAGGTTGATAAAATCGGTCGAAATTTTGTTTCGTCCAATAAGGCCCTGTAGCGATGTGTCGCAATCGCACACTTGCAGCGCAACACGAATATGATTATTATAAGCCCGTAGTACCCTTAGGTTGATAAAATTGGTTAAATTTTGTTTTCGTTCACTAACGCTTTGTAGCGATGTTGCACAATCGGGCACTTGCAGCGCAACGCGAGTATGATGATTATAAGCCCGTAGTACCCTTAGGTTGACAAAATCGGTCGAATTTTTTTTTCGTTCAATAAGGCTTTGCAGCGATGTTGTGCAATCGGTCACTTGCAGCGCAACACGAATATGATGATTATAAGCCCGTAGTACCCTTAGGTTGAAAAAATCGGTCGAAATTTTTTTTCGTCCAATAAGGCTTTGTAGCGATGTCTCGCAATCGGACACTTGCAGCGCAACACGAATATGATGATTATAAGCCCGTAGTACCCTTAGGTTGAGAAAATTGGTTACATTTTTTTTTCGTTCAATAACGCTTTGTAGCGATGTTGCACAATCGGACACTTGCAGCACAACACGAATATGATAATTATAAGCCCGTAGTACCCTTAGGTTGAAAAAATTGGTCGAATTTTGTTTTCGTTTAATAACGCTTTGTAGCGATGTTGCACAATCGGACACTTGCAGCGCAACACGAATATGATGATTATAAGCCCGTAGTACCCTTAGGTTGACAAAATCGGTCGAAATTTTTTTTCGTCCAATAAGGCTTTGTAGCGATGGCTCGCAATCGGAAATTTCCCGCGGAACACGAATATTATGATTATAAGCCCGTAGTACCCTTAGGTTGAGAAAATTGGTTACATTTTTTTTTCGTTAAATAAGGCTTTGTAGCGATGTTGCACAATCGGACACTTGCAGCGCAACAGGAATATGATGATTATAAGCCCGTAGTACCCTTAGGTTGAGAAAATTGGTTAAATTTTGTTGAGTTCAATAACGCTTTGTAGCGATGTTGCACAATCGGACACTTGCAGCGCAACACGAATATGATGATTATAAGCCCGTAGTACCCTTAGGTTGACAAAATCGGTCGAAATTTTTTTTCGTCCAATAAGGCTTTGTAGCGATGTCTCGCAATCGGGCACTTGCAGCGCAACACGAATATGATGATTATAAGCCCGTAGTACCCTTAGGTTGAGAAAATCGGTTAAATTTTGTTGAGTTCAATAACGCTTTGTAGCGATGTTGCACAATCGGACACTTGCAGCGCAACACGAATATGATGATTATAGCCCGTAGTACCCTTAGGTTGACAAAATCGGTCGAAATTTTTTTTCGTCCAATAAGGCTTTGTAGCGATGTCTCGCAATCGGACACTTGCAGCGCAACACGAATATGATGATTATAAGCCCGTAGTACCCTTAGGTTGAGAAAATTGGTTACATTTTTTTTTCGTCAAATAAGGCTTTGTAGCGATGTTGCACAATCGGACACTTGCAGCGCAACACGAATATGATGATTATAAGCCCGTAGTACCCTTAGGTTGAAAAAATCGGTCGAATTTTTTTTCCGTTCAATAACGCTTTGTAGCGATGTTGCACAATCGGACACTTGCAGCGCAACACGAATATGATAATTATAAGCCCGTAGTACCCTTAGGTTGAAAAAATCGGTCGAATTTTTTTTCCGTTCAATAAGGCTTTGTAGCGATGTTGCACAATCGGAAACTTGCAGCGCAACATGAATATGATGATTATAAGCCCGTAGTACCCTTAGGTTGACAAAATCGGTCGAAATTTCTTTTCGTCCAATAAGGCTTTGTAGCGATGTTGCACAATCGGACACTTGCAGCGCAACACGAATATGATGATTATAAGCCCGTAGTACCCTTAGGTTGAGAAAATCGGTTAAATTTTGTTGAGTTCAATAACGCTTTGTAGCGATGTTGCACAATCGGACACTTGCAGCACAACACGAATATGATAATTATAAGCCCGTAGTACCCTTAGGTTGAAAAAATCGGTCGAATTTTGTTTTCGTTCAATAAGGCTTTGTAGTGATGTTGCACAATCAGACACTTGCAGCGCGACACGAATATGATGATTATAAGCCCGTAGTACCCTTAGGTTGAAAAAATCGGTGGAATTTTTTTTTCGTTCAATAAGGCCTTACAGCGATGTTGCACAATCGGACACTTCCAGCACAACACGAATATGATGATTATAAGCCCGTAGTACCCTTAGGTTGAGAAAATTGGTTAAATTTTGTTGAGTTCAATAACGCTTTGTAGCGATGTTGCACAATCGGACACTTGCAGCGCAACACGAATATGATGATTATAAGCCCGTAGTACCCTTAGGTTGACAAAATCGGTCGAAATTTTTTGTCGTCCAATAAGGCTTTGTAGCGATGTCTCGCAATCGGACACTTGCAGCGCAACACGAATATGATGATTATAAGCCCGTAGTACCCTTAGGTTGATAAAATTGGTTAAATTTTTTTTTCGTTCAATAACGCTTTGTAGCGATGTTGCACAATTGGACACTTGCAGCACAACACGAATATGATAATTATAAGCCCGTAGTACCCTTAGGTTGAAAAAATCGGTCGAATTTTGTTTTCGTTCAATAAGGCTTTGTAGCGATGTTGCACAATCAGACACTTGCAGCGCGACACGAGTATGATGATTATAAGCCCGTAGTACCCTTAGGTTGAAAAAATTGGTCGAATTTTGTTTTCGTTTAATAACGCTTTGTAGCGATGTTGCACAATCGGACACTTGCAGCGCAACACGAATATGATGATTATAAGCCCGTAGTACCCTTAGGTTGACAAAATCGGTCGAAATTTTTTTTCGTCCAATAAGGCTTTGTAGCGATGGCTCGCAATCGGAAATTTCCCGCGGAACACGAATATTATGATTATAAGCCCGTAGTACCCTTAGGTTGAGAAAATTGGTTACATTTTTTTTTCGTCAAATAAGGCTTTGTAGCGATGTTGCACAATCGGACACTTGCAACGCAACACGAATATGATGATTATAAGCCCGTAGTACCCTTAGGTTGAAAAAATCGGTCGAATTTTTTTTCCGTTCAATAACGCTTTGTAGCGATGTTGCACAATCGGACACTTGCAGCGCAACACGAATATGATAATTATAAGCCCGTAGTACCCTTAGGTTGAAAAAATCGGTCGAATTTTTTTTTCGTTCAATAAGGCTTTGTAGCGATGTTGCACAATCGGAAACTTGCAGCGCAACATGAATATGATGATTATAAGCCCGTAGTACCCTTTCGTTGAAAAAATCGGTCGAATTTTGTTTTCGTTCAATAAGGCTTTGTAGCGATGTTGCACAATCAGACACTTGCAGCGCGACACGAATATGATGATTATAAGCCCGTAGTACCCTTAGGTTGAAAAAATTGGTCGAATTTTGTTTTCGTTTAATAACGCTTTGTAGCGATGTTGCACAATCGGACACTTGCAGCGCAACACGAATATGATGATTATAAGCCCGTAGTACCCTTAGGTTGACAAAATCGGTCGAAATTTTTTTTCGTCCAATAAGGCTTTGTAGCGATGGCTCGCAATCGGAAATTTCCCGCGGAACACGAATATTATGATTATAAGCCCGTAGTACCCTTAGGTTGAGAAAATTGGTTACATTTTTTTTTCGTCAAATAAGGCTTTGTAGCGATGTTGCACAATCGGACACTTGCAGCGCAACACGAATATGATGATTATAAGCCCGTAGTACCCTTAGGTTGACAAAATCGGTCGACATTTTTTTTCGTCCAATAAGGCTTTGTAGCGATGGCTCGCAATCGGAAATTTCCCGCGGAACACGAATATTATGATTATAAGCCCGTAGTACCCTTAGGTTGAGAAAATTGGTTACATTTTTTTTTCGTCAAATAAGGCTTTGTAGCGATGTTGCACAATCGGACACTTGCAGCGCAACACGAATATGATGATTATAAGCCCGTAGTACCCTTAGGTTGAAAAAATCGGTCGAATTTTTTTTCCGTTCAATAACGCTTTGTAGCGATGTTGCACAATCGGACACTTGCAGCGCAACACGAATATGATAATTATAAGCCCGTAGTACCCTTAGGTTGAAAAAATCGGTCGAATTTTTTTTTCGTTCAATAAGGCTTTGTAGCGATGTTGCACAATCGGAAACTTGCAGCGCAACATGAATATGATGATTATAAGCCCGTAGTACCCTTAGGTTGACAAAATCGGTCGAAATTTCTTTTCGTCCAATAAGGCTTTGTAGCGATGTTGCACAATCGGACACTTGCAGCGCAACACGAATATGATGATTATAAGCCCGTAGTACCCTTAGGTTGAGAAAATCGGTTAAATTTTGTTGAGTTCAATAACGCTTTGTAGCGATGTTGCACAATCGGACACTTGCAGCGCAACACGAATATGATGATTATAGCCCGTAGTACCCTTAGGTTGACAAAATCGGTCGAAATTTTTTTTCGTCCAATAAGGCTTTGTAGCGATGTCTCGCAATCGGACACTTGCAGCGCAACACGAATATGATGATTATAAGCCCGTAGTACCCTTAGGTTGAGAAAATTGGTTACATTTTTTTTCCGTCAAATAAGGCTTTGTAGCGATGTTGCACAATCGGACACTTGCAGCGCAACACGAATATGATGATTATAAGCCCGTAGTACCCTTAGGTTGAAAAAATCGGTCGAATTTTTTTTCCGTTCAATAACGCTTTGTAGCGATGTTGCACAATCGGACACTTGCAGCGCAACACGAATATGATGATTATAAGCCCGTAGTACCCTTAGGTTGAGAAAATCGGTTAAATTTTGTTGAGTTCAATAACGCTTTGTAGCGATGTTGCACAATCGGACACTTGCAGCGCAACACGAATATGATGATTATAGCCCGTAGTACCCTTAGGTTGACAAAATCGGTCGAAATTTTTTTTCGTCCAATAAAGCTTTGTAGCGATGTCTCGCAATCGGACACTTGCAGCGCAACACGAATATGATGATTATAAGCCCGTAGTACCCTTAGGTTGAGAAAATTGGTTACATTTTTTTTTCGTTCAATAACGCTTTGTAGCGATGTTGCACAATCGGACACTTGCAGCACAACACGAATATGATAATTATAAGCCCGTAGTACCCTTAGGTTGAGAAAATCGGTTAAATTTTGTTGAGTTCAATAACGCTTTGTAGCGATGTTGCACAATCGGACACTTGCAACGCAACACGAATATGATGATTATAAGCCCGTAGTACCCTTAGGTTGAAAAAATCGGTCGAATTTTTTTTCCGTTCAATAACGCTTTGTAGCGATGTTGCACAATCGGACACTTGCAGCGCAACACGAATATGATAATTATAAGCCCGTAGTACCCTTAGGTTGAAAAAATCGGTCGAATTTTTTTTTCGTTCAATAAGGCTTTGTAGCGATGTTGCACAATCGGAAACTTGCAGCGCAACATGAATATGATGATTATAAGCCCGTAGTACCCTTAGGTTGACAAAATCGGTCGAAATTTCTTTTCGTCCAATAAGGCTTTGTAGCGATGTTGCACAATCGGACACTTGCAGCGCAACACGAATATGATGATTATAAGCCCGTAGTACCCTTAGGTTGAGAAAATCGGTTAAATTTTGTTGAGTTCAATAACGCTTTGTAGCGATGTTGCACAATCGGACACTTGCAGCGCAACACGAATATGATGATTATAGCCCGTAGTACCCTTAGGTTGACAAAATCGGTCGAAATTTTTTTTCGTTCAATAAGGCTTTGTAGCGATGTCTCGCAATCGGACACTTGCAGCGCAACACGAATATGATGATTATAAGCCCGTAGTACCCTTAGGTTGAGAAAATTGGTTACATTTTTTTTCCGTCAAATAAGGCTTTGTAGCGATGTTGCACAATCGGACACTTGCAGCGCAACACGAATATGATGATTATAAGCCCGTAGTACCCTTAGGTTGAAAAAATCGGTCGAATTTTTTTTCCGTTCAATAACGCTTTGTAGCGATGTTGCACAATCGGACACTTGCAGCGCAACACGAATATGATGATTATAAGCCCGTAGTACCCTTAGGTTGAGAAAATCGGTTAAATTTTGTTGAGTTCAATAACGCTTTGTAGCGATGTTGCACAATCGGACACTTGCAGCGCAACACGAATATGATGATTATAGCCCGTAGTACCCTTAGGTTGACAAAATCGGTCGAAATTTTTTTTCGTCCAATAAAGCTTTGTAGCGATGTCTCGCAATCGGACACTTGCAGCGCAACACGAATATGATGATTATAAGCCCGTAGTACCCTTAGGTTGAGAAAATTGGTTACATTTTTTTTTCGTTCAATAACGCTTTGTAGCGATGTTGCACAATCGGACACTTGCAGCACAACACGAATATGATAATTATAAGCCCGTAGTACCCTTAGGTTGAAAAAATCGGTCGAATTTTGTTTTCGTTCAATAAGGCTTTGTAGCGATGTTGCACAATCAGACACTTGCAGCGCGACACGAATATGATGATTATAAGCCCGTAGTACCCTTAGGTTGAAAAAATTGGTCGAATTTTGTTTTCGTTTAATAACGCTTTGTAGCGATGTTGCACAATCGGACACTTGCAGCGCAACACGAATATGATGATTATAAGCCCGTAGTACCCTTAGGTTGAAAAAATCGGTCGAATTTTTTTTTCGTTCAATAAGGCTTTGTAGCGATGTTGCACAATCGGAAACTTGCAGCGCAACATGAATATGATGATTATAAGCCCGTAGTACCCTTAGGTTGACAAAATCGGTCGAAATTTCTTTTCGTCCAATAAGGCTTTGTAGCGATGTTGCACAATCGGACACTTGCAGCGCAACACGAATATGATGATTATAAGCCCGTAGTACCCTTAGGTTGAGAAAATCGGTTAAATTTTGTTGAGTTCAATAACGCTTTGTAGCGATGTTGCACAATCGGACACTTGCAGCGCAACACGAATATGATGATTATAGCCCGTAGTACCCTTAGGTTGACAAAATCGGTCGAAATTTTTTTTCGTCCAATAAGGCTTTGTAGCGATGTCTCGCAATCGGACACTTGCAGCGCAACACGAATATGATGATTATAAGCCCGTAGTACCCTTAGGTTGAGAAAATTGGTTACATTTTTTTTTCGTCAAATAAGGCTTTGTAGCGATGTTGCACAATCGGACACTTGCAGCGCAACACGAATATGATGATTATAAGCCCGTAGTACCCTTAGGTTGAAAAAATCGGTCGAATTTTTTTTCCGTTCAACAACGCTTTGTAGCGATGTTGCACAATCGGACACTTGCAGCGCAACACGAATATGATAATTATAAGCCCGTAGTACCCTTAGGTTGAAAAAATCGGTCGAATTTTTTTTTCGTTCAATAAGGCTTTGTAGCGATGTTGCACAATCGGAAACTTGCAGCGCAACATGAATATGATGATTATAAGCCCGTAGTACCCTTAGGTTGACAAAATCGGTCGAAATTTCTTTTCGTCCAATAAGGCTTTGTAGCGATGTTGCACAATCGGACACTTGCAGCGCAACACGAATATGATGATTATAAGCCCGTAGTACCCTTAGGTTGATAAAATTGGTTAAATTTTGTTTTCGTTCAATAACGCTTTGTAGCGATGTTGCACAATCGGACACTTGCAGCGCAACGCGAGTATGATGATTATAAGCCCGTAGTACCCTTAGGTTGACAAAATCGGTCGAATTTTTTTTTCGTTCAATAAGTCTTTGCAGCGATGTTGTGCAATCGGTCACTTGCAGCGCAACACGAATATGATGATTATAAACCCGTAGTACCCTTAGGTTGAGAAAATTGGTCTAAATTTTGTTTTCGTCCAATAACGCTTTACAGCGATGTTGCACAATCGGACACTTCCAGCACAACACGAATATGATGATTATAAGCCCGTAGTACCCTTAGGTTGAAAAAATTGGTCGAATTTTGTTTTCGTTTAATAACGCTTTGTAGCGATGTTGCACAATCGGACACTTGCAGCGCAACACGAATATGATGATTATAAGCCCGTAGTACCCTTAGGTTGACAAAATCGGTCGAAATTTTTTTTCGTCCAATAAGGCTTTGTAGCGATGGCTCGCAATCGGAAATTTCCCGCGGAACACGAATATTATGATTATAAGCCCGTAGTACCCTTAGGTTGAGAAAATTGGTTACATTTTTTTTTCGTTAAATAAGGCTTTGTAGCGATGTTGCACAATCGGACACTTGCAGCGCAACACGAATATGATGATTATAAGCCCGTAGTACCCTTAGGTTGAGAAAATCGGTTAAATTTTGTTGAGTTCAATAACGCTTTGTAGCGATGTTGCACAATCGGACACTTGCAGCGCAACACGAATATGATGATTATAGCCCGTAGTACCCTTAGGTTGAAAAAATCGGTCGAATTTTGTTTTCGTTCAATAAGGCTTTGTAGCGATGTTGCACAATCAGACACTTGCAGCGCGACACGAATATGATGATTATAAGCCCGCAGTACCCTTAGGTTGAAAAAATTGGTCGAATTTTGTTTTCGTTTAATAACGCTTTGTAGCGATGTTGCACAATCGGACACTTGCAGCGCAACACGAATATGATGATTATAAGCCCGTAGTACCCTTAGGTTGAAAAAATCGGTCGAATTTTTTTTTCGTTCAATAAGGCTTTGTAGCGATGTTGCACAATCGGAAACTTGCAGCGCAACATGAATATGATGATTATAAGCCCGTAGTACCCTTAGGTTGACAAAATCGGTCGAAATTTCTTTTCGTCCAATAAGGCTTTGTAGCGATGTTGCACAATCGGACACTTGCAGCGCAACACGAATATGATGATTATAAGCCCGTAGTACCCTTAGGTTGAGAAAATCGGTTAAATTTTGTTGAGTTCAATAACGCTTTGTAGCGATGTTGCACAATCGGACACTTGCAGCGCAACACGAATATGATGATTATAGCCCGTAGTACCCTTAGGTTGACAAAATCGGTCGAAATTTTTTTTCGTCCAATAAGGCTTTGTAGCGATGTCTCGCAATCGGACACTTGCAGCGCAACACGAATATGATGATTATAAGCCCGTAGTACCCTTAGGTTGAGAAAATTGGTTACATTTTTTTTTCGTCAAATAAGGCTTTGTAGCGATGTTGCACAATCGGACACTTGCAGCGCAACACGAATATGATGATTATAAGCCCGTAGTACCCTTAGGTTGAAAAAATCGGTCGAATTTTTTTTCCGTTCAACAACGCTTTGTAGCGATGTTGCACAATCGGACACTTGCAGCGCAACACGAATATGATAATTATAAGCCCGTAGTACCCTTAGGTTGAAAAAATCGGTCGAATTTTTTTTTCGTTCAATAAGGCTTTGTAGCGATGTTGCACAATCGGAAACTTGCAGCGCAACATGAATATGATGATTATAAGCCCGTAGTACCCTTAGGTTGACAAAATCGGTCGAAATTTCTTTTCGTCCAATAAGGCTTTGTAGCGATGTTGCACAATCGGACACTTGCAGCGCAACACGAATATGATGATTATAAGCCCGTAGTACCCTTAGGTTGATAAAATTGGTTAAATTTTGTTTTCGTTCAATAACGCTTTGTAGCGATGTTGCACAATCGGACACTTGCAGCGCAACGCGAGTATGATGATTATAAGCCCGTAGTACCCTTAGGTTGACAAAATCGGTCGAATTTTTTTTTCGTTCAATAAGTCTTTGCAGCGATGTTGTGCAATCGGTCACTTGCAGCGCAACACGAATATGATGATTATAAACCCGTAGTACCCTTAGGTTGAGAAAATTGGTCTAAATTTTGTTTTCGTCCAATAACGCTTTACAGCGATGTTGCACAATCGGACACTTCCAGCACAACATGAATATGATGATTATAAGCCCGTAGTACCCTTAGGTTGAAAAAATTGGTCGAATTTTGTTTTCGTTTAATAACGCTTTGTAGCGATGTTGCACAATCGGACACTTGCAGCGCAACACGAATATGATGATTATAAGCCCGTAGTACCCTTAGGTTGACAAAATCGGTCGAAATTTGTTTTCGTCCAATAAGGCTTTGTAGCGATGTCTCGCAATCGGGCACTTGCAGCGCAACACGAATATGATGATTATAAGCCCGTAGTACCCTTAGGTTGATAAAATTGGTTAAATTTTTTTTTCGTTCAATAACGCTTTGTAGCGATGTTGCACAATCGGACACTTGCAGCGCAACACGAATATGATAATTATAAGCCCGTAGTACCCTTAGGTTGAAAAAATCGGTCGAATTTTTTTTTCGTTCAATAAGGCCTTACAGCGATGTTGCACAATCGGACACTTCCAGCACAACACGAATATGATGATTATAAGCCCGTAGTACCCTTAGGTTGACAAAATCGGTCGAAATTTTTTGTCGTCCAATAAGGCTTTGTAGCGATGTCTCGCAATCGGACACTTGCAGCGCAACACGAATATGATGATTATAAGCCCGTAGTACCCTTACGTTGATAAAATTGGTTAATTTTTTTTTTCGTTCAATAACGCTTTGTAGCGATGTTGCACAATTGGAAACTTGCAGCGCAACATGAATATGATGATTATAAGCCCGTAGTACCCTTAGGTTGACAAAATCGGTCGAAATTTCTTTTCGTCCAATAAGGCTTTGTAGCGATGTTGCACAATCGGACACTTGCAGCGCAACACGAATATGATGATTATAAGCCCGTAGTACCCTTAGGTTGAGAAAATTGGTCTAAATTTTGTTTTCGTCCAATAACGCTTTACAGCGATGTTGCACAATCGGACACTTCCAGCACAACACGAATATGATGATTATAAGCCCGTAGTACCCTTAGGTTGAGAAAATTGGTTAAATTTTTTTTTCGTTCAATAAGGCTTTGTAGCGATGTTGCACAATCGGAAACTTCCCGCACAACACGAATATGATAATTATAAGCCCGTAGTACCCTTAGGTTGATAAAATTGGTTAAATTTTTTTTTCGGTCAATAACGCTTTGTAGCGATGTTGCGCAATCGGAAACTTGCAGCGCAACACGAATATGATGATTATAAGCCCGTAGTTCCCTTAGGTTGATAAAATCGGTCGAAATTTTGTTTCGTCCAATAAGGCCCTGTAGCGATGTGTCGCAATCGCACACTTGCAGCGCAACACGAATATGATTATTATAAGCCCGTAGTACCCTTAGGTTGATAAAGTTGGTTAAATTTTGTTTTCGTTCAATAACGCTTTGTAGCGATGTTGCACAATCGGACACTTGCAGCGCAACGCGAGTATGATGATTATAAGCCCGTAGTACCCTTAGGTTGACAAAATCGGTCGAATTTTTTTTTCGTTCAATAAGGCTTTGCAGCGATGTTGTGCAATCGGTCACTTGCAGCGCAACACGAATATGATGATTATAAGCCCGTAGTACCCTTAGGTTGAGAAAATTGGTCTAAATTTTGTTTTCGTCCAATAACGCTTTACAGCGATGTTGCACAATCGGACACTTCCAGCACAACACGAATATGATGATTATAAGCCCGTAGTACCCTTAGGTTGACACAATCGGTCGAAATTTTGTTTCGTCCAATAAGGCTTTGTAGCGATGTCTCGCAATCGGACACTTGCAGCGCAACACGAATATGATGATTATAAGCCCGTAGTACCCTTAGGTTGATAAAATTGGTTAAATTTTTTTTTCGTTCAATAAGGCTTTGTAGCGATGTTGCACAATCGGAAACTTCCCGCGCAACGCGAATATGATAATTATAAGCCCGTAGTACCCTTAGGTTGATAAAATTGGTTAAATTTTTTTTTCGGTCAATAACGCTTTGTAGCGATGTTGCGCAATCGGAAACTTGCAGCGCAACACGAATATGATGATTATAAGCCCGTAGTACCCTTAGGTTGAGAAAATTGGTCTAAATTTTGTTTTCGTCCAATAACGCTTTACAGCGATGTTGCACAATCGGACACTTCCAGCACAACACGAATATGATGATTATAAGCCCGTAGTACCCTTAGGTTGAGAAAATTGGTTACATTTTTTTTTCGTTCAATAAGGCTTTGTAGCGATGTTGCACAATCGGAAACTTCCCGCACAACACGAATATGATAATTATAAGCCCGTAGTACCCTTAGGTTGATAAAATTGGTTAAATTTTGTTTTCGGTCAATAACGCTTTGTAGCGATGTTGCGCAATCGGAAACTTGCAGCGCAACACGAATATGATGATTATAAGCCCGTAGTTCCCTTAGGTTGATAAAATCGGTCGAAATTTTGTTTCGTCCAATAAGGCTTTGTAGCGATGTCTCGCAATCGGACACTTGCAGCGCAACACGAATATGATGATTATAAGCCCGTAGTACCCTTAGGTTGATAAAATTGGTTAAATTTTTTTTTCGTTCAATAAGGCTTTGTAGCGATGTTGCACAATCGGACACTTGCAGCGCAACGCGAGTATGATGATTATAAGCCCGTAGTACCCTTAGGTTGACAAAATCGGTCGAATTTTTTTTTCGTTCAATAAGGCTTTGCAGCGATGTTGTGCAATCGGTCACTTGCAGCGCAACACGAATATGATGATTATAAGCCCGTAGTACCCTTAGGTTGAGAAAATTGGTCTAAATTTTGTTTTCGTCCAATAACGCTTTACAGCGATGTTGCACAATCGGACACTTCCAGCATAACACGAATATGATGATTATAAGCCCGTAGTACCCTTAGGTTGACACAATCGGTCGAAATTTTGTTTCGTCCAATAAGGCTTTGTAGCGATGTCTCGCAATCGGACACTTGCAGCGCAACACGAATATGATGATTATAAGCCCGTAGTACCCTTAGGTTGATAAAATTGGTTAAATTTTTTTTTCGTTCAATAAGGCTTTGTAGCGATGTTGCACAATCGGAAACTTCCCGCGCAACGCGAATATGATAATTATAAGCCCGTAGTACCCTTAGGTTGATAAAATTGGTTAAATTTTTTTTTCGGTCAATAACGCTTTGTAGCGATGTTGCGCAATCGGAAACTTGCAGCGCAACACGAATATGATGATTATAAGCCCGTAGTACCCTTAGGTTGAGAAAATTGGTCTAAATTTTGTTTTCGTCCAATAACGCTTTACAGCGATGTTGCACAATCGGACACTTCCAGCACAACACGAATATGATGATTATAAGCCCGTAGTACCCTTAGGTTGAGAAAATTGGTTACATTTTTTTTTCGTTCAATAAGGCTTTGTAGCGATGTTGCACAATCGGAAACTTCCCGCACAACACGAATATGATAATTATAAGCCCGTAGTACCCTTAGGTTGATAAAATTGGTTAAATTTTGTTTTCGGTCAATAACGCTTTGTAGCGATGTTGCGCAATCGGAAACTTGCAGCGCAACACGAATATGATGATTATAAGCCCGTAGTTCCCTTAGGTTGATAAAATCGGTCGAAATTTTGTTTCGTCCAATAAGGCTTTGTAGCGATGTCTCGCAATCGGACACTTGCAGCGCAACACGAATATGATGATTATAAGCCCGTAGTACCCTTAGGTTGATAAAATTGGTTAAATTTTTTTTTCGTTCAATAAGGCTTTGTAGCGATGTTGCACAATCGGAAACTTCCCGCGCAACGCGAATATGATAATTATAAGCCCGTAGTACCCTTAGGTTGATAAAATTGGTTAAATTTTTTTTTCGGTCAATAACGCTTTGTAGCGATGTTGCGCAATCGGAAACTTGCAGCGCAACACGAATATGATGATTATAAGCCCGTAGTACCCTTAGGTTGAGAAAATTGGTCTAAATTTTGTTTTCGTCCAATAACGCTTTACAGCGATGTTGCACAATCGGACACTTCCAGCACAACACGAATATGATGATTATAAGCCCGTAGTACCCTTAGGTTGAGAAAATTGGTTACATTTTTTTTTCGTTCAATAAGGCTTTGTAGCGATGTTGCACAATCGGAAACTTCCCGCACAACACGAATATGATAATTATAAGCCCGTAGTACCCTTAGGTTGATAAAATTGGTTAAATTTTGTTTTCGGTCAATAACGCTTTGTAGCGATGTTGCGCAATCGGAAACTTGCAGCGCAACACGAATATGATGATTATAAGCCCGTAGTTCCCTTAGGTTGATAAAATCGGTCGAAATTTTGTTTCGTCCAATAAGGCCCTGTAGCGATGTGTCGCAATCGCACACTTGCAGCGCAACACGAATATGATTATTATAAGCCCGTAGTACCCTTAGGTTGATAAAGTTGGTTAAATTTTGTTTTCGTTCAATAACGCTTTGTAGCGATGTTGCACAATCGGACACTTCCAGCACAACACGAATATGATGATTATAAGCCCGTAGTACCCTTAGGTTGACACAATCGGTCGAAATTTTGTTTCGTCCAATAAGGCTTTGTAGCGATGTCTCGCAATCGGACACTTGCAGCGCAACACGAATATGATGATTATAAGCCCGTAGTACCCTTAGGTTGACAAAATCGGTCGAATTTTTTTTTCGTTCAATAAGGCTTTGCAGCGATGTTGTGCAATCGGTCACTTGCAGCGCAACACGAATATGATGATTATAAGCCCGTAGTACCCTTAGGTTGAGAAAATTGGTCTAAATTTTGTTTTCGTCCAATAACGCTTTACAGCGATGTTGCACAATCGGACACTTCCAGCACAACACGAATATGATGATTATAAGCCCGTAGTACCCTTAGGTTGACACAATCGGTCGAAATTTTGTTTCGTCCAATAAGGCTTTGTAGCGATGTCTCGCAATCGGACACTTGCAGCGCAACACGAATATGATGATTATAAGCCCGTAGTACCCTTAGGTTGATAAAATTGGTTAAATTTTTTTTTCGTTCAATAAGGCTTTGTAGCGATGTTGCACAATCGGAAACTTCCCGCGCAACGCGAATATGATAATTATAAGCCCGTAGTACCCTTAGGTTGATAAAATTGGTTAAATTTTTTTTTCGGTCAATAACGCTTTGTAGCGATGTTGCGCAATCGGAAACTTGCAGCGCAACACGAATATGATGATTATAAGCCCGTAGTACCGTTAGGTTGAGAAAATTGGTCTAAATTTTGTTTTCGTCCAATAACGCTTTACAGCGATGTTGCACAATCGGACACTTCCAGCACAACACGAATATGATGATTATAAGCCCGTAGTACCCTTAGGTTGAGAAAATTGGTCTAAATTTTGTTTTCGTCCAATAACGCTTTACAGCGATGTTGCACAATCGGACACTTCCAGCATAACACGAATATGATGATTATAAGCCCGTAGTACCCTTAGGTTGACACAATCGGTCGAAATTTTGTTTCGTCCAATAAGGCTTTGTAGCGATGTCTCGCAATCGGACACTTGCAGCGCAACACGAATATGATGATTATAAGCCCGTAGTACCCTTAGGTTGATAAAATTGGTTAAATTTTTTTTTCGTTCAATAAGGCTTTGTAGCGATGTTGCACAATCGGACACTTGCAGCGCAACGCGAGTATGATGATTATAAGCCCGTAGTACCCTTAGGTTGACAAAATCGGTCGAATTTTTTTTTCGTTCAATAAGGCTTTGCAGCGATGTTGTGCAATCGGTCACTTGCAGCGCAACACGAATATGATGATTATAAGCCCGTAGTACCCTTAGGTTGAGAAAATTGGTCTAAATTTTGTTTTCGTCCAATAACGCTTTACAGCGATGTTGCACAATCGGACACTTCCAGCATAACACGAATATGATGATTATAAGCCCGTAGTACCCTTAGGTTGACACAATCGGTCGAAATTTTGTTTCGTCCAATAAGGCTTTGTAGCGATGTCTCGCAATCGGACACTTGCAGCGCAACACGAATATGATGATTATAAGCCCGTAGTACCCTTAGGTTGATAAAATTGGTTAAATTTTTTTTTCGTTCAATAAGGCTTTGTAGCGATGTTGCACAATCGGAAACTTCCCGCGCAACGCGAATATGATAATTATAAGCCCGTAGTACCCTTAGGTTGATAAAATTGGTTAAATTTTTTTTTCGGTCAATAACGCTTTGTAGCGATGTTGCGCAATCGGAAACTTGCAGCGCAACACGAATATGATGATTATAAGCCCGTAGTACCCTTAGGTTGAGAAAATTGGTCTAAATTTTGTTTTCGTCCAATAACGCTTTACAGCGATGTTGCACAATCGGACACTTCCAGCACAACACGAATATGATGATTATAAGCCCGTAGTACCCTTAGGTTGAGAAAATTGGTTACATTTTTTTTTCGTTCAATAAGGCTTTGTAGCGATGTTGCACAATCGGAAACTTCCCGCACAACACGAATATGATAATTATAAGCCCGTAGTACCCTTAGGTTGATAAAATTGGTTAAATTTTGTTTTCGGTCAATAACGCTTTGTAGCGATGTTGCGCAATCGGAAACTTGCAGCGCAACACGAATATGATGATTATAAGCCCGTAGTTCCCTTAGGTTGATAAAATCGGTCGAAATTTTGTTTCGTCCAATAAGGCTTTGTAGCGATGTCTCGCAATCGGACACTTGCAGCGCAACACGAATATGATGATTATAAGCCCGTAGTACCCTTAGGTTGATAAAATTGGTTAAATTTTTTTTTCGTTCAATAAGGCTTTGTAGCGATGTTGCACAATCGGAAACTTCCCGCGCAACGCGAATATGATAATTATAAGCCCGTAGTACCCTTAGGTTGATAAAATTGGTTAAATTTTTTTTTCGGTCAATAACGCTTTGTAGCGATGTTGCGCAATCGGAAACTTGCAGCGCAACACGAATATGATGATTATAAGCCCGTAGTACCCTTAGGTTGAGAAAATTGGTCTAAATTTTGTTTTCGTCCAATAACGCTTTACAGCGATGTTGCACAATCGGACACTTCCAGCACAACACGAATATGATGATTATAAGCCCGTAGTACCCTTAGGTTGAGAAAATTGGTTACATTTTTTTTTCGTTCAATAAGGCTTTGTAGCGATGTTGCACAATCGGAAACTTCCCGCACAACACGAATATGATAATTATAAGCCCGTAGTACCCTTAGGTTGATAAAATTGGTTAAATTTTGTTTTCGGTCAATAACGCTTTGTAGCGATGTTGCGCAATCGGAAACTTGCAGCGCAACACGAATATGATGATTATAAGCCCGTAGTTCCCTTAGGTTGATAAAATCGGTCGAAATTTTGTTTCGTCCAATAAGGCCCTGTAGCGATGTGTCGCAATCGCACACTTGCAGCGCAACACGAATATGATTATTATAAGCCCGTAGTACCCTTAGGTTGATAAAGTTGGTTAAATTTTGTTTTCGTTCAATAACGCTTTGTAGCGATGTTGCACAATCGGACACTTCCAGCACAACACGAATATGATGATTATAAGCCCGTAGTACCCTTAGGTTGACACAATCGGTCGAAATTTTGTTTCGTCCAATAAGGCTTTGTAGCGATGTCTCGCAATCGGACACTTGCAGCGCAACACGAATATGATGATTATAAGCCCGTAGTACCCTTAGGTTGACAAAATCGGTCGAATTTTTTTTTCGTTCAATAAGGCTTTGCAGCGATGTTGTGCAATCGGTCACTTGCAGCGCAACACGAATATGATGATTATAAGCCCGTAGTACCCTTAGGTTGAGAAAATTGGTCTAAATTTTGTTTTCGTCCAATAACGCTTTACAGCGATGTTGCACAATCGGACACTTCCAGCACAACACGAATATGATGATTATAAGCCCGTAGTACCCTTAGGTTGACACAATCGGTCGAAATTTTGTTTCGTCCAATAAGGCTTTGTAGCGATGTCTCGCAATCGGACACTTGCAGCGCAACACGAATATGATGATTATAAGCCCGTAGTACCCTTAGGTTGATAAAATTGGTTAAATTTTTTTTTCGTTCAATAAGGCTTTGTAGCGATGTTGCACAATCGGAAACTTCCCGCGCAACGCGAATATGATAATTATAAGCCCGTAGTACCCTTAGGTTGATAAAATTGGTTAAATTTTTTTTTCGGTCAATAACGCTTTGTAGCGATGTTGCGCAATCGGAAACTTGCAGCGCAACACGAATATGATGATTATAAGCCCGTAGTACCGTTAGGTTGAGAAAATTGGTCTAAATTTTGTTTTCGTCCAATAACGCTTTACAGCGATGTTGCACAATCGGACACTTCCAGCACAACACGAATATGATGATTATAAGCCCGTAGTACCCTTAGGTTGAGAAAATTGGTTACATTTTTTTTTCGTTCAATAAGGCTTTGTAGCGATGTTGCACAATCGGAAACTTCCCGCACAACACGAATATGATAATTATAAGCCCGTAGTACCCTTAGGTTGATAAAATTGGTTAAATTTTGTTTTCGGTCAATAACGCTTTGTAGCGATGTTGCGCAATCGGAAACTTGCAGCGCAACACGAATATGATGATTATAAGCCCGTAGTTCCCTTAGGTTGATAAAATCGGTCGAAATTTTGTTTCGTCCAATAAGGCTTTGTAGCGATGTCTCGCAATCGGACACTTGCAGCGCAACACGAATATGATGATTATAAGCCCGTAGTACCCTTAGGTTGATAAAATTGGTTAAATTTTTTTTTCGTTCAATAAGGCTTTGTAGCGATGTTGCACAATCGGACACTTGCAGCGCAACGCGAGTATGATGATTATAAGCCCGTAGTACCCTTAGGTTGACAAAATCGGTCGAATTTTTTTTTCGTTCAATAAGGCTTTGCAGCGATGTTGTGCAATCGGTCACTTGCAGCGCAACACGAATATGATGATTATAAGCCCGTAGTACCCTTAGGTTGAGAAAATTGGTCTAAATTTTGTTTTCGTCCAATAACGCTTTACCGCGATGTTGCACAATCGGACACTTCCAGCACAACACGAATATGATGATTATAAGCCCGTAGTACCCTTAGGTTGACACAATCGGTCGAAATTTTGTTTCGTCCAATAAGGCTTTGTAGCGATGTCTCGCAATCGGACACTTGCAGCGCAACACGAATATGATGATTATAAGCCCGTAGTACCCTTAGGTTGATAAAATTGGTTAAATTTTTTTTTCGTTCAATAAGGCTTTGTAGCGATGTTGCACAATCGGAAACTTCCCGCGCAACGCGAATATGATAATTATAAGCCCGTAGTACCCTTAGGTTGATAAAATTGGTTAAATTTTTTTTTCGGTCAATAACGCTTTGTAGCGATGTTGCGCAATCGGAAACTTGCAGCGCAACACGAATATGATGATTATAAGCCCGTAGTACCCTTAGGTTGAGAAAATTGGTCTAAATTTTGTTTTCGTCCAATAACGCTTTACAGCGATGTTGCACAATCGGACACTTCCAGCACAACACGAATATGATGATTATAAGCCCGTAGTACCCTTAGGTTGAGAAAATTGGTTACATTTTTTTTTCGTTCAATAAGGCTTTGTAGCGATGTTGCACAATCGGAAACTTCCCGCACAACACGAATATGATAATTATAAGCCCGTAGTACCCTTAGGTTGATAAAATTGGTTAAATTTTGTTTTCGGTCAATAACGCTTTGTAGCGATGTTGCGCAATCGGAAACTTGCAGCGCAACACGAATATGATGATTATAAGCCCGTAGTTCCCTTAGGTTGATAAAATCGGTCGAAATTTTGTTTCGTCCAATAAGGCTTTGTAGCGATGTCTCGCAATCGGACACTTGCAGCGCAACACGAATATGATGATTATAAGCCCGTAGTACCCTTAGGTTGATAAAATTGGTTAAATTTTTTTTTCGTTCAATAAGGCTTTGTAGCGATGTTGCACAATCGGAAACTTCCCGCGCAACGCGAATATGATAATTATAAGCCCGTAGTACCCTTAGGTTGATAAAATTGGTTAAATTTTTTTTTCGGTCAATAACGCTTTGTAGCGATGTTGCGCAATCGGAAACTTGCAGCGCAACACGAATATGATGATTATAAGCCCGTAGTACCCTTAGGTTGAGAAAATTGGTCTAAATTTTGTTTTCGTCCAATAACGCTTTACAGCGATGTTGCACAATCGGACACTTCCAGCACAACACGAATATGATGATTATAAGCCCGTAGTACCCTTAGGTTGAGAAAATTGGTTACATTTTTTTTTCGTTCAATAAGGCTTTGTAGCGATGTTGCACAATCGGAAACTTCCCGCACAACACGAATATGATAATTATAAGCCCGTAGTACCCTTAGGTTGATAAAATTGGTTAAATTTTGTTTTCGGTCAATAACGCTTTGTAGCGATGTTGCGCAATCGGAAACTTGCAGCGCAACACGAATATGATGATTATAAGCCCGTAGTTCCCTTAGGTTGATAAAATCGGTCGAAATTTTGTTTCGTCCAATAAGGCCCTGTAGCGATGTGTCGCAATCGCACACTTGCAGCGCAACACGAATATGATAATTATAAGCCCGTAGTACCCTTAGGTTGATAAAATTGGTTAAATTTTGTTTTCGTTCAATAACGCTTTGTAGCGATGTTGCACAATCGGACACTTGCAGCGCAACACGAATATGATGATTATAAGCCCGTAGTACCCTTAGGTTGATATAATTGGTTTAATTTTTTTTTCGTTCAATAACGCTTTGTAGCGATGTTGCACAATCGGACACTTGCAGCGCAACACGAATATGATGATTATAAGCCCGTAGTACCCTTAGGTTGAAAAAATCGGTCGAATTTTGTTTTCGTTTAATAACGTTTTGTAGCGATGTTGCACAATCGGACACTTGCAGCGCAACACGAATATGATGATTATAAGCCCGTAGTACCCTTAGGTTGACAAAATCGGTCGAAATTTTTTTTCGTCCAATAAGGCTTTGTAGCGATGGCTCGCAATCGGAAATTTCCCGCGGAACACGAATATTATGATTATAAGCCCGTAGTACCCTTAGGTTGAGAAAATTGGTTACATTTTTTTTTCGTTAAATAAGGCTTTGTAGCGATGTTGCACAATCGGAAACTTGCAGCGCAACAGGAATATGATGATTATAAGCCCGTAGTACCCTTACGTTGAGAAAATTGGTTAAATTTTGTTGAGTTCAATAACGCTTTGTAGCGATGTTGCACAATCGGACACTTGCAGCGCAACACGAATATGATGATTATAAGCCCGTAGTACCCTTAGGTTGACAAAATCGGTCGAAATTTTTTTTCGTCCAATAAGGCTTTGTAGCGATGTCTCGCAATCGGACACTTGCAGCGCAACACGAATATGATGATTATAAGCCCGTAGTACCCTTAGGTTGAGAAAATTGGTTAAATTTTGTTGAGTTCAATAACGCTTTGTAGCGATGTTGCACAATCGGACACTTGCAGCGCAACACGAATATGATGATTATAAGCCCGTAGTACCCTTAGGTTGAAAAAATCGGTCGAATTTTTTTTTCGTTCAATAACGCTTTGTAGCGATGTTGCACAATCGGACACTTGCAGCGCAACACGAATATGATAATTATAAGCCCGTAGTACCCTTAGGTTGAAAAAATCGGTCGAATTTTTTTTTCGTTCAATAAGGCTTTGTAGCGATGTTGCACAATCGGAAACTTGCAGCGCAACATGAATATGATGATTATAAGCCCGTAGTACCCTTAGGTTGACAAAATCGGTCGAAATTTCTTTTCGTCCAATAAGGCTTTGTAGCGATGTTGCACAATCGGACACTTGCAGCGCAACACGAATATGATGATTATAAGCCCGTAGTACCCTTAGGTTGAGAAAATTGGTCTAAATTTTGTTTTCGTCCAATAACGCTTTACAGCGATGTTGCACAATCGGACACTTCCAGCACAACACGAATATGATGATTATAAGCCCGTAGTACCCTTAGGTTGAGAAAATTGGTTAAATTTTGTTGAGTTCAATAACGCTTTGTAGCGATGTTGCACAATCGGACACTTGCAGCGCAACACGAATATGATGATTATAAGCCCGTAGTACCCTTAGGTTGAAAAAATCGGTCGAATTTTTTTTTCGTTCAATAACGCTTTGTAGCGATGTTGCACAATCGGACACTTGCAGCGCAACACGAATATGATAATTATAAGCCCGTAGTACCCTTAGGTTGAAAAAATCGGTCGAATTTTTTTTTCGTTCAATAAGGCTTTGTAGCGATGTTGCACAATCGGAAACTTGCAGCGCAACATGAATATGATGATTATAAGCCCGTAGTACCCTTAGGTTGACAAAATCGGTCGAAATTTCTTTTCGTCCAATAAGGCTTTGTAGCGATGTTGCACAATCGGACACTTGCAGCGCAACACGAATATGATGATTATAAGCCCGTAGTACCCTTAGGTTGAGAAAATTGGTCTAAATTTTGTTTTCGTCCAATAACGCTTTACAGCGATGTTGCACAATCGGACACTTCCAGCACAACACGAATATGATGATTATAAGCCCGTAGTACCCTTAGGTTGAGAAAATTGGTTAAATTTTGTTTTCGTTCAATAACGCTTTGTAGCGATGTTGCACAATCGGACACTTGCAGCGCAACACGAATATGATAATTACAAGCCCGTAGTACCCTTAGGTTGACAAAATCGGTCAAAATTTCTTTTCGTCCAATAAGGCTTTGTAGCGATGTTGCACAATCGGACACTTGCAGCGCAACACGAATATGATGATTATAAGCCCGTAGTACCCTTAGGTTGAGAAAATTGGTCTAAATTTTGTTTTCGTCCAATAACGCTTTACAGCGATGTTGCACAATCGGACACTTCCAGCACAACACGAATATGATGATTATAAGCCCGTAGTACCCTTAGGTTGAGAAAATTGGTTAAATTTTGTTTTCGTTCAATAACGCTTTGTAGCGATGTTGCACAATCGGACACTTGCAGCGCAACACGAATATGATAATTACAAGCCCGTAGTACCCTTAGGTTGAAAAAATCGGTCGAATTTTTTTTTCGTTCAATAAGGCTTTGTAGCGATGTTGCACAATCGGAAGCTTCCCGCACAACACGAATATGATAATTATAAGCCCGTAGTACCCTTAGGTTGATAAAATTGGTTAAATTTTTTTTTCGGCCAATAACGCTTTGTAGCGATGTTGCGCAATCGGAAACTTGCAGCGCAACACGAATATGATGATTATAAGCCCGTAGTTCCCTTAGGTTGATAAAATCGGTCGAAATTTTGTTTCGTCCAATAAGGCCCTGTAGCGATGTGTCGCAATCGCACACTTGCAGCGCAACACGAATATGATAATTATAAGCCCGTAGTACCCTTAGGTTGATAAAATTGGTTAAATTTTGTTTTCGTTCAATAACGCTTTGTAGCGATGTTGCACAATCGGACACTTGCAGCGCAACGCGAGTATGATGATTATAAGCCCGTAGTACCCTTAGGTTGACAAAATCGGTCGAATTTTTTTTTCGTTCAATAACGCTTTACAGCGATGTTGCACAATCGGACACTTCCAGCACAACACGAATATGATGATTACAAGCCCGTAGTACCCTTAGGTTGATAAAATTGGTTAAATTTTTTTTTCGTTCAATAACGCTTTGTAGCGATGTTGCATAATCGGACACTTGCAGCGCAACACGAATATGATGATTATAAGCCCGTAGTACCCTTAGGTTGAAAAAATCGGTCGAATTTTGTTTTCGTTTAATAACGTTTTGTAGCGATGTTGCACAATCGGACACTTGCAGCGAAACACGAATATGATGATTATAAGCCCGTAGTACCCTTAGGTTGACAAAATCGGTCGAAATTTTTTTTCGTCCAATAAGGCTTTGTAGCGATGGCTCGCAATCGGAAATTTCCCGCGGAACACGAATATTATGATTATAAGCCCGTAGTACCCTTAGGTTGAAAAAATTGGTTACATTTTTTTTTCGTTAAATAAGGCTTTGTAGCGATGTTGCACAATCGGACACTTGCAGCGCAACAGGAATATGATGATTATAAGCCCGTAGTACCCTTAGGTTGAGAAAATCGGTTAAATTTTGTTGAGTTCAATAACGCTTTGTAGCGATGTTGCACAATCGGACACTTGCAGCGCAACACGAATATGATGATTATAAGCCCGTAGTACCCTTAGGTTGACAAAATCGGTCGACATTTTTTTTCGTCCAATAAGGCTTTGTAGCGATGTCTCGCAATCGGACACTTGCAGCGCAACACGAATATGATGATTATAAGCCCGTAGTACCCTTAGGTTGATAAAATTGGTTAAATTTTGTTTTCGTTCAATAACGCTTTGTAGCGATGTTGCACAATCGGACACTTGCAGCGCAACACGAATATGATGATTATAAGCCCGTAGTACCCTTAGGTTGAAAAAATCGGTCGAATTTTGTTTTCGTCCAATAAGGCTTTGTAGCGATGGCTCGCAATCGGAAATTTCCCGCGGAACACGAATATTATGATTATAAGCCCGTAGTACCCTTAGGTTGAGAAAATTGGTTACATTTTTTTTTCGTTAAATAAGGCTTTGTAGCGATGTTGCACAATCGGAAACTTGCAGCGCAACAGGAATATGATGATTATAAGCCCGTAGTACCCTTAGGTTGAGAAAATTTGTTAAATTTTGTTGAGTTCAATAACGCTTTGTAGCGATGTTGCACAATCGGACACTTGCAGCGCAACACGAATATGATGATTATAAGCCCGTAGTACCCTTAGGTTGAAAAAATCGGTCGAATTTTTGGTTCGTTCAATAACGCTTTGTAGCGATGTTGCACAATCGGACATTTGCAGCGCAACACGAATATGATAATTATAAGCCCGTAGTACCCTTAGGTTGAAAAAATCGGTCGAATTTTTTTTTCGTTCAATAAGGCTTTGTAGCGATGTTGCACAATCGGAAACTTGCAGCGCAACATGAATATGATGATTATAAGCCCGTAGTACCCTTAGGTTGACAAAATCGGTCGAAATTTCTTTTCGTCCAATAAGGCTTTGTAGCGATGTTGCACAATCGGACACTTGCAGCGCAACACGAATATGATGATTATAAGCCCGTAGTACCCTTAGGTTGAGAAAATTGGTCTAAATTTTGTTTTCGTCCAATAACGCTTTACAGCGATGTTGCACAATCGGACACTTCCAGCACAACACGAATATGATGATTATAAGCCCGTAGTACCCTTAGGTTGATAAAATTGGTTAAATTTTGTTTTCGTTCAATAACGCTTTGTAGCGATGTTGCACAATCGGACACTTGCAGCGCAACGCGAGTATGATGATTATAAGCCCGTAGTACCCTTAGGTTGACAAAATCGGTCGAATTTTTTTTTCGTTCAATAAGGCTTTGCAGCGATGTTGTGCAATCGGTCACTTGCAGCGCAACACGAATATGATGATTATAAACCCGTAGTACCCTTAGGTTGAGAAAATTGGTCTAAATTTTGTTTTCGTCCAATAACGCTTGACAGCGATGTTGCACAATCGGACACTTCCAGCACAACACGAATATGATGATTACAAGCCCGTAGTACCCTTAGGTTGATAAAATTGGTTAAATTTTTGTTTCGTTCAATAACGCTTTGTAGCGATGTTGCACAATCGGACACTTGCAGCGCAACACGAATATGATGATTATAAGCCCGTAGTACCCTTAGGTTGAAAAAATCGGTCGAATTTTGTTTTCGTTTAATAACGTTTTGTAGCGATGTTGCACAATCGGACACTTGCAGCGCAACACGAATATGATGATTATAAGCCCGTAGTACCCTTAGGTTGACAAAATCGGTCGAAATTTTTTTTCGTCCAATAAGGCTTTGTAGCGATGGCTCGCAATCGGAAATTTCCCGCGGAACACGAATATTATGATTATAAGCCCGTAGTACCCTTAGGTTGAGAAAATTGGTTACATTTTTTTTTCGTTAAATAAGGCTTTGTAGCGATGTTGCACAATCGGACACTTGCAGCGCAACAGGAATATGATGATTATAAGCCCGTAGTACCCTTAGGTTGAGAAAATCGGTTAAATTTTGTTGAGTTCAATAACGCTTTGTAGCGATGTTGCACAATCGGACACTTGCAGCGCAACACGAATATGATGATTATAAGCCCGTAGTACCCTTAGGTTGACAAAATCGGTCGAAATTTTTTTTCGTCCAATAAGGCTTTGTAGCGATGTCTCGCAATCGGACACTTGCAGCGCAACACGAATATGATGATTATAAGCCCGTAGTACCCTTAGGTTGATAAAATTGGTTAAATTTTTTTTTCGTTCAATAACGCTTTGTAGCGATGTTGCACAATCGGACACTTGCAGCGCAACACGAATATGATGATTATAAGCCCGTAGTACCCTTAGGTTGATAAAATTGGTTAAATTTTGTTTTCGTTCAATAACGCTTTGTAGCGATGTTGCACAATCGGACACTTGCAGCGCAACACGAATATGATGATTATAAGCCCGTAGTACCCTTAGGTTGAAAAAATCGGTCGAATTTTGTTTTCGTCCAATAAGGCTTTGTAGCGATGGCTCGCAATCGGAAATTTCCCGCGGAACACGAATATTATGATTATAAGCCCGTAGTACCCTTAGGTTGAGAAAATTGGTTACATTTTTTTTTCGTTAAATAAGGCTTTGTAGCGATGTTGCACAATCGGAAACTTGCAGCGCAACAGGAATATGATGATTATAAGCCCGTAGTACCCTTAGGTTGAGAAAATTGGTTAAATTTTGTTGAGTTCAATAACGCTTTGTAGCGATGTTGCACAATCGGACACTTGCAGCGCAACACGAATATGATGATTATAAGCCCGTAGTACCCTTAGGTTGAAAAAATCGGTCGAATTTTTGGTTCGTTCAATAACGCTTTGTAGCGATGTTGCACAATCGGACATTTGCAGCGCAACACGAATATGATAATTATAAGCCCGTAGTACCCTTAGGTTGAAAAAATCGGTCGAATTTTTTTTTCGTTCAATAAGGCTTTGTAGCGATGTTGCACAATCGGAAACTTGCAGCGCAACATGAATATGATGATTATAAGCCCGTAGTACCCTTAGGTTGACAAAATCGGTCGAAATTTCTTTTCGTCCAATAAGGCTTTGTAGCGATGTTGCACAATCGGACACTTGCAGCGCAACACGAATATGATGATTATAAGCCCGTAGTACCCTTAGGTTGAGAAAATTGGTCTAAATTTTGTTTTCGTCCAATAACGCTTTACAGCGATGTTGCACAATCGGACACTTCCAGCACAACACGAATATGATGATTATAAGCCCGTAGTACCCTTAGGTTGATAAAATTGGTTAAATTTTGTTTTCGTTCAATAACGCTTTGTAGCGATGTTGCACAATCGGACACTTGCAGCGCAACGCGAGTATGATGATTATAAGCCCGTAGTACCCTTAGGTTGACAAAATCGGTCGAATTTTTTTTTCGTTCAATAAGGCTTTGCAGCGATGTTGTGCAATCGGTCACTTGCAGCGCAACACGAATATGATGATTATAAACCCGTAGTACCCTTAGGTTGAGAAAATTGGTCTAAATTTTGTTTTCGTCCAATAACGCTTGACAGCGATGTTGCACAATCGGACACTTCCAGCACAACACGAATATGATGATTACAAGCCCGTAGTACCCTTAGGTTGATAAAATTGGTTAAATTTTTGTTTCGTTCAATAACGCTTTGTAGCGATGTTGCACAATCGGACACTTGCAGCGCAACACGAATATGATGATTATAAGCCCGTAGTACCCTTAGGTTGAAAAAATCGGTCGAATTTTGTTTTCGTTTAATAACGTTTTGTAGCGATGTTGCACAATCGGACACTTGCAGCGCAACACGAATATGATGATTATAAGCCCGTAGTACCCTTAGGTTGACAAAATCGGTCGAAATTTTTTTTCGTCCAATAAGGCTTTGTAGCGATGGCTCGCAATCGGAAATTTCCCGCGGAACACGAATATTATGATTATAAGCCCGTAGTACCCTTAGGTTGAGAAAATTGGTTACATTTTTTTTTCGTTAAATAAGGCTTTGTAGCGATGTTGCACAATCGGACACTTGCAGCGCAACAGGAATATGATGATTATAAGCCCGTAGTACCCTTAGGTTGAGAAAATCGGTTAAATTTTGTTGAGTTCAATAACGCTTTGTAGCGATGTTGCACAATCGGACACTTGCAGCGCAACACGAATATGATGATTATAAGCCCGTAGTACCCTTAGGTTGACAAAATCGGTCGAAATTTTTTTTCGTCCAATAAGGCTTTGTAGCGATGTCTCGCAATCGGACACTTGCAGCGCAACACGAATATGATGATTATAAGCCCGTAGTACCCTTAGGTTGAGAAAATTGGTTAAATTTTGTTGAGTTCAATAACGCTTTGTAGCGATGTTGCACAATCGGACACTTGCAGCGCAACACGAATATGATGATTATAAGCCCGTAGTACCCTTAGGTTGACAAAATCGGTCGAAATTTTTGTTCGTCCAATAAGGCTTTGTAGCGATGTCTCGCAATCGGACACTTGCAGCGCAACACGAATATGATGATTATAAGCCCGTAGTACCCTTAGGTTGATAAAATTGGTTAAATTTTTTTTTCGTTCAATAACGCTTTGTAGCGATGTTGCACAATCGGACACTTGCAGCGCAACACGAATATGATGATTATAAGCCCGTAGTACCCTTAGGTTGAAAAAATCGGTCGAATTTCGTTTTCGTTCAATAACGCTTTGTAGCAATGTTGCACAATCGGACACTTGCAGCGCAACACGAATATGATAATTATAAGCCCGTAGTACCCGAAGGTTGAAAAAATCGGTCGGATTTTTTTTTCGTTCAATAAGGCTTTGTAGCGATGTTGCACAATCGGAAACTTGCAGCGCAACATGAATATGATGATTATAAGCCCGTAGTACCCTTAGGTTGACAAAATCGGTCGAAATTTCTTTTCGTCCAATAAGGCTTTGTAGCGATGTTGCACAATCGGACACTTGCAGCGCAACACGAATATGATGATTATAAGCCCGTAGTACCCTTAGGTTGAGAAAATTGGTCTAAATTTTGTTTTCGTCCAATAACGCTTTACAGCGATGTTGCACAATCGGACACTTCCAGCACAACACGAATATGATGATTATAAGCCCGTAGTACCCTTAGGTTGAGAAAATTGGTTAAATTTTTTTTTCGTTCAATAAGGCTTTGTAGCGATGTTGCACAATCGGAAACTTCCCGCACAACACGAATATGATAATTATAAGCCCGTAGTACCCTTAGGTTGATAAAATTGGTTAAATTTTTTTTTCGGCCAATAACGCTTTGTAGCGATGTTGCGCAATCGGAAACTTGCAGCGCAACACGAATATGATGATTATAAGCCCGTAGTTCCCTTAGGTTGATAAAATCGGTCGAAATTTTGTTTCGTCCAATAAGGCCCTGTAGCGATGTGTCGCAATCGCACACTTGCAGCGCAACACGAATATGATAATTATAAGCCCGTAGTACCCTTAGGTTGATAAAATTGGTTAAATTTTGTTTTCGTTCAATAACGCTTTGTAGCGATGTTGCACAATCGGACACTTGCAGCGCAATGCGAGTATGATGATTATAAGCCCGTAGTACCCTTAGGTTGACAAAATCGGTCGAATTTTTTTTTCGTTCAATAAGGCTTTGCAGCGATGTTGTGCAATCGGTCACTTGCAGCGCAACACGAATATGATGATTATAAACCCGTAGTACCCTTAGGTTGAGAAAATTGGTCTAAATTTTGTTTTCGTCCAATAACGCTTTACAGCGATGTTGCACAATCGGACACTTCCAGCACAACACGAATATGATGATTATAAGCCCGTAGTACCCTTAGGTTGAAAAAATTGGTCGAATTTTGTTTTCGTTCAATAACGCTTTGTAGCGATGTTGCACAATCGGACACTTGCAGCGCAACACGAATATGATGATTATAAGCCCATAGTACCCTTAGGTTGACAAAATCGGTCGAAATTTTTTTTCGTCCAATAAGGCTTTGTAGCGATGGCTCGCAATCGGAAATTTCCCGCGGAACACGAATATTATGATTATAAGCCCGTAGTACCCTTAGGTTGAGAAAATTGGTTACATTTTTTTTTCGTTAAATAAGGCTTTGTAGCGATGTTGCACAATCGGAAACTTGCAGCGCAACAGGAATATGATGATTATAAGCCCGTAGTACCCTTAGGTTGAGAAAATTGGTTAAATTTTGTTGAGTTCAATAACGCTTTGTAGCGATGTTGCACAATCGGACACTTGCAGCGCAACACGAATATGATGATTATAAGCCCGTAGTACCCTTAGGTTGACAAAATCGGTCGAAATTTTTTTTCGTCCAATAAGGCTTTGTAGCGATGTCTCGCAATCGGGCACTTGCAGCGCAACACGAATATGATGATTATAAGCCCGTAGTACCCTTAGGTTGATAAAATTGGTTAATTTTTTTTTTCGTTCAATAACGCTTTGTAGCGATGTTGCATAATCGGACACTTGCAGCGCAACACGAATATGATGATTATAAGCCCGTAGTACCCTTAGGTTGACAAAATCGGTCGAATTTTTTTTTCGTTCAATAACGCTTTGTAGCGATGTTGCACAATCGGACACTTGCAGCGCAACACGAATATGATAATTATAAGCCCGTAGTACCCTTAGGTTGAAAAAATCGGTCGAATTTTGTTTTCGTTTAATAACGTTTTGTAGCGATGTTGCACAATCGGACACTTGCAGCGCAACACGAATATGATGATTATAAGCCCGTAGTACCCTTAGGTTGACAAAATCGGTCGAAATTTTTTTTCGTCCAATAAGGCTTTGTAGCGATGGCTCGCAATCGGAAATTTCCCGCGGAACACGAATATTATGATTATAAGCCCGTAGTACCCTTAGGTTGAGAAAATTGGTTACATTTTTTTTTCGTTAAATAAGGCTTTGTAGCGATGTTGCACAATCGGAAACTTGCAGCGCAACAGGAATATGATGATTATAAGCCCGTAGTACCCTTAGGTTGAGAAAATTGGTTAAATTTTGTTGAGTTCAATAACGCTTTGTAGCGATGTTGCACAATCGGACACTTGCAGCGCAACACGAATATGATGATTATAAGCCCGTAGTACCCTTAGGTTGAAAAAATCGGTCGAATTTTTGGTTCGTTCAATAACGCTTTGTAGCGATGTTGCACAATCGGACATTTGCAGCGCAACGCGAGTATGATGATTATAAGCCCGTAGTACCCTTAGGTTGACAAAATCGGTCGAATTTTTTTTTCGTTCAATAAGGCTTTGCAGCGATGTTGTGCAATCGGTCACTTGCAGCGCAACACGAATATGATGATTATAAACCCGTAGTACCCTTAGGTTGAGAAAATTCGTCTAAATTTTGTTTTCGTCCAATAACGCTTGACAGCGATGTTGCACAATCGGACACTTCCAGCACAACACGAATATGATGATTACAAGCCCGTAGTACCCTTAGGTTGATAAAATTGGTTAAATTTTTGTTTCGTTCAATAACGCTTTGTAGCGATGTTGCACAATCGGACACTTGCAGCGCAACACGAATATGATGATTATAAGCCCGTAGTACCCTTAGGTTGAAAAAATCGGTCGAATTTTGTTTTCGTCCAATAAGGCTTTGTAGCGATGGCTCGCAATCGGAAATTTCCCGCGGAACACGAATATTATGATTATAAGCCCGTAGTACCCTTAGGTTGAGAAAATTGGTTACATTTTTTTTTCGTTAAATAAGGCTTTGTAGCGATGTTGCACAATCGGAAACTTGCAGCGCAACAGGAATATGATGATTATAAGCCCGTAGTACCCTTAGGTTGAGAAAATTGGTTAAATTTTGTTGAGTTCAATAACGCTTTGTAGCGATGTTGCACAATCGGACACTTGCAGCGCAACACGAATATGATGATTATAAGCCCGTAGTACCCTTAGGTTGAAAAAATCGGTCGAATTTTTGGTTCGTTCAATAACGCTTTGTAGCGATGTTGCACAATCGGACATTTGCAGCGCAACACGAATATGATAATTATAAGCCCGTAGTACCCTTAGGTTGAAAAAATCGGTCGAATTTTTTTTTCGTTCAATAAGGCTTTGTAGCGATGTTGCACAATCGGAAACTTGCAGCGCAACATGAATATGATGATTATAAGCCCGTAGTACCCTTAGGTTGACAAAATCGGTCGAAATTTCTTTTCGTCCAATAAGGCTTTGTAGCGATGTTGCACAATCGGACACTTGCAGCGCAACACGAATATGATGATTATAAGCCCGTAGTACCCTTAGGTTGAGAAAATTGGTCTAAATTTTGTTTTCGTCCAATAACGCTTTACAGCGATGTTGCACAATCGGACACTTCCAGCGCAACACGAATATGATAATTATAAGCCCGTAGTACCCTTAGGTTGAAAAAATCGGTCGAATTTTGTTTTCGTTTAATAACGTTTTGTAGCGATGTTGCACAATCGGACACTTGCAGCGCAACACGAATATGATGATTATAAGCCCGTAGTACCCTTAGGTTGACAAAATCGGTCGAAATTTTTTTTCGTCCAATAAGGCTTTGTAGCGATGGCTCGCAATCGGAAATTTCCCGCGGAACACGAATATTATGATTATAAGCCCGTAGTACCCTTAGGTTGAGAAAATTGGTTACATTTTTTTTTCGTTAAATAAGGCTTTGTAGCGATGTTGCACAATCGGACACTTGCAGCGCAACAGGAATATGATGATTATAAGCCCGTAGTACCCTTAGGTTGAGAAAATCGGTTAAATTTTGTTGAGTTCAATAACGCTTTGTAGCGATGTTGCACAATCGGACACTTGCAGCGCAACACGAATATGATGATTATAAGCCCGTAGTACCCTTAGGTTGACAAAATCGGTCGAAATTTTTTTTCGTCCAATAAGGCTTTGTAGCGATGTCTCGCAATCGGACACTTGCAGCGCAACACGAATATGATGATTATAAGCCCGTAGTACCCTTAGGTTGAGAAAATTGGTTAAATTTTGTTGAGTTCAATAACGCTTTGTAGCGATGTTGCACAATCGGACACTTGCAGCGCAACACGAATATGATGATTATAAGCCCGTAGTACCCTTAGGTTGACAAAATCGGTCGAAATTTTTTTTCGTCCAATAAGGCTTTGTAGCGATGTCTCGCAATCGGACACTTGCAGCGCAACACGAATATGATGATTATAAGCCCGTAGTACCCTTAGGTTGATAAAATTGGTTAAATTTTTTTTTCGTTCAATAACGCTTTGTAGCGATGTTGCACAATCGGACACTTGCAGCGCAACACGAATATGATGATTATAAGCCCGTAGTACCCTTAGGTTGAAAAAATCGGTCGAATTTCGTTTTCGTTCAATAACGCTTTGTAGCAATGTTGCACAATCGGACACTTGCAGCGCAACACGAATATGATAATTATAAGCCCGTAGTACCCGAAGGTTGAAAAAATCGGTCGGATTTTTTTTTCGTTCAATAAGGCTTTGTAGCGATGTTGCACAATCGGAAACTTGCAGCGCAACATGAATATGATGATTATAAGCCCGTAGTACCCTTAGGTTGACAAAATCGGTCGAAATTTCTTTTCGTCCAATAAGGCTTTGTAGCGATGTTGCACAATCGGACACTTGCAGCGCAACACGAATATGATGATTATAAGCCCGTAGTACCCTTAGGTTGAGAAAATTGGTCTAAATTTTGTTTTCGTCCAATAACGCTTTACAGCGATGTTGCACAATCGGACACTTCCAGCACAACACGAATATGATGATTATAAGCCCGTAGTACCCTTAGGTTGAGAAAATTGGTTAAATTTTTTTTTCGTTCAATAAGGCTTTGTAGCGATGTTGCACAATCGGAAACTTCCCGCACAACACGAATATGATAATTATAAGCCCGTAGTACCCTTAGGTTGATAAAATTGGTTAAATTTTTTTTTCGGCCAATAACGCTTTGTAGCGATGTTGCGCAATCGGAAACTTGCAGCGCAACACGAATATGATGATTATAAGCCCGTAGTTCCCTTAGGTTGATAAAATCGGTCGAAATTTTGTTTCGTCCAATAAGGCCCTGTAGCGATGTGTCGCAATCGCACACTTGCAGCGCAACACGAATATGATAATTATAAGCCCGTAGTACCCTTAGGTTGATAAAATTGGTTAAATTTTGTTTTCGTTCAATAACGCTTTGTAGCGATGTTGCACAATCGGACACTTGCAGCGCAATGCGAGTATGATGATTATAAGCCCGTAGTACCCTTAGGTTGACAAAATCGGTCGAATTTTTTTTTCGTTCAATAAGGCTTTGCAGCGATGTTGTGCAATCGGTCACTTGCAGCGCAACACGAATATGATGATTATAAACCCGTAGTACCCTTAGGTTGAGAAAATTGGTCTAAATTTTGTTTTCGTCCAATAACGCTTTACAGCGATGTTGCACAATCGGACACTTCCAGCACAACACGAATATGATGATTATAAGCCCGTAGTACCCTTAGGTTGAAAAAATTGGTCGAATTTTGTTTTCGTTCAATAACGCTTTGTAGCGATGTTGCACAATCGGACACTTGCAGCGCAACACGAATATGATGATTATAAGCCCATAGTACCCTTAGGTTGACAAAATCGGTCGAAATTTTTTTTCGTCCAATAAGGCTTTGTAGCGATGGCTCGCAATCGGAAATTTCCCGCGGAACACGAATATTATGATTATAAGCCCGTAGTACCCTTAGGTTGAGAAAATTGGTTACATTTTTTTTTCGTTAAATAAGGCTTTGTAGCGATGTTGCACAATCGGAAACTTGCAGCGCAACAGGAATATGATGATTATAAGCCCGTAGTACCCTTAGGTTGAGAAAATTGGTTAAATTTTGTTGAGTTCAATAACGCTTTGTAGCGATGTTGCACAATCGGACACTTGCAGCGCAACACGAATATGATGATTATAAGCCCGTAGTACCCTTAGGTTGACAAAATCGGTCGAAATTTTTTTTCGTCCAATAAGGCTTTGTAGCGATGTCTCGCAATCGGGCACTTGCAGCGCAACACGAATATGATGATTATAAGCCCGTAGTACCCTTAGGTTGATAAAATTGGTTAATTTTTTTTTTCGTTCAATAACGCTTTGTAGCGATGTTGCATAATCGGACACTTGCAGCGCAACACGAATATGATGATTATAAGCCCGTAGTACCCTTAGGTTGACAAAATCGGTCGAATTTTTTTTTCGTTCAATAACGCTTTGTAGCGATGTTGCACAATCGGACACTTGCAGCGCAACACGAATATGATAATTATAAGCCCGTAGTACCCTTAGGTTGAAAAAATCGGTCGAATTTTGTTTTCGTTTAATAACGTTTTGTAGCGATGTTGCACAATCGGACACTTGCAGCGCAACACGAATATGATGATTATAAGCCCGTAGTACCCTTAGGTTGACAAAATCGGTCGAAATTTTTTTTCGTCCAATAAGGCTTTGTAGCGATGGCTCGCAATCGGAAATTTCCCGCGGAACACGAATATTATGATTATAAGCCCGTAGTACCCTTAGGTTGAGAAAATTGGTTACATTTTTTTTTCGTTAAATAAGGCTTTGTAGCGATGTTGCACAATCGGAAACTTGCAGCGCAACAGGAATATGATGATTATAAGCCCGTAGTACCCTTAGGTTGAGAAAATTGGTTAAATTTTGTTGAGTTCAATAACGCTTTGTAGCGATGTTGCACAATCGGACACTTGCAGCGCAACACGAATATGATGATTATAAGCCCGTAGTACCCTTAGGTTGAAAAAATCGGTCGAATTTTTGGTTCGTTCAATAACGCTTTGTAGCGATGTTGCACAATCGGACATTTGCAGCGCAACGCGAGTATGATGATTATAAGCCCGTAGTACCCTTAGGTTGACAAAATCGGTCGAATTTTTTTTTCGTTCAATAAGGCTTTGCAGCGATGTTGTGCAATCGGTCACTTGCAGCGCAACACGAATATGATGATTATAAACCCGTAGTACCCTTAGGTTGAGAAAATTCGTCTAAATTTTGTTTTCGTCCAATAACGCTTGACAGCGATGTTGCACAATCGGACACTTCCAGCACAACACGAATATGATGATTACAAGCCCGTAGTACCCTTAGGTTGATAAAATTGGTTAAATTTTTGTTTCGTTCAATAACGCTTTGTAGCGATGTTGCACAATCGGACACTTGCAGCGCAACACGAATATGATGATTATAAGCCCGTAGTACCCTTAGGTTGAAAAAATCGGTCGAATTTTGTTTTCGTTTAATAACGTTTTGTAGCGATGTTGCACAATCGGACACTTGCAGCGCAACACGAATATGATGATTATAAGCCCGTAGTACCCTTAGGTTGACAAAATCGGTCGAAATTTTTTTTCGTCCAATAAGGCTTTGTAGCGATGGCTCGCAATCGGAAATTTCCCGCGGAACACGAATATTATGATTATAAGCCCGTAGTACCCTTAGGTTGAGAAAATTGGTTACATTTTTTTTTCGTTAAATAAGGCTTTGTAGCGATGTTGCACAATCGGACACTTGCAGCGCAACAGGAATATGATGATTATAAGCCCGTAGTACCCTTAGGTTGAGAAAATCGGTTAAATTTTGTTGAGTTCAATAACGCTTTGTAGCGATGTTGCACAATCGGACACTTGCAGCGCAACACGAATATGATGATTATAAGCCCGTAGTACCCTTAGGTTGACAAAATCGGTCGAAATTTTTTTTCGTCCAATAAGGCTTTGTAGCGATGTCTCGCAATCGGACACTTGCAGCGCAACACGAATATGATGATTATAAGCCCGTAGTACCCTTAGGTTGAGAAAATTGGTTAAATTTTGTTGAGTTCAATAACGCTTTGTAGCGATGTTGCACAATCGGACACTTGCAGCGCAACACGAATATGATGATTATAAGCCCGTAGTACCCTTAGGTTGACAAAATCGGTCGAAATTTTTTTTCGTCCAATAAGGCTTTGTAGCGATGTCTCGCAATCGGACACTTGCAGCGCAACACGAATATGATGATTATAAGCCCGTAGTACCCTTAGGTTGATAAAATTGGTTAAATTTTTTTTTCGTTCAATAACGCTTTGTAGCGATGTTGCACAATCGGACACTTGCAGCGCAACACGAATATGATGATTATAAGCCCGTAGTACCCTTAGGTTGAAAAAATCGGTCGAATTTCGTTTTCGTTCAATAACGCTTTGTAGCGATGTTGCACAATCGGACACTTGCAGCGCAACACGAATATGATAATTATAAGCCCGTAGTACCCGAAGGTTGAAAAAATCGGTCGGATTTTTTTTTCGTTCAATAAGGCTTTGTAGCGATGTTGCACAATCGGAAACTTGCAGCGCAACATGAATATGATGATTATAAGCCCGTAGTACCCTTAGGTTGATAAAATTGGTTAAATTTTTTTTTCGGCCAATAACGCTTTGTAGCGATGTTGCGCAATCGGAAACTTGCAGCGCAACACGAATATGATGATTATAAGCCCGTAGTTCCCTTAGGTTGATAAAATCGGTCGAAATTTTGTTTCGTCCAATAAGGCCCTGTAGCGATGTGTCGCAATCGCACACTTGCAGCGCAACACGAATATGATAATTATAAGCCCGTAGTACCCTTAGGTTGATAAAATTGGTTAAATTTTGTTTTCGTTCAATAACGCTTTGTAGCGATGTTGCACAATCGGACACTTGCAGCGCAATGCGAGTATGATGATTATAAGCCCGTAGTACCCTTAGGTTGACAAAATCGGTCGAATTTTTTTTTCGTTCAATAAGGCTTTGCAGCGATGTTGTGCAATCGGTCACTTGCAGCGCAACACGAATATGATGATTATAAACCCGTAGTACCCTTAGGTTGAGAAAATTGGTCTAAATTTTGTTTTCGTCCAATAACGCTTTACAGCGATGTTGCACAATCGGACACTTCCAGCACAACACGAATATGATGATTATAAGCCCGTAGTACCCTTAGGTTGAAAAAATTGGTCGAATTTTGTTTTCGTTTAATAACGCTTTGTAGCGATGTTGCACAATCGGACACTTGCAGCGCAACACGAATATGATGATTATAAGCCCATAGTACCCTTAGGTTGACAAAATCGGTCGAAATTTTTTTTCGTCCAATAAGGCTTTGTAGCGATGGCTCGCAATCGGAAATTTCCCGCGGAACACGAATATTATGATTATAAGCCCGTAGTACCCTTAGGTTGAGAAAATTGGTTACATTTTTTTTTCGTTAAATAAGGCTTTGTAGCGATGTTGCACAATCGGACACTTGCAGCGCAACAGGAATATGATGATTATAAGCCCGTAGTACCCTTAGGTTGAGAAAATTGGTTAAATTTTGTTGAGTTCAATAACGCTTTGTAGCGATGTTGCACAATCGGACACTTGCAGCGCAACACGAATATGATGATTATAAGCCCGTAGTACCCTTAGGTTGACAAAATCGGTCGAAATTTTGTTTCGTCCAATAAGGCTTTGTAGCGATGTCTCGCAATCGGGCACTTGCAGCGCAACACGAATATGATGATTATAAGCCCGTAGTACCCTTAGGTTGATAAAATTGGTTAATTTTTTTTTTCGTTCAATAACGCTTTGTAGCGATGTTGCATAATCGGACACTTGCAGCGCAACACGAATATGATGATTATAAGCCCGTAGTACCCTTAGGTTGAAAAAATCGGTCGAATTTTTTTTTCGTTCAATAACGCTTTGTAGCGATGTTGCACAATCGGACACTTGCAGCGCAACACGAATATGATAATTATAAGCCCGTAGTACCCTTAGGTTGAAAAAATCGGTCGAATTTTGTTTTCGTTTAATAACGTTTTGTAGCGATGTTGCACAATCGGACACTTGCAGCGCAACACGAATATGATGATTATAAGCCCGTAGTACCCTTAGGTTGACAAAATCGGTCGAAATTTTTTTTCGTCCAATAAGGCTTTGTAGCGATGGCTCGCAATCGGAAATTTCCCGCGGAACACGAATATTATGATTATAAGCCCGTAGTACCCTTAGGTTGAGAAAATTGGTTACATTTTTTTTTCGTTAAATAAGGCTTTGTAGCGATGTTGCACAATCGGAAACTTGCAGCGCAACAGGAATATGATGATTATAAGCCCGTAGTACCCTTAGGTTGAGAAAATTGGTTAAATTTTGTTGAGTTCAATAACGCTTTGTAGCGATGTTGCACAATCGGACACTTGCAGCGCAACACGAATATGATGATTATAAGCCCGTAGTACCCTTAGGTTGACAAAATCGGTCGAAATTTTTTTTCGTCCAATAAGGCTTTGTAGCGATGTCTCGCAATCGGGCACTTGCAGCGCAACACGAATATGATGATTATAAGCCCGTAGTACCCTTAGGTTGATAAAATTGGTTAAATTTTGTTTTCGTTCAATAACGCTTTGTAGCGATGTTGCACAATCGGACACTTGCAGCGCAATGCGAGTATGATGATTATAAGCCCGTAGTACCCTTAGGTTGACAAAATCGGTCGAATTTTTTTTTCGTTCAATAAGGCTTTGCAGCGATGTTGTGCAATCGGTCACTTGCAGCGCAACACGAATATGATGATTATAAACCCGTAGTACCCTTAGGTTGAGAAAATTGGTCTAAATTTTGTTTTCGTCCAATAACGCTTTACAGCGATGTTGCACAATCGGACACTTCCAGCACAACACGAATATGATGATTATAAGCCCGTAGTACCCTTAGGTTGAAAAAATTGGTCGAATTTTGTTTTCGTTTAATAACGCTTTGTAGCGATGTTGCACAATCGGACACTTGCAGCGCAACACGAATATGATGATTATAAGCCCATAGTACCCTTAGGTTGACAAAATCGGTCGAAATTTTTTTTCGTCCAATAAGGCTTTGTAGCGATGGCTCGCAATCGGAAATTTCCCGCGGAACACGAATATTATGATTATAAGCCCGTAGTACCCTTAGGTTGAGAAAATTGGTTACATTTTTTTTTCGTTAAATAAGGCTTTGTAGCGATGTTGCACAATCGGACACTTGCAGCGCAACAGGAATATGATGATTATAAGCCCGTAGTACCCTTAGGTTGAGAAAATTGGTTAAATTTTGTTGAGTTCAATAACGCTTTGTAGCGATGTTGCACAATCGGACACTTGCAGCGCAACACGAATATGATGATTATAAGCCCGTAGTACCCTTAGGTTGACAAAATCGGTCGAAATTTTTTTTCGTCCAATAACGCTTTGTAGCGATGTTGCATAATCGGACACTTGCAGCGCAACACGAATATGATGATTATAAGCCCGTAGTACCCTTAGGTTGAAAAAATCGGTCGAATTTTTTTTTCGTTCAATAACGCTTTGTAGCGATGTTGCACAATCGGACACTTGCAGCGCAACACGAATATGATAATTATAAGCCCGTAGTACCCTTAGGTTGAAAAAATCGGTCGAATTTTGTTTTCGTTTAATAACGTTTTGTAGCGATGTTGCACAATCGGACACTTGCAGCGCAACACGAATATGATGATTATAAGCCCGTAGTACCCTTAGGTTGACAAAATCGGTCGAAATTTTTTTTCGTCCAATAAGGCTTTGTAGCGATGGCTCGCAATCGGAAATTTCCCGCGGAACACGAATATTATGATTATAAGCCCGTAGTACCCTTAGGTTGAGAAAATTGGTTACATTTTTTTTTCGTTAAATAAGGCTTTGTAGCGATGTTGCACAATCGGAAACTTGCAGCGCAACAGGAATATGATGATTATAAGCCCGTAGTACCCTTAGGTTGAGAAAATTGGTTAAATTTTGTTGAGTTCAATAACGCTTTGTAGCGATGTTGCACAATCGGACACTTGCAGCGCAACACGAATATGATGATTATAAGCCCGTAGTACCCTTAGGTTGACAAAATCGGTCGAAATTTTTTTTCGTCCAATAAGGCTTTGTAGCGATGTCTCGCAATCGGGCACTTGCAGCGCAACACGAATATGATGATTATAAGCCCGTAGTACCCTTAGGTTGATAAAATTGGTTAAATTTTGTTTTCGTTCAATAACGCTTTGTAGCGATGTTGCACAATCGGACACTTGCAGCGCAATGCGAGTATGATGATTATAAGCCCGTAGTACCCTTAGGTTGACAAAATCGGTCGAATTTTTTTTTCGTTCAATAAGGCTTTGCAGCGATGTTGTGCAATCGGTCACTTGCAGCGCAACACGAATATGATGATTATAAACCCGTAGTACCCTTAGGTTGAGAAAATTGGTCTAAATTTTGTTTTCGTCCAATAACGCTTTACAGCGATGTTGCACAATCGGACACTTCCAGCACAACACGAATATGATGATTATAAGCCCGTAGTACCCTTAGGTTGAAAAAATTGGTCGAATTTTGTTTTCGTTTAATAACGCTTTGTAGCGATGTTGCACAATCGGACACTTGCAGCGCAACACGAATATGATGATTATAAGCCCATAGTACCCTTAGGTTGACAAAATCGGTCGAAATTTTTTTTCGTCCAATAAGGCTTTGTAGCGATGGCTCGCAATCGGAAATTTCCCGCGGAACACGAATATTATGATTATAAGCCCGTAGTACCCTTAGGTTGAGAAAATTGGTTACATTTTTTTTTCGTTAAATAAGGCTTTGTAGCGATGTTGCACAATCGGACACTTGCAGCGCAACAGGAATATGATGATTATAAGCCCGTAGTACCCTTAGGTTGAGAAAATTGGTTAAATTTTGTTGAGTTCAATAACGCTTTGTAGCGATGTTGCACAATCGGACACTTGCAGCGCAACACGAATATGATGATTATAAGCCCGTAGTACCCTTAGGTTGACAAAATCGGTCGAAATTTTTTTTCGTCCAATAAGGCTTTGTAGCGATGTCTCGCAATCGGGCACTTGCAGCGCAACACGAATATGATGATTATAAGCCCGTAGTACCCTTAGGTTGATAAAATTGGTTAATTTTTTTTTTCGTTCAATAACGCTTTGTAGCGATGTTGCATAATCGGACACTTGCAGCGCAACACGAATATGATGATTATAAGCCCGTAGTACCCTTAGGTTGAAAAAATCGGTCGAATTTTTTTTTCGTTCAATAACGCTTTGTAGCGATGTTGCACAATCGGACACTTGCAGCGCAACACGAATATGATAATTATAAGCCCGTAGTACCCTTAGGTTGAAAAAATCGGTCGAATTTTGTTTTCGTTTAATAACGTTTTGTAGCGATGTTGCACAATCGGACACTTGCAGCGCAACACGAATATGATGATTATAAGCCCGTAGTACCCTTAGGTTGACAAAATCGGTCGAAATTTTTTTTCGTCCAATAAGGCTTTGTAGCGATGGCTCGCAATCGGAAATTTCCCGCGGAACACGAATATTATGATTATAAGCCCGTAGTACCCTTAGGTTGAGAAAATTGGTTACATTTTTTTTTCGTTAAATAAGGCTTTGTAGCGATGTTGCACAATCGGAAACTTGCAGCGCAACAGGAATATGATGATTATAAGCCCGTAGTACCCTTAGGTTGAGAAAATTGGTTAAATTTTGTTGAGTTCAATAACGCTTTGTAGCGATGTTGCACAATCGGACACTTGCAGCGCAACACGAATATGATGATTATAAGCCCGTAGTACCCTTAGGTTGACAAAATCGGTCGAAATTTTTTTTCGTCCAATAAGGCTTTGTAGCGATGTCTCGCAATCGGACACTTGCAGCGCAACACGAATATGATGATTATAAGCCCGTAGTACCCTTAGGTTGAGAAAATTGGTTAAATTTTGTTGAGTTCAATAACGCTTTGTAGCGATGTTGCACAATCGGACACTTGCAGCGCAACACGAATATGATGATTATAAGCCCGTAGTACCCTTAGGTTGAAAAAATCGGTCGAATTTTTGGTTCGTTCAATAACGCTTTGTAGCGATGTTGCACAATCGGGCATTTGCAGCGCAACACGAATATGATAATTATAAGCCCGTAGTACCCTTAGGTTGAAAAAATCGGTCGAATTTTTTTTTCGTTCAATAAGGCTTTGTAGCGATGTTGCACAATCGGAAACTTGCAGCGCAACATGAATATGATGATTATAAGCCCGTAGTACCCTTAGGTTGACAAAATCGGTCGAAATTTCTTTTCGTCCAATAAGGCTTTGTAGCGATGTTGCACAATCGGACACTTGCAGCGCAACACGAGTATGATGATTATAAACCCGTAGTACCCTTAGGTTGAGAAAATTGGTCTAAATTTTGTTTTCGTCCAATAACGCTTGACAGCGATGTTGCACAATCGGACACTTCCAGCACAACACGAATATGATGATTACAAGCCCGTAGTACCCTTAGGTTGATAAAATTGGTTAAATTTTTGTTTCGTTCAATAACGCTTTGTAGCGATGTTGCACAATCGGACACTTGCAGCGCAACACGAATATGATGATTATAAGCCCGTAGTACCCTTAGGTTGAAAAAATCGGTCGAATTTTGTTTTCGTTTAATAACGTTTTGTAGCGATGTTGCACAATCGGACACTTGCAGCGCAACACGAATATGATGATTATAAGCCCGTAGTACCCTTAGGTTGACAAAATCGGTCGAAATTTTTTTTCGTCCAATAAGGCTTTGTAGCGATGGCTCGCAATCGGAAATTTCCCGCGGAACACGAATATTATGATTATAAGCCCGTAGTACCCTTAGGTTGAGAAAATTGGTTACATTTTTTTTTCGTTAAATAAGGCTTTGTAGCGATGTTGCACAATCGGACACTTGCAGCGCAACAGGAATATGATGATTATAAGCCCGTAGTACCCTTAGGTTGACAAAATCGGTCGAAATTTTGTTTCGTCCAATAAGGCTTTGTAGCGATGTCTCGCAATCGGACACTTGCAGCGCAACACGAATATGATGATTATAAGCCCGTAGTACCCTTAGGTTGATAAAATTGGTTAAATTTTTTTTTCGTTCAATAAGGCTTTGTAGCGATGTTGCACAATCGGAAACTTCCCGCGCAACGCGAATATGATAATTATAAGCCCGTAGTACCCTTAGGTTGATAAAATTGGTTAAATTTTTTTTTCGGTCAATAACGCTTTGTAGCGATGTTGCGCAATCGGAAACTTGCAGCGCAACACGAATATGATGATTATAAGCCCGTAGTACCCTTAGGTTGAGAAAATTGGTCTAAATTTTGTTTTCGTCCAATAACGCTTTACAGCGATGTTGCACAATCGGACACTTCCAGCACAACACGAATATGATGATTATAAGCCCGTAGTACCCTTAGGTTGAGAAAATTGGTTACATTTTTTTTTCGTTCAATAAGGCTTTGTAGCGATGTTGCACAATCGGAAACTTCCCGCACAACACGAATATGATAATTATAAGCCCGTAGTACCCTTAGGTTGATAAAATTGGTTAAATTTTGTTTTCGGTCAATAACGCTTTGTAGCGATGTTGCGCAATCGGAAACTTGCAGCGCAACACGAATATGATGATTATAAGCCCGTAGTTCCCTTAGGTTGATAAAATCGGTCGAAATTTTGTTTCGTCCAATAAGGCCCTGTAGCGATGTGTCGCAATCGCACACTTGCAGCGCAACACGAATATGATAATTATAAGCCCGTAGTACCCTTAGGTTGATAAAATTGGTTAAATTTTGTTTTCGTTCAATAACGCTTTGTAGCGATGTTGCACAATCGGACACTTGCAGCGCAACACGAATATGATGATTATAAGCCCGTAGTACCCTTAGGTTGATATAATTGGTTTAATTTTTTTTTCGTTCAATAACGCTTTGTAGCGATGTTGCACAATCGGACACTTGCAGCGCAACACGAATATGATGATTATAAGCCCGTAGTACCCTTAGGTTGAAAAAATCGGTCGAATTTTGTTTTCGTTTAATAACGTTTTGTAGCGATGTTGCACAATCGGACACTTGCAGCGCAACACGAATATGATGATTATAAGCCCGTAGTACCCTTAGGTTGACAAAATCGGTCGAACTTTTTTTTCGTCCAATAAGGCTTTGTAGCGATGGCTCGCAATCGGAAATTTCCCGCGGAACACGAATATTATGATTATAAGCCCGTAGTACCCTTAGGTTGAGAAAATTGGTTACATTTTTTTTTCGTTAAATAAGGCTTTGTAGCGATGGCTCGCAATCGGAAATTTCCCGCGGAACACGAATATTATGATTATAAGCCCGTAGTACCCTTAGGTTGAGAAAATTGGTTACATTTTTTTTTCGTTAAATAAGGCTTTGTAGCGATGTTGCACAATCGGACACTTGCATCGCAACAGGAATATGATGATTATAAGCCCGTAGTACCCTTAGGTTGAGAAAATTGGTTAAATTTTGTTGAGTTCAATAACGCTTTGTAGCGATGTTGCACAATCGGACACTTGCAGCGCAACACGAATATGATGATTATAAGCCCGTAGTACCCTTAGGTTGACAAAATCGGTCGAAATTTTTGTTCGTCCAATCAGGCTTTGTAGCGATGTCTCGCAATCGGACACTTGCAGCGCAACACGAATATGATGATTATAAGCCCGTAGTACCCTTAGGTTGAGAAAATTGGTTAAATTTTGTTGAGTTCAATAACGCTTTGTAGCGATGTTGCACAATCGGACACTTGCAGCGCAACACGAATATGATGATTATAAGCCCGTAGTACCCTTAGGTTGACAAAATCGGTCGAAATTTTTTTTCGTCCAATAAGGCCCTGTAGCGATGTGTCGCAATCGCACACTTGCAGCGCAACACGAATATGATAATTATAAGCCCGTAGTACCCTTAGGTTGATAAAATTGGTTAAATTTTGTTTTCGTTCAATAACGCTTTGTAGCGATGTTGCACAATCGGACACTTGCAGCGCAATGCGAGTATGATGGTTATAAGCCCGTAGTACCCTTAGGTTGAAAAAATTGGTCGAATTTTGTTTTCGTTTAATAACGCTTTGTAGCGATGTTGCACAATCGGACACTTGCAGCGCAACACGAATATGATGATTATAAGCCCGTAGTTCCCTTAGGTTGACAAAATCGGTCGAATTTTTTTTTCGTTCAATAAGGCTTTGCAGCGATGTTGCACAATCGGACACTTCCAGCACAACACGAATATGATGATTATAAGCCCGTAGTACCCTTAGGTTGAAAAAATTGGTCGAACTTTGTTTTCGTTTAATAACGCTTTGTAGCGATGTTGCACAATCGGACACTTGCAGCGCAACACGAATATGATGATTATAAGCCCGTAGTACCCTTAGGTTGACAAAATCGGTCGAAATTTTGTTTCGTCCAATAAGGCTTTGTAGCGATGGCTCGCAATCGGAAATTCCCCGCGGAACACGAATATTATGATTATAAGCCCGTAGTACCCTTAGGTTGAGAAAATTGGTTACATTTTTGTTTCGTTAAATAAGGCTTTGTAGCGATGTTGCACAATCGGACACTTGCAGCGCAACAGGAATATGATGATTATAAGCCCGTAGTACCCTTAGGTTGAGAAAATTGGTTAAATTTTGTTGAGTTCAATAACGCTTTGTAGCGATGTTGCACAATCGGACACTTGCAGCGCAACACGAATATGATGATTATAAGCCCGTAGTACCCTTAGGTTGACAAAATCGGTCGAAATTTTTTTTCGTCCAATAAGGCTTTGTAGCGATGTCTCGCAATCGGGCACTTGCAGCGCAACACGAATATGATGATTATAAGCCCGTAGTACCCTTAGGTTGATAAAATTGGTTAATTTTTTTTTTCGTTCAATAACGCTTTGTAGCGATGTTGCATAATCGGACACTTGCAGCGCAACACGAATATGATGATTATAAGCCCGTAGTACCCTTAGGTTGAAAAAATCGGTCGAATTTTTTTTTCGTTCAATAACGCTTTGTAGCGATGTTGCACAATCGGACACTTGCAGCGCAACACGAATATGATAATTATAAGCCCGTAGTACCCTTAGGTTGAAAAAATCGGTCGAATTTTTTTTTCGTTCAATAAGGCCTTACAGCGATGTTGCACAATCGGACACTTCCAGCACAACACGAATATGATGATTATAAGCCCGTAGTACCCTTAGGTTGAGAAAATTGGTTAACTTTTGTTGAGTTCAATAACGCTTTGTAGCGATGTTGCACAATCGGACACTTGCAGCGCAACACGAATATGATGATTATAAGCCCGTAGTACCCTTAGGTTGAGAAAATTGGTCTAAATTTTGTTTTCGTCCAATAACGCTTTACAGCGATGTTGCACAATCGGACACTTCCAGCACAACACGAATATGATGATTATAAGCCCGTAGTACCCTTAGGTTGAGAAAATTGGTTAAATTTTTTTTTCGTTCAATAAGGCTTTGTAGCGATGTTGCACAATCGGAAACTTCCCGCACAACACGAATATGATAATTATAAGCCCGTAGTACCCTTAGGTTGATAAAATTGGTTAAATTTTTTGTTCGGCCAATAACGCTTTGTAGCGATGTTGCGCAATCGGAAACTTGCAGCGCAACACGAATATGATGATTATAAGCCCGTAGTTCCCTTAGGTTGATAAAATCGGTCGAAATTTTGTTTCGTCCAATAAGGCCCTGTAGCGATGTGTCGCAATCGCACACTTGCAGCGCAACACGAATATGATAATTATAAGCCCGTAGTACCCTTAGGTTGATAAAATTGGTTAAATTTTGTTTTCGTTCAATAACGCTTTGTAGCGATGTTGCACAATCGGACACTTGCAGCGCAATGCGAGTATGATGGTTATAAGCCCGTAGTACCCTTAGGTTGAAAAAATTGGTCGAATTTTGTTTTCGTTTAATAACGCTTTGTAGCGATGTTGCACAATCGGACACTTGCAGCGCAACACGAATATGATGATTATAAGCCCGTAGTTCCCTTAGGTTGACAAAATCGGTCGAATTTTTTTTTCGTTCAATAAGGCTTTGCAGCGATGTTGCACAATCGGACACTTCCAGCACAACACGAATATGATGATTATAAGCCCGTAGTACCCTTAGGTTGAAAAAATTGGTCGAACTTTGTTTTCGTTTAATAACGCTTTGTAGCGATGTTGCACAATCGGACACTTGCAGCGCAACACGAATATGATGATTATAAGCCCGTAGTACCCTTAGGTTGACAAAATCGGTCGAAATTTTGTTTCGTCCAATAAGGCTTTGTAGCGATGGCTCGCAATCGGAAATTCCCCGCGGAACACGAATATTATGATTATAAGCCCGTAGTACCCTTAGGTTGAGAAAATTGGTTACATTTTTGTTTCGTTAAATAAGGCTTTGTAGCGATGTTGCACAATCGGACACTTGCAGCGCAACAGGAATATGATGATTATAAGCCCGTAGTACCCTTAGGTTGAGAAAATTGGTTAAATTTTGTTGAGTTCAATAACGCTTTGTAGCGATGTTGCACAATCGGACACTTGCAGCGCAACACGAATATGATGATTATAAGCCCGTAGTACCCTTAGGTTGACAAAATCGGTCGAAATTTTTTTTCGTCCAATAAGGCTTTGTAGCGATGTCTCGCAATCGGGCACTTGCAGCGCAACACGAATATGATGATTATAAGCCCGTAGTACCCTTAGGTTGATAAAATTGGTTAATTTTTTTTTTCGTTCAATAACGCTTTGTAGCGATGTTGCATAATCGGACACTTGCAGCGCAACACGAATATGATGATTATAAGCCCGTAGTACCCTTAGGTTGAAAAAATCGGTCGAATTTTTTTTTCGTTCAATAACGCTTTGTAGCGATGTTGCACAATCGGACACTTGCAGCGCAACACGAATATGATAATTATAAGCCCGTAGTACCCTTAGGTTGAAAAAATCGGTCGAATTTTTTTTTCGTTCAATAAGGCCTTACAGCGATGTTGCACAATCGGACACTTCCAGCACAACACGAATATGATGATTATAAGCCCGTAGTACCCTTAGGTTGAGAAAATTGGTTAACTTTTGTTGAGTTCAATAACGCTTTGTAGCGATGTTGCACAATCGGACACTTGCAGCGCAACACGAATATGATGATTATAAGCCCGTAGTACCCTTAGGTTGACAAAATCGGTCGAAATTTTTTGTCGTCCAATAAGGCTTTGTAGCGATGTCTCGCAATCGGACACTTGCAGCGCAACACGAATATGATAATTATAAGCCCGTAGTACCCGAAGGTTGAAAAAATCGGTCGGATTTTTTTTTCGTTCAATAAGGCTTTGTAGCGATGTTGCACAATCGGAAACTTGCAGCGCAACATGAATATGATGATTATAAGCCCGTAGTACCCTTAGGTTGAAAAAATTGGTCGAACTTTGTTTTCGTTTAATAACGCTTTGTAGCGATGTTGCACAATCGGACACTTGCAGCGCAACACGAATATGATGATTATAAGCCCGTAGTACCCTTAGGTTGACAAAATCGGTCGAAATTTTGTTTCGTCCAATAAGGCTTTGTAGCGATGGCTCGCAATCGGAAATTCCCCGCGGAACACGAATATTATGATTATAAGCCCGTAGTACCCTTAGGTTGAGAAAATTGGTTACATTTTTGTTTCGTTAAATAAGGCTTTGTAGCGATGTTGCACAATCGGACACTTGCAGCGCAACAGGAATATGATGATTATAAGCCCGTAGTACCCTTAGGTTGAGAAAATTGGTTAAATTTTGTTGAGTTCAATAACGCTTTGTAGCGATGTTGCACAATCGGACACTTGCAGCGCAACACGAATATGATGATTATAAGCCCGTAGTACCCTTAGGTTGACAAAATCGGTCGAAATTTTTTTTCGTCCAATAAGGCTTTGTAGCGATGTCTCGCAATCGGGCACTTGCAGCGCAACACGAATATGATGATTATAAGCCCGTAGTACCCTTAGGTTGATAAAATTGGTTAATTTTTTTTTTCGTTCAATAACGCTTTGTAGCGATGTTGCATAATCGGACACTTGCAGCGCAACACGAATATGATGATTATAAGCCCGTAGTACCCTTAGGTTGAAAAAATCGGTCGAATTTTTTTTTCGTTCAATAACGCTTTGTAGCGATGTTGCACAATCGGACACTTGCAGCGCAACACGAATATGATAATTATAAGCCCGTAGTACCCTTAGGTTGAAAAAATCGGTCGAATTTTTTTTTCGTTCAATAAGGCCTTACAGCGATGTTGCACAATCGGACACTTCCAGCACAACACGAATATGATGATTATAAGCCCGTAGTACCCTTAGGTTGAGAAAATTGGTTAACTTTTGTTGAGTTCAATAACGCTTTGTAGCGATGTTGCACAATCGGACACTTGCAGCGCAACACGAATATGATGATTATAAGCCCGTAGTACCCTTAGGTTGAGAAAATTGGTCTAAATTTTGTTTTCGTCCAATAACGCTTTACAGCGATGTTGCACAATCGGACACTTCCAGCACAACACGAATATGATGATTATAAGCCCGTAGTACCCTTAGGTTGAGAAAATTGGTTAAATTTTTTTTTCGTTCAATAAGGCTTTGTAGCGATGTTGCACAATCGGAAACTTCCCGCACAACACGAATATGATAATTATAAGCCCGTAGTACCCTTAGGTTGATAAAATTGGTTAAATTTTTTGTTCGGCCAATAACGCTTTGTAGCGATGTTGCGCAATCGGAAACTTGCAGCGCAACACGAATATGATGATTATAAGCCCGTAGTTCCCTTAGGTTGATAAAATCGGTCGAAATTTTGTTTCGTCCAATAAGGCCCTGTAGCGATGTGTCGCAATCGCACACTTGCAGCGCAACACGAATATGATAATTATAAGCCCGTAGTACCCTTAGGTTGATAAAATTGGTTAAATTTTGTTTTCGTTCAATAACGCTTTGTAGCGATGTTGCACAATCGGACACTTGCAGCGCAATGCGAGTATGATGGTTATAAGCCCGTAGTACCCTTAGGTTGAAAAAATTGGTCGAATTTTGTTTTCGTTTAATAACGCTTTGTAGCGATGTTGCACAATCGGACACTTGCAGCGCAACACGAATATGATGATTATAAGCCCGTAGTTCCCTTAGGTTGACAAAATCGGTCGAATTTTTTTTTCGTTCAATAAGGCTTTGCAGCGATGTTGCACAATCGGACACTTCCAGCACAACACGAATATGATGATTATAAGCCCGTAGTACCCTTAGGTTGAAAAAATTGGTCGAACTTTGTTTTCGTTTAATAACGCTTTGTAGCGATGTTGCACAATCGGACACTTGCAGCGCAACACGAATATGATGATTATAAGCCCGTAGTACCCTTAGGTTGACAAAATCGGTCGAAATTTTGTTTCGTCCAATAAGGCTTTGTAGCGATGGCTCGCAATCGGAAATTCCCCGCGGAACACGAATATTATGATTATAAGCCCGTAGTACCCTTAGGTTGAGAAAATTGGTTACATTTTTGTTTCGTTAAATAAGGCTTTGTAGCGATGTTGCACAATCGGACACTTGCAGCGCAACAGGAATATGATGATTATAAGCCCGTAGTACCCTTAGGTTGAGAAAATTGGTTAAATTTTGTTGAGTTCAATAACGCTTTGTAGCGATGTTGCACAATCGGACACTTGCAGCGCAACACGAATATGATGATTATAAGCCCGTAGTACCCTTAGGTTGACAAAATCGGTCGAAATTTTTTTTCGTCCAATAAGGCTTTGTAGCGATGTCTCGCAATCGGGCACTTGCAGCGCAACACGAATATGATGATTATAAGCCCGTAGTACCCTTAGGTTGATAAAATTGGTTAATTTTTTTTTTCGTTCAATAACGCTTTGTAGCGATGTTGCATAATCGGACACTTGCAGCGCAACACGAATATGATGATTATAAGCCCGTAGTACCCTTAGGTTGAAAAAATCGGTCGAATTTTTTTTTCGTTCAATAACGCTTTGTAGCGATGTTGCACAATCGGACACTTGCAGCGCAACACGAATATGATAATTATAAGCCCGTAGTACCCTTAGGTTGAAAAAATCGGTCGAATTTTTTTTTCGTTCAATAAGGCCTTACAGCGATGTTGCACAATCGGACACTTCCAGCACAACACGAATATGATGATTATAAGCCCGTAGTACCCTTAGGTTGAGAAAATTGGTTAACTTTTGTTGAGTTCAATAACGCTTTGTAGCGATGTTGCACAATCGGACACTTGCAGCGCAACACGAATATGATGATTATAAGCCCGTAGTACCCTTAGGTTGACAAAATCGGTCGAAATTTTTTGTCGTCCAATAAGGCTTTGTAGCGATGTCTCGCAATCGGACACTTGCAGCGCAACACGAATATGATAATTATAAGCCCGTAGTACCCGAAGGTTGAAAAAATCGGTCGGATTTTTTTTTCGTTCAATAAGGCTTTGTAGCGATGTTGCACAATCGGAAACTTGCAGCGCAACATGAATATGATGATTATAAGCCCGTAGTACCCTTAGGTTGACAAAATCGGTCGAAATTTCTTTTCGTCCAATAAGGCTTTGTAGCGATGTTGCACAATCGGACACTTGCAGCGCAACACGAATATGATGATTATAAGCCCGTAGTACCCTTAGGTTGAGAAAATTGGTCTAAATTTTGTTTTCGTCCAATAACGCTTTACAGCGATGTTGCACAATCGGACACTTCCAGCACAACACGAATATGATGATTATAAGCCCGTAGTACCCTTAGGTTGATAAAATTGGTTAATTTTTTTTTTCGTTCAATAACGCTTTGTAGCGATGTTGCATAATCGGACACTTGCAGCGCAACACGAATATGATGATTATAAGCCCGTAGTACCCTTAGGTTGAAAAAATCGGTCGAATTTTTTTTTCGTTCAATAACGCTTTGTAGCGATGTTGCACAATCGGACACTTGCAGCGCAACACGAATATGATAATTATAAGCCCGTAGTACCCTTAGGTTGAAAAAATCGGTCGAATTTTTTTTTCGTTCAATAAGGCCTTACAGCGATGTTGCACAATCGGACACTTCCAGCACAACACGAATATGATGATTATAAGCCCGTAGTACCCTTAGGTTGAGAAAATTGGTTAACTTTTGTTGAGTTCAATAACGCTTTGTAGCGATGTTGCACAATCGGACACTTGCAGCGCAACACGAATATGATGATTATAAGCTCGTAGTACCCGAAGGTTGAAAAAATCGGTCGGATTTTTTTTTCGTTCAATAAGGCTTTGTAGCGATGTTGCACAATCGGAAACTTGCAGCGCAACATGAATATGATGATTATAAGCCCGTAGTACCCTTAGGTTGACAAAATCGGTCGAAATTTCTTTTCGTCCAATAAGGCTTTGTAGCGATGTTGCACAATCGGACACTTGCAGCGCAACACGAATATGATGATTATAAGCCCGTAGTACCCTTAGGTTGAGAAAATTGGTCTAAATTTTGTTTTCGTCCAATAACGCTTTACAGCGATGTTGCACAATCGGACACTTCCAGCACAACACGAATATGATGATTATAAGCCCGTAGTACCCTTAGGTTGAGAAAATTGGTTAAATTTTGTTTTCGTTCAATAAGGCTTTGTAGCGATGTTGCACAATCGGAAACTTCCCGCACAACACGAATATGATAATTATAAGCCCGTAGTACCCTTAGGTTGATAAAATTGGTTAAATTTTTTTTTCGTTCAATAACGCTTTGTAGCGATGTTGCACAATCGGACACTTGCAGCGCAATTTGAGTATGATGATTATAAGCCCGTAGTACCCTTAGGTTGACAAAATCGGTCGAATTTTTTTTTCGTTCAATAAGGCTTTGCAGCGATGTTGTGCAATCGGTCACTTGCAGCGCAACACGAATATGATGATTATAAACCCGTAGTACCCTTAGGTTGAGAAAATTGGTCTAAATTTTGTTTTCGTCCAATAACGCTTTACAGCGATGTTGCACAATCGGACACTTCCAGCACAACACGAATATGATGATTATAAGCCCGTAGTACCCTTAGGTTGAGAAAATTGGTTAAATTTTTTTTTCGTTCAATAAGGCTTTGTAGCGATGTTGCACAATCGGAAACTTCCCGCACAACACGAATATGATATTTATAAGCCCGTAGTACCCTTAGGTTGATAAAATTGGTTAAATTTTTTGTTCGGCCAATAACGCTTTGTAGCGATGTTGCGCAATCGGAAACTTGCAGCGAAACACGAATATGATGATTATAAGCCCGTAGTTCCCTTAGGTTGATAAAATCGGTCGAAATTTTGTTTCGTCCAATAAGGCCCTGTAGCGATGTGTCGCAATCGCACACTTGCAGCGCAACACGAATATGATAATTATAAGCCCGTAGTACCCTTAGGTTGATAAAATTGGTTAAATTTTGTTTTCGTTCAATAACGCTTTGTAGCGATGTTGCACAATCGGACACTTGCAGCGCAATGCGAGTATGATGATTATAAGCCCGTAGTACCCTTAGGTTGAAAAAATTGGTCGAATTTTGTTTTCGTTTAATAACGCTTTGTAGCGATGTTGCACAATCGGACACTTGCAGCGCAACACGAATATGATGATTATAAGCCCGTAGTTCCCTTAGGTTGACAAAATCGGTCGAATTTTTTTTTCGTTCAATAAGGCTTTGCAGCGATGTTGCACAATCGGACACTTCCAGCACAACACGAATATGATGATTATAAGCCCGTAGTACCCTTAGGTTGAAAAAATTGGTCGAACTTTGTTTTCGTTTAATAACGCTTTGTAGCGATGTTGCACAATCGGACACTTGCAGCGCAACACGAATATGATGATTATAAGCCCGTAGTACCCTTAGGTTGACAAAATCGGTCGAAATTTTGTTTCGTCCAATATGGCTTTGTAGCGATGGCTCGCAATCGGAAATTCCCCGCGGAACACGAATATTATGATTATAAGCCCGTAGTACCCTTAGGTTGAGAAAATTGGTTACATTTTTGTTTCGTTCAATAACGCTTTGTAGCGATGTTGCATAATCGGACACTTGCAGCGCAACACGAATATGATGATTATAAGCCCGTAGTACCCTTAGGTTGAAAAAATCGGTCGAATTTTTTTTTCGTTCAATAACGCTTTGTAGCGATGTTGCACAATCGGACACTTGCAGCGCAACACGAATATGATAATTATAAGCCCGTAGTACCCTTAGGTTGAAAAAATCGGTCGAATTTTTTTTTCGTTCAATAAGGCCTTACCGCGATGTTGCACAATCGGACACTTCCAGCACAACACGAATATGATGATTATAAGCCCGTAGTACCCTTAGGTTGACAAAATCGGTCGAAATTTTTTGTCGTCCAATAAGGCTTTGTAGCGATGTCTCGCAATCGGACACTTGCAGCGCAACACGAATATGATAATTATAAGCCCGTAGTACCCGAAGGTTGAAAAAATCGGTCGGATTTTTTTTTCGTTCAATAAGGCTTTGTAGCGATGTTGCACAATCGGAAACTTGCAGCGCAACATGAATATGATGATTATAAGCCCGTAGTACCCTTAGGTTGACAAAATCGGTCGAAATTTCTTTTCGTCCAATAAGGCTTTGTAGCGATGTTGCACAATCGGACACTTGCAGCGCAACACGAATATGATGATTATAAGCCCGTAGTACCCTTAGGTTGAGAAAATTGGTCTAAATTTTGTTTTCGTCCAATAACGCTTTACAGCGATGTTGCACAATCGGACACTTCCAGCACAACACGAATATGATGATTATAAGCCCGTAGTACCCTTAGGTTGAGAAAATTGGTTAAATTTTGTTTTCGTTCAATAAGGCTTTGTAGCGATGTTGCACAATCGGAAACTTCCCGCACAACACGAATATGATAATTATAAGCCCGTAGTACCCTTAGGTTGATAAAATTGGTTAAATTTTTTTTTCGTTCAATAACGCTTTGTAGCGATGTTGCACAATCGGACACTTGCAGCGCAATTTGAGTATGATGATTATAAGCCCGTAGTACCCTTAGGTTGACAAAATCGGTCGAATTTTTTTTTCGTTCAATAAGGCTTTGCAGCGATGTTGTGCAATCGGTCACTTGCAGCGCAACACGAATATGATGATTATAAACCCGTAGTACCCTTAGGTTGAGAAAATTGGTCTAAATTTTGTTTTCGTCCAATAACGCTTTACAGCGATGTTGCACAATCGGACACTTCCAGCACAACACGAATATGATGATTATAAGCCCGTAGTACCCTTAGGTTGACAAAATCGGTCGAAATTTTTTTTCGTCCAATAAGGCTTTGTAGCGATGGCTCGCAATCGGAAATTTCCCGCGGAACACGAATATTATGATTATAAGCCCGTAGTACCCTTAGGTTGAGAAAATTGGTTACATTTTTTTTTCGTTAAATAAGGCTTTGTAGCGATGTTGCACAATCGGACACTTGCAGCGCAACAGGAATATGATGATTATAAGCCCGTAGTACCCTTAGGTTGAGAAAATTGGTTAAATTTTGTTGAGTTCAATAACGCTTTGTAGCGATGTTGCACAATCGGACACTTGCAGCGCAACACGAATATGATGATTATAAGCCCGTAGTACCCTTAGGTTGACAAAATCGGTCGAAATTTTTTTTCGTCCAATAAGGCTTTGTAGCGATGTCTCGCAATCGGGCACTTGCAGCGCAACACGAATATGATGATTATAAGCCCGTAGTACCCTTAGGTTGATAAAATTGGTTAATTTTTTTTTTCGTTCAATAACGCTTTGTAGCGATGTTGCATAATCGGACACTTGCAGCGCAACACGAATATGATGATTATAAGCCCGTAGTACCCTTAGGTTGAAAAAATCGGTCGAATTTTTTTTTCGTTCAATAACGCTTTGTAGCGATGTTGCACAATCGGACACTTCCAGCGCAACACGAATATGATAATTATAAGCCCGTAGTACCCTTAGGTTGAAAAAATCGGTCGAATTTTTTTTTCGTTCAATAAGGCTTTGTAGCGATGTTGCACAATCGGAAACTTGCAGCGCAACATGAATATGATGATTATAAGCCCGTAGTACCCTTAGGTTGACAAAATCGGTCGAAATTTCTTTTCGTCCAATAAGGCTTTGTAGCGATGTTGCACAATCGGACACTTGCAGCGCAACACGAATATGATGATTATAAGCCCGTAGTACCCTTAGGTTGAGAAAATCGGTTAAATTTTGTTGAGTTCAATAACGCTTTGTAGCGATGTTGCACAATCGGACACTTGCAGCGCAACACGAATATGATGATTATAGCCCGTAGTACCCTTAGGTTGACAAAATCGGTCGAAATTTTTTTTCGTCCAATAAGGCTTTGTAGCGATGTCTCGCAATCGGACACTTGCAGCGCAACACGAATATGATGATTATAAGCCCGTAGTACCCTTAGGTTGAGAAAATTGGTTACATTTTTTTTTCGTCAAATAAGGCTTTGTAGCGATGTTGCACAATCGGACACTTGCAGCGCAAAAGGAATATGATGATTATAAGCTCGTAGTACCCTTAGGTTGAAAAAATCGGTCGAATTTTTTTTTCGTTCAATAACGCTTTGTAGCGATGTTGCACAATCGGACACTTGCAGCGCAACACGAATATGATAATTATAAGCCCGTAGTACCCTTAGGTTGAAAAAATCGGTCGAATTTTTTTTTCGTTCAATAAGGCCTTACAGCGATGTTGCACAATCGGACACTTCCAGCACAACACGAATATGATGATTATAAGCCCGTAGTACCCTTAGGTTGAGAAAATTGGTTAAATTTTGTTGAGTTCAATAACGCTTTGTAGCGATGTTGCACAATCGGACACTTGCAGCGCAACACGAATATGATGATTATAAGCCCGTAGTACCCTTAGGTTGACAAAATCGGTCGAAATTTTTTTTCGTTCAATAAGGCTTTGTAGCGATGTTGCACAATCGGAAACTTGCAGCGCAACATGAATATGATGATTATAAGCCCGTAGTACCCTTAGGTTGACAAAATCGGTCGAAATTTCTTTTCGTCCAATAAGGCTTTGTAGCGATGTTGCACAATCGGACACTTGCAGCGCAACACGAATATGATGATTATAAGCCCGTAGTACCCTTAGGTTGAGAAAATCGGTTAAATTTTGTTGAGTTCAATAACGCTTTGTAGCGATGTTGCACAATCGGACACTTGCAGCGCAACACGAATATGATGATTATAGCCCGTAGTACCCTTAGGTTGACAAAATCGGTCGAAATTTTTTTTCGTCCAATAAGGCTTTGTAGCGATGTCTCGCAATCGGACACTTGCAGCGCAACACGAATATGATGATTATAAGCCCGTAGTACCCTTAGGTTGAGAAAATTGGTTACATTTTTTTTTCGTCAAATAAGGCTTTGTAGCGATGTTGCACAATCGGACACTTGCAGCGCAAAAGGAATATGATGATTATAAGCTCGTAGTACCCTTAGGTTGAAAAAATCGGTCGAATTTTTTTTTCGTTCAATAACGCTTTGTAGCGATGTTGCACAATCGGACACTTGCAGCGCAACACGAATATGATAATTATAAGCCCGTAGTACCCTTAGGTTGAAAAAATCGGTCGAATTTTTTTTTCGTTCAATAAGGCCTTACAGCGATGTTGCACAATCGGACACTTCCAGCACAACACGAATATGATGATTATAAGCCCGTAGTACCCTTAGGTTGAGAAAATTGGTTAAATTTTGTTGAGTTCAATAACGCTTTGTAGCGATGTTGCACAATCGGACACTTGCAGCGCAACACGAATATGATGATTATAAGCCCGTAGTACCCTTAGGTTGACAAAATCGGTCGAAATTTTTTGTCGTCCAATAAGGCTTTGTAGCGATGTCTCGCAATCGGACACTTGCAGCGCAACACGAATATGATGATTATAAGCCCGTAGTACCCTTAGGTTGATAAAATTGGTTAAATTTTTTTTTCGTTCAATAACGCTTTGTAGCGATGTTGCACAATCGGACACTTGCAGCGCAACACGAATATGATGATTATAAGCCCGTAGTACCCTTAGGTTGAAAAAATCGGTCGAATTTCGTTTTCGTTCAATAACGCTTTGTAGCGATGTTGCACAATCGGACACTTGCAGCGCAACACGAATATGATAATTATAAGCCCGTAGTACCCGAAGGTTGAAAAAATCGGTCGGATTTTTTTTTCGTTCAATAAGGCTTTGTAGCGATGTTGCACAATCGGAAACTTGCAGCGCAACATGAATATGATGATTATAAGCCCGTAGTACCCTTAGGTTGACAAAATCGGTCGAAATTTCTTTTCGTCCAATAAGGCTTTGTAGCCATGTTGCACAATCGGACACTTGCAGCGCAACACGAATATGATAATTATAAGCCCGTAGTACCCTTAGGTTGAAAAAATCGGTCGAATTTTTTTTTCGTTCAATAAGGCCTTACAGCGATGTTGCACAATCGGACACTTCCAGCACAACACGAATATGATGATTATAAGCCCGTAGTACCCTTAGGTTGAGAAAATTGGTTAACTTTTGTTGAGTTCAATAACGCTTTGTAGCGATGTTGCACAATCGGACACTTGCAGCGCAACACGAATATGATGATTATAAGCCCGTAGTACCCTTAGGTTGACAAAATCGGTCGAAATTTTTTGTCGTCCAATAAGGCTTTGTAGCGATGTCTCGCAATCGGACACTTGCAGCGCAACACGAATATGATGATTATAAGCCCGTAGTACCCTTAGGTTGATAAAATTGGTTAAATTTTTTTTTCGTTCAATAACGCTTTGTAGCGATGTTGCACAATTGGACACTTGCAGCACAACACGAATATGATAATTATAAGCCCGTAGTACCCTTAGGTTGAAAAAATCGGTCGAATTTTGTTTTCATTCAATAAGGGTTTGTAGCGATGTTGCACAATCAGACACTTGCAGCGCGACACGAATATGATGATTATAAGCCCGTAGTACCCTTAGGTTGAAAAAATTGGTCGAATTTTGTTTTCGTTTAATAACGCTTTGTAGCGATGTTGCACAATCGGACACTTGCAGCGCAACACGAATATGATGATTATAAGCCCGTAGTACCCTTAGGTTGACAAAATCGGTCGAAATTTTTTTTCGTCCAATAAGGCTTTGTAGCGATGGCTCGCAATCGGAAATTTCCCGCGGAACACGAATATTATGATTATAAGCCCGTAGTACCCTTAGGTTGACAAAATCGGTCGAAATTTTTTTTCGTCCAATAAGGCTTTGTAGCGATGGCTCGCAATCGGAAATTTCCCGCGGAACACGAATATTATGATTATAAGCCCGTAGTACCCTTAGGTTGACAAAATCGGTCGAAATTTTTTGTCGTCCAATAAGGCTTTGTAGCGATGTCTCGCAATCGGACACTTGCAGCGCAACACGAATATGATGATTATAAGCCCGTAGTACCCTTAGGTTGATAAAATTGGTTAAATTTTTTTTTCGTTCAATAACGCTTTGTAGCGATGTTGCACAATTGGACACTTGCAGCACAACACGAATATGATAATTATAAGCCCGTAGTACCCTTAGGTTGAAAAAATCGGTCGAATTTTGTTTTCATTCAATAAGGCTTTGTAGCGATGTTGCGCAATCAGACACTTGCAGCGCGACACGAATATGATGATTATAAGCCCGTAGTACCCTTAGGTTGAAAGAATTGGTCGAATTTTGTTTTCGTTTAATAACGCTTTGTAGCGATGTTGCACAATCGGACACTTGCAGCGCAACACGAATATGATGATTATAAGCCCGTAGTACCCTTAGGTTGACAAAATCGGTCGAAATTTTTTTTCGTCCAATAAGGCTTTGTAGCGATGGCTCGCAATCGGAAATTTCCCGCGGAACACGAATATTATGATTATAAGCCCGTAGTACCCTTAGGTTGAAAAAATCGGTCGAATTTTTTTTTCGTTCAATAAGGCTTTGTAGCGATGTTGCACAATCGGACACTTGCAGCGCAACACGAATATGATAATTATAAGCCCGTAGTACCCTTAGGTTGAAAAAATCGGTCGAATTTTTGTTTCGTTCAATAAGGCTTTGTAGCGATGTTGCACAATCGGAAACTTGCAGCGCAACATGAATATGATGATTATAAGCCCGTAGTACCCTTAGGTTGACAAAATCGGTCGAAATTTCTTTTCGTCCAATAAGGCTTTGTAGCGATGTTGCACAATCGGACACTTGCAGCGCAACACGAATATGATGATTATAAGCCCGTAGTACCCTTAGGTTGAGAAAATCGGTTAAATTTTGTTGAGTTCAATAACGCTTTGTAGCGATGTTGCACAATCGGACACTTGCAGCGCAACACGAATATGATGATTATAGCCCGTAGTACCCTTAGGTTGAAAAAATCGGTCGAATTTTTTTTTCGTTCAATAAGGCCTTACAGCGATGTTGCACAATCGGACACTTCCAGCACAACACGAATATGATGATTATAAGCCCGTAGTACCCTTAGGTTGACAAAATCGGTCGAAATTTTTTGTCGTCCAATAGGGCTTTGTAGCGATGTCTCGCAATCGGACACTTGCAGCGCAACACGAATATGATGATTATAAGCCCGTAGTACCTTTAGGTTGAGAAAATTGGTTACATTTTTTTTTCGTCAAATAAGGCTTTGTAGCGATGTTGCACAATCGGACACTTGCAGCGCAACACGAATATGATGATTATAAGCCCGTAGTACCCTTAGGTTGAGAAAATTGGTTAAATTTTGTTGAGTTCAATAACGCTTTGTAGCGATGTTGCACAATCGGACACTTGCAGCGCAACACGAATATGATGATTATAAGCCCGTAGTACCCTTAGGTTGACAAAATCGGTCGAAATTTGTTTTCGTCCAATAAGGCTTTGTAGCGATGTCTCGCAATCGGGCACTTGCAGCGCAACACGAATATGATGATTATAAGCCCGTAGTACCCTTAGGTTGAAAAAATCGATCGAATTTTTTTTTCGTTCAATAACGCTTTGTAGCGATGTTGCACAATCGGACACTTGCAGCACAACACGAATATGATAATTATAAGCCCGTAGTACCCTTAGGTTGAAAAAATCTGTCGAATTTTTTTTTCGTTCAATAAGGCTTTGTAGCGATGTTGCACAATCAGACACTTGCAGCGCGACACGAATATGATGATTATAAGCCCGTAGTACCCTTAGGTTGACAAAATCGGTCGAAATTTTTTGTCGTCCAATAAGGCTTTGTAGCGATGTCTCGCAATCGGACACTTGCAGCGCAACACGAATATGATGATTATAAGCCCGTAGTACCCTTAGGTTGATAAAATTGGTTAAATTTTTTTTTCGTTCAATAACGCTTTGTAGCGATGTTGCACAATTGGACACTTGCAGCACAACACGAATATGATAATTATAAGCCCGTAGTACCCTTAGGTTGAAAAAATCGGTCGAATTTTGTTTTCATTCAATAAGGCTTTGTAGCGATGTTGGACAATCAGACACTTGCAGCGCGACACGAATATGATGATTATAAGCCCGTAGTACCCTTAGGTTGAAAAAATTGGTCGAATTTTGTTTTCGTTTAATAACGCTTTGTAGCGATGTTGCACAATCGGACACTTGCAGCGCAACACGAATATGATGATTATAAGCCCGTAGTACCCTTAGGTTGACAAAATCGGTCGAAATTTTTTTTCGTCCAATAAGGCTTTGTAGCGATGGCTCGCAATCGGAAATTTCCCGCGGAACACGAATATTATGATTATAAGCCCGTAGTACCCTTAGGTTGAGAAAATTGGTTACATTTTTTTTTCGTCAAATAAGGCTTTGTAGCGATGTTGCACAATCGGACACTTGCAGCGCAACACGAATATGATGATTATAAGCCCGTAGTACCCTTAGGTTGAAAAAATCGGTCGAATTTTTTTTCCGTTCAATAACGCTTTGTAGCGATGTTGCACAATCGGACACTTGCAGCGCAACACGAATATGATAATTATAAGCCCGTAGTACCCTTAGGTTGAAAAAATCGGTCGAATTTTTTTTTCGTTCAATAAGGCTTTGTAGCGATGTTGCACAATCGGAAACTTGCAGCGCAACATGAATATGATGATTATAAGCCCGTAGTACCCTTAGGTTGACAAAATCGGTCGAAATTTCTTTTCGTCCAATAAGGCTTTGTAGCGATGTTGCACAATCGGACACTTGCAGCGCAACACGAATATGATGATTATAAGCCCGTAGTACCCTTAGGTTGAGAAAATCGGTTAAATTTTGTTGAGTTCAATAACGCTTTGTAGCGATGTTGCACAATCGGACACTTGCAGCGCAACACGAATATGATGATTATAGCCCGTAGTACCCTTGGGTTGACAAAATCGGTCGAAATTTTTTTTCGTCCAATAAGGCTTTGTAGCGATGTCTCGCAATCGGACACTTGCAGCGCAACACGAATATGATGATTATAAGCCCGTAGTACCCTTAGGTTGAGAAAATTGGTTACATTTTTTTTTCGTCAAATAAGGCTTTGTAGCGATGTTGCACAATCGGACACTTGCAGCGCAACACGAATATGATGATTATAAGCCCGTAGTACCCTTAGGTTGAAAAAATCGGTCGAATTTTTTTTTCGTTCAATAAGGCCTTACAGCGATGTTGCACAATCGGACACTTCCAGCACAACACGAATATGATGATTATAAGCCCGTAGTACCCTTAGGTTGACAAAATCGGTCGAAATTTTTTGTCGTCCAATAGGGCTTTGTAGCGATGTCTCGCAATCGGACACTTGCAGCGCAACACGAATATGATGATTATAAGCCCGTAGTACCTTTAGGTTGAGAAAATTGGTTACATTTTTTTTCGTCAAATAAGGCTTTGTAGCGATGTTGCACAATCGGACACTTGCAGCGCAACACGAATATGATGATTATAAGCCCGTAGTACCCTTAGGTTGAGAAAATTGGTTAAATTTTGTTGAGTTCAAGAACGCTTTGTAGCGATGTTGCACAATCGGACACTTGCAGCGCAACACGAATATGATGATTATAAGCCCGTAGTACCCTTAGGTTGACAAAATCGGTCGAAATTTGTTTTCGTCCAATAAGGCTTTGTAGCGATGTCTCGCAATCGGGCACTTGCAGCGCAACACGAATATGATGATTATAAGCCCGTAGTACCCTTAGGTTGATAAAATTGGTTAAATTTTTTTTTCGTTCAATAACGCTTTGTAGCGATGTTGCACAATCGGACACTTGCAGCGCAACACGAATATGATGATTATAAGCCCGTAGTACCCTTAGGTTGAAAAAATCGGTCGAATTTTTTTTTCGTTCAATAACGCTTTGTAGCGATGTTGCACAATCGGACACTTGCAGCGCAACACGAATATGATGATTATAAGCCCGTAGTACCCTTAGGTTGAAAAAATCGATCGAATTTTTTTTTCGTTCAATAACGCTTTGTAGCGATGTTGCACAATCGGACACTTGCAGCACAACACGAATATGATAATTATAAGCCCGTAGTACCCTTAGGTTGAAAAAATCGGTCGAATTTTTTTTTCGTTCAATAAGGCTTTGTAGCGATGTTGCACAATCAGACACTTGCAGCGCGACACGAATATGATGATTATAAGCCCGTAGTACCCTTAGGTTGACAAAATCGGTCGAAATTTTTTGTCGTCCAATAAGGCTTTGTAGCGATGTCTCGCAATCGGACACTTGCAGCGCAACACGAATATGATGATTATAAGCCCGTAGTACCCTTAGGTTGATAAAATTGGTTAAATTTTTTTTTCGTTCAATAACGCTTTGTAGCGATGTTGCACAATTGGACACTTGCAGCACAACACGAATATGATAATTATAAGCCCGTAGTACCCTTAGGTTGAAAAAATCGGTCGAATTTTGTTTTCATTCAATAAGGCTTTGTAGCGATGTTGCACAATCAGACACTTGCAGCGCGACACGAATATGATGATTATAAGCCCGTAGTACCCTTAGGTTGAAAAAATTGGTCGAATTTTGTTTTCGTTTAATAACGCTTTGTAGCGATGTTGCACAATCGGACACTTGCAGCGCAACACGAATATGATGATTATAAGCCCGTAGTACCCTTAGGTTGACAAAATCGGTCGAAATTTTTTTTCGTCCAATAAGGCTTTGTAGCGATGGCTCGCAATCGGAAATTTCCCGCGGAACACGAATATTATGATTATAAGCCCGTAGTACCCTTAGGTTGAGAAAATTGGTTACATTTTTTTTTCGTCAAATAAGGCTTTGTAGCGATGTTGCACAATCGGACACTTGCAGCGCAACACGAATATGATGATTATAAGCCCGTAGTACCCTTAGGTTGAAAAAATCGGTCGAATTTTTTTTCCGTTCAATAACGCTTTGTAGCGATGTTGCACAATCGGACACTTGCAGCGCAACACCAATATGATAATTATAAGCCCGTAGTACCCTTAGGTTGAAAAAATCGGTCGAATTTTTTTTTCGTTCAATAAGGCTTTGTAGCGATGTTGCACAATCGGAAACTTGCAGCGCAACATGAATATGATGATTATAAGCCCGTAGTACCCTTAGGTTGACAAAATCGGTCGAAATTTCTTTTCGTCCAATAAGGCTTTGTAGCGATGTTGCACAATCGGACACTTGCAGCGCAACACGAATATGATGATTATAAGCCCGTAGTACCCTTAGGTTGAGAAAATCGGTTAAATTTTGTTGAGTTCAATAACGCTTTGTAGCGATGTTGCACAATCGGACACTTGCAGCGCAACACGAATATGATGATTATAGCCCGTAGTACCCTTAGGTTGACAAAATCGGTCGAAATTTTTTTTCGTCCAATAAGGCTTTGTAGCGATGTCTCGCAATCGGACACTTGCAGCGCAACACGAATATGATGATTATAAGCCCGTAGTACCCTTAGGTTGAGAAAATTGGTTACATTTTTTTTTCGTCAAATAAGGCTTTGTAGCGATGTTGCACAATCGGACACTTGCAGCGCAACACGAATATGATGATTATAAGCCCGTAGTACCCTTAGGTTGAAAAAATCGGTCGAATTTTTTTTTCGTTCAATAAGGCCTTACAGCGATGTTGCACAATCGGACACTGCCAGCACAACACGAATATGATGATTATAAGCCCGTAGTACCCTTAGGTTGACAAAATCGGTCGAAATTTTTTGTCGTCCAATAGGGCTTTGTAGCGATGTCTCGCAATCGGACACATGCAGCGCAACACGAATATGATGATTATAAGCCCGTAGTACCCTTAGGTTGAGAAAATTGGTTACATTTTTTTTTCGTCAAATAAGGCTTTGTAGCGATGTTGCACAATCGGACACTTGCAGCGCAACACGAATATGATGATTATAAGCCCGTAGTACCCTTAGGTTGAGAAAATTGGTTAAATTTTGTTGAGTTCAATAACGCTTTGTAGCGATGTTGCACAATCGGACACTTGCAGCGCAACACGAATATGATGATTATAAGCCCGTAGTACCCTTAGGTTGACAAAATCGGTCGAAATTTGTTTTCGTCCAATAAGGCTTTGTAGCGATGTCTCGCAATCGGGCACTTGCAGCGCAACACGAATATGATGATTATAAGCCCGTAGTACCCTTAGGTTGATAAAATTGGTTAAATTTTTTTTTCGTTCAATAACGCTTTGTAGCGATGTTGCACAATCGGACACTTGCAGCGCAACACGAATATGATGATTATAAGCCCGTAGTACCCTTAGGTTGAAAAAATCGGTCGAATTTTTTTTTCGTTCAATAACGCTTTGTAGCGATGTTGCACAATCGGACACTTGCAGCGCAACACGAATATGATGATTATAAGCCCGTAGTACCCTTAGGTTGAAAAAATCGGTCGAATTTTTTTTTCGTTCAATAACGCTTTGTAGCGATGTTGCACAATCAGACACTTGCAGCGCGACACGAATATGATGATTATAAGCCCGTAGTACCCTTAGGTTGAGAAAATTGGTTACATTTTTTTTTCGTCAAATAAGGCTTTGTAGCGATGTTGCACAATCGGACACTTGCAGCGCAACACGAATATGATGATTATAAGCCCGTAGTACCCTTAGGTTGAGAAAATTGGTTAAATTTTGTTGAGTTCAATAACGCTTTGTAGCGATGTTGCACAATCGGACACTTGCAGCGCAACACGAATATGATGATTATAAGCCCGTAGTACCCTTAGGTTGAAAAAATCGGTCGAATTTTTTTTTCGTTCAATAAGGCCTTACAGCGATGTTGCACAATCGGACACTTCCAGCACAACACGAATATGATGATTATAAGCCCGTAGTACCCTTAGGTTGACAAAATCGGTCGAAATTTTTTTTCGTCCAATAAGGCTTTGTAGCGATGGCTCGCAATCGGAAATTTCCCGCGGAACACGAATATTATGATTATAAGCCCGTAGTACCCTTAGGTTGAGAAAATTGGTTACATTTTTTTTTCGTCAAATAAAGCTTTGTAGCGATGTTGCACAATCGGACACTTGCAGCGCAACACGAATATGATGATTATAAGCCCGTAGTACCCTTAGGTTGAAAAAATCGGTCGAATTTTTTTTCCGTTCAATAACGCTTTGTAGCGATGTTGCACAATCGGACACTTGCAGCGCAACACGAATATGATAATTATAAGCCCGTAGTACCCTTAGGTTGAAAAAATCGGTCGAATTTTTTTTTCGTTCAATAAGGCTTTGTAGCGATGTTGCACAATCGGAAACTTGCAGCGCAACATGAATATGATGATTATAAGCCCGTAGTACCCTTAGGTTGACAAAATCGGTCGAAATTTCTTTTCGTCCAATAAGGCTTTGTAGCGATGTTGCACAATCGGACACTTGCAGCGCAACACGAATATGATGATTATAAGCCCGTAGTACCCTTAGGTTGAGAAAATTGGTCTAAATTTTGTTTTCGTCCAATAACGCTTTACAGCGATGTTGCACAATCGGACACTTCCAGCACAACACGAATATGATGATTATAAGCCCGTAGTACCCTTAGGTTGAGAAAATTGGTTAAATTTTTATTTCGGCCAATAACGCTTTGTAGCGATGTTGCGCAATCGGAAACTTGCAGCGCAACACGAATATGATGATTATAAGCCCGTAGTTCCCTTAGGTTGATAAAATTGGTCGAAATTTTGTTTCGTCCAATAAGGCCCTGTAGCGAAGTGTCGCAATCGCACACTTGCAGCGCAACACGAATATGATAATTATAAGCCCGTAGTACCCTTAGGTTGATAAAATTGGTTAAATTTTGTTTTCGTTCAATAACGCTTTGTAGCGATGTTGCACAATCGGACACTTGCAGCGCAACGCGAGTATGATGATTATAAGCTCGTAGTACCCTTAGGTTGACAAAATCGGTCGAATTTTTTTTTCGTTCAATAAGGCTTTGCAGCGATGTTGTGCAATCGGTCACTTGCAGCGCAACACGAATATGATGATTATAAACCCGTAGTACCCTTAGGTTGAGAAAATTGGTCTAAATTTTGTTTTCGTCCAATAACGCTTTACAGCGATGTTGCACAATCGGACACTTCCAGCACAACACGAATATGATGATTATAAGCCCGTAGTACCCTTAGGTTGAAAAAATTGGTCGAATTTTGTTTTCGTTTAATAACGCTTTGTAGCGATGTTGCACAATCGGACACTTGCAGCGCAACACGAATATGATGATTATAAGCCCGTAGTACCCTTAGGTTGACAAAATTGGTCGAAATTTTTTTTCGTCCAATAAGGCTTTGTAGCGATGGCTCGCAATCGGAAATTTCCCGCGGAACACGAATATTATGATTATAAGCCCGTAGTACCCTTAGGTTGAGAAAATTGGTTACATTTGTTTTTCGTTAAATAAGGCTTTGTAGCGATGTTGCACAATCGGACACTTGCAGCGCAACAGGAATATGATGATTATAAGCCCGTAGTACCCTTAGGTTGAGAAAATTGGTTAAATTTTGTTGAGTTCAATAACGCTTTGTAGCGATGTTGCACAATCGGACACTTGCAGCGCAACGCGAGTATGATGATTATAAGCCCGTAGTACCCTTAGGTTGACAAAATCGGTCGAATTTTTTTTTCGTTCAATAAGGCTTTGCAGCGATGTTGTGCAATCGGTCACTTGCAGCGCAACACGAATATGATGATTATAAACCCGTAGTACCCTTAGGTTGAGAAAATTGGTCTAAATTTTGTTTTCGTCCAATAACGCTTTACAGCGATGTTGCACAATCGGACACTTGCAGCGAGACACGAATATGATGATTATAAGCCCGTAGTACCCTTAGGTTGAAAAAATCGGTCGAATTTTTGTTTCGTTCAATAACGCTTTGTAGCGATGTTGCACAATCGGACACTTGCAGCGCAACACGAATATGATGATTATAAGCCCGTAGTACCCTTAGGTTGAAAAAATCGGTCGAATTTTTGTTTCGTTCAATAACGCTTTGTAGCGATGTTGCACAATCGGACACTTGCAGCGCAACACGAATATGATAATTATAAGCCCGTAGTACCCTTAGGTTGAAAAAATCGGTCGAATTTTTTTTTCGTTCAATAAGGCCTTACAGCGATGTTGCACAATCGGACACTTCCAGCACACCACGAATATGATGATTATAAGCCCGTAGTGCCCTTAGGTTGAGAAAATTGGTTAAATTTTGTTGAGTTCAATAACGCTTTGTAGCGATGTTGCACAATCGGACACTTGCAGCGCAACACGAATATGATGATTATAAGCCCGTAGTACCCTTAGGTTGACAAAATCGGTCGAAATTTTTTGTCGTCCAATAAGGCTTTGTAGCGATGTCTCGCAATCGGACACTTGCAGCGCAACACGAATATGATGATTATAAGCCCGTAGTACCCTTAGGTTGATAAAATTGGTTAAATTTTTTTTTCGTTCAATAACGCTTTGTAGCGATGTTGCACAATCGGACACTTGCAGCGCAACACGAATATGACGATTATAAGCCCGTAGTACCCTTAGGTTGAAAAAATCGGTCGAATTTTTTTTTCGTTCAATAACGCTTTGTAGCGATGTTGCACAATCGGACACTTGCAGCACAACACGAATATGATAATTATAAGCCCGTAGTACCCTTAGGTTGAAAAAATCGGTCGAATTTTTTTTTCGTTCAATAAGGCTTTGTAGCGATGTTGCACAATCAGACACTTGCAGCGCGACACGAATATGATGATTATAAGCCCGTAGTACCCTTAGGTTAAAAAATTGGTCGAATTTTGTTTTCGTTTAATAACGCTTTGTAGCGATGTTGCACAATCGGACACTTGCAGCGCAACACGAATATGATGATTATAAGCCCGTAGTACCCTTAGGTTGACAAAATCGGTCGAAATTTTTTTTCGTCCAATAAGGCTTTGTAGCGATGGCTCGCAATCGGAAATTTCCCGCGGAACACGAATATTATGATTATAAGCCCGTAGTACCCTTAGGTTGAGAAAATTGGTTACATTTTTTTTTCGTCAAATAAGGCTTTGTAGCGATGTTGCACAATCGGACACTTGCAGCGCAACACGAATATGATGATTATAAGCCCGTAGTACCCTTAGGTTGAAAAAATCGGTCGAATTTTTTTTCCGTTCAATAACGCTTTGTAGCGATGTTGCACAATCGGACACTTGCAGCGCAACACGAATATGATAATTATAAGCCCGTAGTACCCTTAGGTTGAAAAAATCGGTCGAATTTTTTTTCGTCCAATAAGGCTTTGTAGCGATGTCTCGAAATCGGACACTTGCAGCGCAACACGAATATGATGATTATAAGCCCGTAGTACCCTTAGGTTGATAAAATTGGTTAAATTTTTTTTTCGTTCAATAACGCTTTGTAGCGATGTTGCACAATCGGACACTTGCAGCGCAACACGAATATGATGATTATAAGCCCGTAGTACCCTTAGGTTGAAAAAATCGGTCGAAATTTTGTTTCGTCCAATAAGGCTTTGTAGTGATGTCTCGCAATCGGACACTTGCAGCGCAACACGAATATGATGATTATAAGCCCGTAGTACCCTTAGGTTGAGAAAATTAGTTACATTTTTTTTTCGTTCAATAACGCTTTGTAGCGATGTTGCACAATCGGACACTTGCAGCGCAACACGAATATGATGATTATAAGCCCGTAGTACCCTTAGGTTGAAAAAATCGGTCGAATTTTTGTTTCGTTCAATAACGCTTTGTAGCGATGTTGCACAATCGGACACTTGCAGCGCAACACGAATATGATAATTATAAGCCCGTAGTACCCTTAGGTTGAAAAAATCGGTCGAATTTTTTTTTCGTTCAATAAGGCCTTACAGCGATGTTGCACAATCGGACACTTCCAGCACAACACGAATATGATGATTATAAGCCCGTAGTACCCTTAGGTTGAGAAAATTGGTCTAAATTTTGTTTTCGTCCAATAACGCTTTACAGCGATGTTGCACAATCGGACACTTCCAGCACAACACGAATATGATGATTATAAGCCCGTAGTACCCTTAGGTTGAGAAAATTGGTTAAATTTTGTTGAGTTCAATAACGCTTTGTAGCGATGTTGCACAATCGGACACTTGCAGCGCAACACGAATATTATGATTATAAGCCCGTAGTACCCTTAGGTTGACAAAATCGGTCGAAATTTTTTTTCGTCCAATAAGGCTTTGTAGCGATGGCTCGCAATCGGAAATTTCCCGCGGAACACGAATATTATGATTATAAGCCCGTAGTACCCTTAGGTTGATAAAATTGGTTAAATTTTTTTTTCGTTCAATAACGCTTTGTAGCGATGTTGCACAATCGGACACTTGCAGCGCAACACGAATATGATGATTATAAGCCCGTAGTACCCTTAGGTTGAAAAAATCGGTCGAATTTTTGTTTCGTTCAATAACGCTTTGTAGCGATGTTGCACAATCGGACACTTGCAGCGCAACACGAATATGATAATTATAAGCCCGTAGTACCCTTAGGTTGAAAAAATCGGTCGAATTTTTTTTTCGTTCAATAAGGCCTTACAGCGATGTTGCACAATCGGACACTTCCAGCACACCACGAATATGATGATTATAAGCCCGTAGTGCCCTTAGGTTGAGAAAATTGGTTAAATTTTGTTGAGTTCAATAACGCTTTGTAGCGATGTTGCACAATCGGACACTTGCAGCGCAACACGAATATGATGATTATAAGCCCGTAGTACCCTTAGGTTGACAAAATCGGTCGAAATTTTTTGTCGTCCAATAAGGCTTTGTAGCGATGTCTCGCAATCGGACACTTGCAGCGCAACACGAATATGATGATTATAAGCCCGTAGTACCCTTAGGTTGATAAAATTGGTTAAATTTTTTTTTCGTTCAATAACGCTTTGTAGCGATGTTGCACAATCGGACACTTGCAGCGCAACACGAATATGACGATTATAAGCCCGTAGTACCCTTAGGTTGAAAAAATCGGTCGAATTTTTTTTTCGTTCAATAACGCTTTGTAGCGATGTTGCACAATCGGACACTTGCAGCACAACACGAATATGATAATTATAAGCCCGTAGTACCCTTAGGTTGAAAAAATCGGTCGAATTTTTTTTTCGTTCAATAAGGCTTTGTAGCGATGTTGCACAATCAGACACTTGCAGCGCGACACGAATATGATGATTATAAGCCCGTAGTACCCTTAGGTTAAAAAATTGGTCGAATTTTGTTTTCGTTTAATAACGCTTTGTAGCGATGTTGCACAATCGGACACTTGCAGCGCAACACGAATATGATGATTATAAGCCCGTAGTACCCTTAGGTTGACAAAATCGGTCGAAATTTTTTTTCGTCCAATAAGGCTTTGTAGCGATGGCTCGCAATCGGAAATTTCCCGCGGAACACGAATATTATGATTATAAGCCCGTAGTACCCTTAGGTTGAGAAAATTGGTTACATTTTTTTTTCGTCAAATAAGGCTTTGTAGCGATGTTGCACAATCGGACACTTGCAGCGCAACACGAATATGATGATTATAAGCCCGTAGTACCCTTAGGTTGAAAAAATCGGTCGAATTTTTTTTCCGTTCAATAACGCTTTGTAGCGATGTTGCACAATCGGACACTTGCAGCGCAACACGAATATGATAATTATAAGCCCGTAGTACCCTTAGGTTGAAAAAATCGGTCGAATTTTTTTTCGTCCAATAAGGCTTTGTAGCGATGTCTCGAAATCGGACACTTGCAGCGCAACACGAATATGATGATTATAAGCCCGTAGTACCCTTAGGTTGATAAAATTGGTTAAATTTTTTTTTCGTTCAATAACGCTTTGTAGCGATGTTGCACAATCGGACACTTGCAGCGCAACACGAATATGATGATTATAAGCCCGTAGTACCCTTAGGTTGAAAAAATCGGTCGAAATTTTGTTTCGTCCAATAAGGCTTTGTAGTGATGTCTCGCAATCGGACACTTGCAGCGCAACACGAATATGATGATTATAAGCCCGTAGTACCCTTAGGTTGAGAAAATTAGTTACATTTTTTTTTCGTTCAATAACGCTTTGTAGCGATGTTGCACAATCGGACACTTGCAGCGCAACACGAATATGATGATTATAAGCCCGTAGTACCCTTAGGTTGAAAAAATCGGTCGAATTTTTGTTTCGTTCAATAACGCTTTGTAGCGATGTTGCACAATCGGACACTTGCAGCGCAACACGAATATGATAATTATAAGCCCGTAGTACCCTTAGGTTGAAAAAATCGGTCGAATTTTTTTTTCGTTCAATAAGGCCTTACAGCGATGTTGCACAATCGGACACTTCCAGCACAACACGAATATGATGATTATAAGCCCGTAGTGCCCTTAGGTTGAGAAAATTGGTTAAATTTTGTTGAGTTCAATAACGCTTTGTAGCGATGTTGCACAATCGGACACTTGCAGCGCAACACGAATATGATGATTATAAGCCCGTAGTACCCTTAGGTTGACAAAATCGGTCGAAATTTTTTGTCGTCCAATAAGGCTTTGTAGCGATGTCTCGCAATCGGACACTTGCAGCGCAACACGAATATGATGATTATAAGCCCGTAGTACCCTTAGGTTGATAAAATTGGTTAAATTTTTTTTTCGTTCAATAACGCTTTGTAGCGATGTTGCACAATCGGACACTTGCAGCGCAACACGAATATGACGATTATAAGCCCGTAGTACCCTTAGGTTGAAAAAATCGGTCGAATTTGTTTTTCGTTCAATAACGCTTTGTAGCGATGTTGCACAATCGGACACTTGCAGCACAACACGAATATGATAATTATAAGCCCGTAGTACCCTTAGGTTGAAAAAATCGGTCGAATTTTTGTTTCGTTCAATAAGGCTTTGTAGCGATGTTGCACAATCAGACACTTGCAGCGCGACACGAATATGATGATTATAAGCCCGTAGTACCCTTAGGTTAAAACATTGGTCGAATTTTGTTTTCGTTTAATAACGCTTTGTAGCGATGTTGCACAATCGGACACTTGCAGCGCAACACGAATATGATGATTATAAGCCCGTAGTACCCTTAGGTTGACAAAATCGGTCGAAATTTTTTTTCGTCCAATAAGGCTTTGTAGCGATGGCTCGCAATCGGAAATTTCCCGCGGAACACGAATATTATGATTATAAGCCCGTAGTACCCTTAGGTTGAGAAAATTGGTTACATTTTTTTTTCGTCAAATAAGGCTTTGTAGCGATGTTGCACAATCGGACACTTGCAGCGCAACACGAATATGATGATTATAAGCCCGTAGTACCCTTAGGTTGAAAAAATCGGTCGAATTTTTTTTCCGTTCAATAACGCTTTGTAGCGATGTTGCACAATCGGACACTTGCAGCGCAACACGAATATGATAATTATAAGCCCGTAGTACCCTTAGGTTGAAAAAATCGGTCGAATTTTTTTTCGTCCAATAAGGCTTTGTAGCGATGTCTCGAAATCGGACACTTGCAGCGCAACACGAATATGATGATTATAAGCCCGTAGTACCCTTAGGTTGATAAAATTGGTTAAATTTTTTTTTCGTTCAATAACGCTTTGTAGCGATGTTGCACAATCGGACACTTGCAGCGCAACACGAATATGATGATTATAAGCCCGTAGTACCCTTAGGTTGAAAAAATCGGTCGAAATTTTGTTTCGTCCAATAAGGCTTTGTAGTGATGTCTCGCAATCGGACACTTGCAGCGCAACACGAATATGATGATTATAAGCCCGTAGTACCCTTAGGTTGAGAAAATTAGTTACATTTTTTTTTCGTTAAATAAGGCTTTGTAGCGATGTTGCACAATCGGACACTTGCAGCGCAACAGGAATATGATGATTATAAGCCCGTAGTACCCTTAGGTTGAGAAAATTGGTTAAATTTTGTTGAGTTCAATAACGCTTTGTAGCGATGTTGCACAATCGGACACTTGCAGCGCAACACGAATATGATGATTATAAGCCCGTAGTACCCTTAGGTTGACAAAATCGGTCGAAATTTTTTTTCGTCCAATAAGGCTTTGTAGCGATGTCTCGCAATCGGACACTTGCAGCGCAACACGAATATGATGATTATAAGCCCGTAGTACCCTTAGGTTGATAAAATTGGTTAAATTTTGTTTTCGTTCAATAACGTTTTGTAGCGATGTTGCACAATCGGACACTTGCAGCGCAACACGAATATGATGATTATAAGCCCGTAGTACCCTTAGGTTGAGAAAATTGGTTAAATTTTTTTTTCGTTCAATAAGGCTTTGTAGCGATGTTGCACAATCGGAAACTTCCCGCGCAACGCGTATATGATGATTATAAGCCCGTAGTACCCTTAGGTTGAACAAATTGGTCGAATTTTGTTTTCGTTTAATAACGCTTTGTAGCGATGTTGCACAATCGGACACTTGCAGCGCAACACGAATATGATGATTATAAGCCCGTAGTACCCTTAGGTTGATAAAATTAGTAAAATTTTTTTTTCGTCCAATAAGGCTCTGTAGTGATGTCTCGCAATCGGACACTTGCAGCGCAACACGAATATGATGATTATAAGCCCGTAGTACCCTTAGGTTGACAAAATCGGTCGAAATTTCTTTTCGTCCAATAAGGCTTTGTAGCGATGTGTCGCAATCGGACACTTGCAGCGCAACACGAATATGATGATTATAAGCCCGTAGTACCCCTAGGTTGATAAAATTGGTTAAATTTTTTTTTCGTTCAATAACGCTTTGTAGCGATGTTGCACAATCGGACACTTGCAGCGCAACACGAATATGATGATTATAAGCGCGTAGTACCCTTAGGTTGAAAAAATCGGTCGAATTTTGTTTTCGTTTAATAACGTTTTTGTAGCGATGTTGCACAATCGGGCACTTGCAGCGAAACACGAATATGATGATTATAAGCCCGTAGTACCCTTAGGTTGATAAAATTGGTTAAATTTTTTTTTCGTTCAATAACGCTTTGTAGCGATGTTGCACAATCGGACACTTGCAGCGCAACACGAATATGATGATTATAAGCCCGTAGTACCCTTAGGTTGACAAAATCGGTCGAAATTTTTTGTCGTCCAATAAGGCTTTGTAGCGATGTCTCGCAATCGGACACTTGCAGCGCAACACGAATATGATGATTATAAGCCCGTAGTACCCTTAGGTTGATAAAATTGGTTAAATTTTTTTTTCGTTCAATAACGCTTTGTAGCGATGTTGCACAATCGGACACTTGCAGCGCAACACGAATATGATGATTATAAGCCCGTAGTACCCTCAGGTTGAAAAAATCGGTCGAATTTTTTTTTCGTTCAATAACGCTTTGTAGCGATGTTGCACAATCGGACACTTGCAGCGCAACACGAATATGATAATTATAAGCCCGTAGTACCCTTAGGTTGAAAAAATCGGTCGAATTTTGTTTTCGTTCAATAAGGGTTTGTAGCGATGTTGCACAATCAGACACTTGCAGCGCGACACGAATATGATGATTATAAGCCCGTAGTACCCTTAGGTTGAAAAAATTGGTCGAATTTTGTTTTCGTTTAATAACGCTTTGAAGCGATGTTGCACAATCGGACACTTGCAGCGCAACACGAATATGATGATTATAAGCCCGTAGTACCCTTAGGTTGACAAAATCGGTCGAATTTTTTTTTCGTCCAATAAGGCTTTGTAGCGATGGCTCGCAATCGGAAATTTCCCGCGGAACACGAATATTATGATTATAAGCCCGTAGTACCCTAAGGTTGAGAAAATTGGTTACATTTTTTTTTCGTTAAATAAGGCTTTGTAGCGATGTTGCACAATCGGACACTTGCAGCGCAACAGGAATATGATGATTATGAGCCCGTAGTACCCTTAGGTTGAGAAAATTGGTTAAATTTTGTTGAGTTCAATAACGCTTTGTAGCGATGTTGCACAATCGGACACTTGCAGCGCAACACGAATATGATGATTATAAGCCCGTAGTACCCTTAGGTTGACAAAATCGGTCGAAATTTTGTTTCGTCCAATAAGGCTTTGTAGCGATGTCTCGCAATCGGACACTTGCAGCGCAACACGAATATGATGATTATAAGCCCGTAGTACCCTTAGGTTGATAAAATTGGTTAAATTTTTTTTTCGTTCAATAACGCTTTGTAGCGATGTTGCACAATCGGACACTTGCAGCGCAACGCGAATATGATGATTATAAGCCCGTAGTACCCTTAGGTTGAAAAAATCGGTCGAATTTTTGTTTCGTTCAATAACGCTTTGTAGCGATGTTGCACAATCGGACACTTCCAGCGCAACACGAATATGATGATTATACGCCCGTAGTACCCTTAGGTTGAGAAAATTGGTTAAATTTTGTTTTCGTTCAATAAGGCTTTGTAGCGATGTTGCACAATCGGAAACTTCCCGCGCAACGCAAATATGATAATTATAAGCCCGTAGTACCCTTAGGTTGATAAAATTGGTTAAATTTTTTTTTCGGTCAATAACGCTTTGTAGCGATGTTGCGCAATCGGAAACTTGCAGCGCAACACGAATATGATGATTATAAGCCCGTAGTACCCTTAGGTTGAGAAAATTGGTCTAAATTTTGTTTTCGTCCAATAACGCTTTACAGCGATGTTGCACACTCGGACACTTCCAGCACAACACGAATATGATGATTATAAGCCCGTAGTACCCTTAGGTTGAGAAAATTGGTTAAATTTTGTTGAGTTCAATAACGCTTTGTAGCGATGTTGCACAATCGGACACTTGCAGCGCAACACGAATATGATGATTATAAGCCCGTAGTACCCTTAGGTTGACAAAATCGGTCGAAATTTCTTTTCGTCCAATAAGGCTTTGTAGCGATGTTGCACAATCGGACACTTCCAGCACAACACGAATATGATGATTATAAGCCCGTAGTACCCTTAGGTTGAGAAAATTGGTTAAATTTTTTTTTCGTTCAATAAGGCTTTGTAGCGATGTTGCACAATCGGAAACTTCCCGCACAACACGAATATGATAATTATAAGCCCGTAGTTCCCTTAGGTTGATAAAATCGGTCGAAATTTTGTTTCGTGCAATAAGGCCCTGTAGCGATGTGTCGCAATCGGACACTTGCAGCGCAACACGAAAATGATGATTATAAGCCCGTAGTACCCTTAGGTTGACAAAATCGGTCGAAATTTTTTTTCGTCCAATAAGGCTTTGTAGCGATGGCTCGCAATCGGAAATTTCCCGCGGAACACGAATATTATGATTATAAGCCCGTAGTTCCCTTAGGTTGAGAAAATTGGTTACATTTTTTTTTCGTTAAATAAGGCTTTGTAGCGATGTTGCACAATCGGACACTTGCAGCGCAACAGGAATATGATGATTATAAGCCCGTAGTACCCTTAGGTTGATAAAATTAGTAAAATTTTTTTTTCGTCCAATAAGGCTTTGTAGTGATGTCTCGCAATCGGACACTTGCAGCGTAACACGAATATGATGATTATAAGCCCGTAGTACCCTTAGGTTGACAAAATCGGTCGAAATTTCTTTTCGTCCAATAAGGCTTTGTAGCGATGTTGCACAATCGGAAACTTCCCGCACAACACGAATATTATGATTATGAGCCCGTAGTTCCCTTAGGTTCATAAAATCGGTCGAAATTTTGTTTCGTGCAATAAGGCCCTGTAGCGATGTGTCGCAATCGGACACTTGCAGCGCAACACGAATATGATGATTATAAGCCCGTAGTACCCTTAGGTTGAGAAAATTGGTTAAATTTTGTTGAGTTCAATAACGCTTTGTAGCCATGTTGCACAATCGGACACTTGCAGCGCAACACGAATATGATAATTATAAGCCCGTAGTACCCTTAGGTTGAAAAAATCGGTCGAATTTTTTTTCGTCCAATAAGGCTTTGTAGCGATGTCTCGAAATCGGACACTTGCAGCGCAACACGAATATGATGATTATAAGCCCGTAGTACCCTTAGGTTGATCAAATTGGTTAAATTTTTTTTTCGTTCAATAACGCTTTGTAGCGATGTTGCACAATCGGACACTTGCAGCGCAACACGAATATGATGATTATAAGCCCGTAGTACCCTTAGGTTGAAAAAATCGGTCGAAATTTTGTTTCGTCCAATAAGGCTTTGTAGTGATGTCTCGCAATCGGACACTTGCAGCGCAACACGAATATGATGATTATAAGCCCGTAGTACCCTTAGGTTGAGAAAATTAGTTACATTTTTTTTTCGTTCAATAACGCTTTGTAGCGATGTTGCACAATCGGACACTTGCAGCGCAACACGAATATGATGATTATAAGCCCGTAGTACCCTTAGGTTGAAAAAATCGGTCGAATTTTTGTTTCGTTCAATAACGCTTTGTAGCGATGTTGCACAATCGGACACTTGCAGCGCAACACGAATATGATAATTATAAGCCCGTAGTACCCTTAGGTTGAAAAAATCGGTCGAATTTTTTTTTCGTTCAATAAGGCCTTACAGCGATGTTGCACAATCGGACACTTCCAGCACAACACGAATATGATGATTATAAGCCCGTAGTGCCCTTAGGTTGAGAAAATTGGTTAAATTTTGTTGAGTTCAATAACGCTTTGTAGCGATGTTGCACAATCGGACACTTGCAGCGCAACACGAATATGATGATTATAAGCCCGTAGTACCCTTAGGTTGACAAAATCGGTCGAAATTTTTTGTCGTCCAATAAGGCTTTGTAGCGATGTCTCGCAATCGGACACTTGCAGCGCAACACGAATATGATGATTATAAGCCCGTAGTACCCTTAGGTTGATAAAATTGGTTAAATTTTTTTTTCGTTCAATAACGCTTTGTAGCGATGTTGCACAATCGGACACTTGCAGCGCAACACGAATATGACGATTATAAGCCCGTAGTACCCTTAGGTTGAAAAAATCGGTCGAATTTTTTTTTCGTTCAATAACGCTTTGTAGCGATGTTGCACAATCGGACACTTGCAGCACAACACGAATATGATAATTATAAGCCCGTAGTACCCTTAGGTTGAAAAAATCGGTCGAATTTTTTTTTCGTTCAATAAGGCTTTGTAGCGATGTTGCACAATCAGACACTTGCAGCGCGACACGAATATGATGATTATAAGCCCGTAGTACCCTTAGGTTAAAAAATTGGTCGAATTTTGTTTTCGTTTAATAACGCTTTGTAGCGATGTTGCACAATCGGACACTTGCAGCGCAACACGAATATGATGATTATAAGCCCGTAGTACCCTTAGGTTGACAAAATCGGTCGAAATTTTTTTTCGTCCAATAAGGCTTTGTAGCGATGGCTCGCAATCGGAAATTTCCCGCGGAACACGAATATTATGATTATAAGCCCGTAGTACCCTTAGGTTGAGAAAATTGGTTACATTTTTTTTTCGTCAAATAAGGCTTTGTAGCGATGTTGCACAATCGGACACTTGCAGTGCAACACGAATATGATGATTATAAGCCCGTAGTACCCTTAGGTTGAAAAAATCGGTCGAATTTTTTTTCCGTTCAATAACGCTTTGTAGCGATGTTGCACAATCGGACACTTGCAGCGCAACACGAATATGATGATTATAAGCCCGTAGTACCCTTAGGTTGAAAAAATCGGTCGAAATTTTGTTTCGTCCAATAAGGCTTTGTAGTGATGTCTCGCAATCGGACACTTGCAGCGCAACACGAATATGATGATTATAAGCCCGTAGTACCCTTAGGTTGAGAAAATTAGTTACATTTTTTTTTCGTTAAATAAGGCTTTGTAGCGATGTTGCACAATCGGACACTTGCAGCGCAACAGGAATATGATGATTATAAGCCCGTAGTACCCTTAGGTTGAGAAAATTGGTTAAATTTTGTTGAGTTCAATAACGCTTTGTAGCGATGTTGCACAATCGGACACTTGCAGCGCAACACGAATATGATGATTATAAGCCCGTAGTACCCTTAGGTTGACAAAATCGGTCGAAATTTTTTTTCGTCCAATAAGGCTTTGTAGCGATGTCTCGCAATCGGACACTTGCAGCGCAACACGAATATGATGATTATAAGCCCGTAGTACCCTTAGGTTGATAAAATTGGTTAAATTTTGTTTTCGTTCAATAACGTTTTGTAGCGATGTTGCACAATCGGACACTTGCAGCGCAACACGAATATGATGATTATAAGCCCGTAGTACCCTTAGGTTGAGAAAATTGGTTAAATTTTTTTTTCGTTCAATAAGGCTTTGTAGCGATGTTGCACAATCGGAAACTTCCCGCGCAACGCGTATATGATGATTATAAGCCCGTAGTACCCTTAGGTTGAACAAATTGGTCGAATTTTGTTTTCGTTTAATAACGCTTTGTAGCGATGTTGCACAATCGGACACTTGCAGCGCAACACGAATATGATGATTATAAGCCCGTAGTACCCTTAGGTTGACAAAATCGGTCGAAATTTTGTTTCGTGCAATAAGGCCCTGTAGCGATGTGTCGCAATCGGACACTTGCAGCGCAACACGAAAATGATGATTATAAGCCCGTAGTACCCTTAGGTTGACAAAATCGGTCGAAATTTTTTTTCGTCCAATAAGGCTTTGTAGCGATGGCTCGCAATCGGAAATTTCCCGCGGAACACGAATATTATGATTATAAGCCCGTAGTTCCCTTAGGTTGAGAAAATTGGTTACATTTTTTTTTCGTTAAATAAGGCTTTGTAGCGATGTTGCACAATCGGACACTTGCAGCGCAACAGGAATATGATGATTATAAGCCCGTAGTACCCTTAGGTTGATAAAATTAGTAAAATTTTTTTTTCGTCCAATAAGGCTTTGTAGTGATGTCTCGCAATCGGACACTTGCAGCGTAACACGAATATGATGATTATAAGCCCGTAGTACCCTTAGGTTGACAAAATCGGTCGAAATTTCTTTTCGTCCAATAAGGCTTTGTAGCGATGTTGCACAATCGGAAACTTCCCGCACAACACGAATATTATGATTATGAGCCCGTAGTTCCCTTAGGTTCATAAAATCGGTCGAAATTTTGTTTCGTGCAATAAGGCCCTGTAGCGATGTGTCGCAATCGGACACTTGCAGCGCAACACGAATATGATGATTATAAGCCCGTAGTACCCTTAGGTTGAGAAAATTGGTTAAATTTTGTTGAGTTCAATAACGCTTTGTAGCCATGTTGCACAATCGGACACTTGCAGCGCAACACGAATATGATAATTATAAGCCCGTAGTACCCTTAGGTTGAAAAAATCGGTCGAATTTTTTTTCGTCCAATAAGGCTTTGTAGCGATGTCTCGAAATCGGACACTTGCAGCGCAACACGAATATGATGATTATAAGCCCGTAGTACCCTTAGGTTGATCAAATTGGTTAAATTTTTTTTTCGTTCAATAACGCTTTGTAGCGATGTTGCACAATCGGACACTTGCAGCGCAACACGAATATGATGATTATAAGCCCGTAGTACCCTTAGGTTGAAAAAATCGGTCGAAATTTTGTTTCGTCCAATAAGGCTTTGTAGTGATGTCTCGCAATCGGACACTTGCAGCGCAACACGAATATGATGATTATAAGCCCGTAGTACCCTTAGGTTGAGAAAATTAGTTACATTTTTTTTTCGTTCAATAACGCTTTGTAGCGATGTTGCACAATCGGACACTTGCAGCGCAACACGAATATGATGATTATAAGCCCGTAGTACCCTTAGGTTGAAAAAATCGGTCGAATTTTTGTTTCGTTCAATAACGCTTTGTAGCGATGTTGCACAATCGGACACTTGCAGCGCAACACGAATATGATAATTATAAGCCCGTAGTACCCTTAGGTTGAAAAAATCGGTCGAATTTTTTTTTCGTTCAATAAGGCCTTACAGCGATGTTGCACAATCGGACACTTCCAGCACAACACGAATATGATGATTATAAGCCCGTAGTGCCCTTAGGTTGAGAAAATTGGTTAAATTTTGTTGAGTTCAATAACGCTTTGTAGCGATGTTGCACAATCGGACACTTGCAGCGCAACACGAATATGATGATTATAAGCCCGTAGTACCCTTAGGTTGACAAAATCGGTCGAAATTTTTTGTCGTCCAATAAGGCTTTGTAGCGATGTCTCGCAATCGGACACTTGCAGCGCAACACGAATATGATGATTATAAGCCCGTAGTACCCTTAGGTTGATAAAATTGGTTAAATTTTTTTTTCGTTCAATAACGCTTTGTAGCGATGTTGCACAATCGGACACTTGCAGCGCAACACGAATATGACGATTATAAGCCCGTAGTACCCTTAGGTTGAAAAAATCGGTCGAATTTTTTTTTCGTTCAATAACGCTTTGTAGCGATGTTGCACAATCGGACACTTGCAGCACAACACGAATATGATAATTATAAGCCCGTAGTACCCTTAGGTTGAAAAAATCGGTCGAATTTTTTTTTCGTTCAATAAGGCTTTGTAGCGATGTTGCACAATCAGACACTTGCAGCGCGACACGAATATGATGATTATAAGCCCGTAGTACCCTTAGGTTAAAAAATTGGTCGAATTTTGTTTTCGTTTAATAACGCTTTGTAGCGATGTTGCACAATCGGACACTTGCAGCGCAACACGAATATGATGATTATAAGCCCGTAGTACCCTTAGGTTGACAAAATCGGTCGAAATTTTTTTTCGTCCAATAAGGCTTTGTAGCGATGGCTCGCAATCGGAAATTTCCCGCGGAACACGAATATTATGATTATAAGCCCGTAGTACCCTTAGGTTGAGAAAATTGGTTACATTTTTTTTTCGTCAAATAAGGCTTTGTAGCGATGTTGCACAATCGGACACTTGCAGTGCAACACGAATATGATGATTATAAGCCCGTAGTACCCTTAGGTTGAAAAAATCGGTCGAATTTTTTTTCCGTTCAATAACGCTTTGTAGCGATGTTGCACAATCGGACACTTGCAGCGCAACACGAATATGATGATTATAAGCCCGTAGTACCCTTAGGTTGAAAAAATCGGTCGAAATTTTGTTTCGTCCAATAAGGCTTTGTAGTGATGTCTCGCAATCGGACACTTGCAGCGCAACACGAATATGATGATTATAAGCCCGTAGTACCCTTAGGTTGAGAAAATTAGTTACATTTTTTTTTCGTTAAATAAGGCTTTGTAGCGATGTTGCACAATCGGACACTTGCAGCGCAACAGGAATATGATGATTATAAGCCCGTAGTACCCTTAGGTTGAGAAAATTGGTTAAATTTTGTTGAGTTCAATAACGCTTTGTAGCGATGTTGCACAATCGGACACTTGCAGCGCAACACGAATATGATGATTATAAGCCCGTAGTACCCTTAGGTTGACAAAATCGGTCGAAATTTTTTTTCGTCCAATAAGGCTTTGTAGCGATGTCTCGCAATCGGACACTTGCAGCGCAACACGAATATGATGATTATAAGCCCGTAGTACCCTTAGGTTGATAAAATTGGTTAAATTTTGTTTTCGTTCAATAACGTTTTGTAGCGATGTTGCACAATCGGACACTTGCAGCGCAACACGAATATGATGATTATAAGCCCGTAGTACCCTTAGGTTGAGAAAATTGGTTAAATTTTTTTTTCGTTCAATAAGGCTTTGTAGCGATGTTGCACAATCGGAAACTTCCCGCGCAACGCGTATATGATGATTATAAGCCCGTAGTACCCTTAGGTTGAACAAATTGGTCGAATTTTGTTTTCGTTTAATAACGCTTTGTAGCGATGTTGCACAATCGGACACTTGCAGCGCAACACGAATATGATGATTATAAGCCCGTAGTACCCTTAGGTTGATAAAATTAGTAAAATTTTTTTTTCGTCCAATAAGGCTCTGTAGTGATGTCTCGCAATCGGACACTTGCAGCGCAACACGAATATGATGATTATAAGCCCGTAGTACCCTTAGGTTGACAAAATCGGTCGAAATTTCTTTTCGTCCAATAAGGCTTTGTAGCGATGTGTCGCAATCGGACACTTGCAGCGCAACACGAATATGATGATTATAAGCCCGTAGTACCCCTAGGTTGATAAAATTGGTTAAATTTTTTTTTCGTTCAATAACGCTTTGTAGCGATGTTGCACAATCGGACACTTGCAGCGCAACACGAATATGATGATTATAAGCGCGTAGTACCCTTAGGTTGAAAAAATCGGTCGAATTTTGTTTTCGTTTAATAACGTTTTTGTAGCGATGTTGCACAATCGGGCACTTGCAGCGAAACACGAATATGATGATTATAAGCCCGTAGTACCCTTAGGTTGATAAAATTGGTTAAATTTTTTTTTCGTTCAATAACGCTTTGTAGCGATGTTGCACAATCGGACACTTGCAGCGCAACACGAATATGATGATTATAAGCCCGTAGTACCCTTAGGTTGACAAAATCGGTCGAAATTTTTTGTCGTCCAATAAGGCTTTGTAGCGATGTCTCGCAATCGGACACTTGCAGCGCAACACGAATATGATGATTATAAGCCCGTAGTACCCTTAGGTTGATAAAATTGGTTAAATTTTTTTTTCGTTCAATAACGCTTTGTAGCGATGTTGCACAATCGGACACTTGCAGCGCAACACGAATATGATGATTATAAGCCCGTAGTACCCTCAGGTTGAAAAAATCGGTCGAATTTTTTTTTCGTTCAATAACGCTTTGTAGCGATGTTGCACAATCGGACACTTGCAGCGCAACACGAATATGATAATTATAAGCCCGTAGTACCCTTAGGTTGAAAAAATCGGTCGAATTTTGTTTTCGTTCAATAAGGGTTTGTAGCGATGTTGCACAATCAGACACTTGCAGCGCGACGCGAATATGATGATTATAAGCCCGTAGTACCCTTAGGTTGAAAAAATTGGTCGAATTTTGTTTTCGTTTAATAACGCTTTGAAGCGATGTTGCACAATCGGACACTTGCAGCGCAACACGAATATGATGATTATAAGCCCGTAGTACCCTTAGGTTGACAAAATCGGTCGAATTTTTTTTTCGTCCAATAAGGCTTTGTAGCGATGGCTCGCAATCGGAAATTTCCCGCGGAACACGAATATTATGATTATAAGCCCGTAGTACCCTAAGGTTGAGAAAATTGGTTACATTTTTTTTTCGTTAAATAAGGCTTTGTAGCGATGTTGCACAATCGGACACTTGCAGCGCAACAGGAATATGATGATTATGAGCCCGTAGTACCCTTAGGTTGAGAAAATTGGTTAAATTTTGTTGAGTTCAATAACGCTTTGTAGCGATGTTGCACAATCGGACACTTGCAGCGCAACACGAATATGATGATTATAAGCCCGTAGTACCCTTAGGTTGACAAAATCGGTCGAAATTTTGTTTCGTCCAATAAGGCTTTGTAGCGATGTCTCGCAATCGGACACTTGCAGCGCAACACGAATATGATGATTATAAGCCCGTAGTACCCTTAGGTTGATAAAATTGGTTAAATTTTTTTTTCGTTCAATAACGCTTTGTAGCGATGTTGCACAATCGGACACTTGCAGCGCAACGCGAATATGATGATTATAAGCCCGTAGTACCCTTAGGTTGAAAAAATCGGTCGAATTTTTGTTTCGTTCAATAACGCTTTGTAGCGATGTTGCACAATCGGACACTTCCAGCGCAACACGAATATGATGATTATACGCCCGTAGTACCCTTAGGTTGAGAAAATTGGTTAAATTTTGTTTTCGTTCAATAAGGCTTTGTAGCGATGTTGCACAATCGGAAACTTCCCGCGCAACGCAAATATGATAATTATAAGCCCGTAGTACCCTTAGGTTGATAAAATTGGTTAAATTTTTTTTTCGGTCAATAACGCTTTGTAGCGATGTTGCGCAATCGGAAACTTGCAGCGCAACACGAATATGATGATTATAAGCCCGTAGTACCCTTAGGTTGAGAAAATTGGTCTAAATTTTGTTTTCGTCCAATAACGCTTTACAGCGATGTTGCACACTCGGACACTTCCAGCACAACACGAATATGATGATTATAAGCCCGTAGTACCCTTAGGTTGAGAAAATTGGTTAAATTTTGTTGAGTTCAATAACGCTTTGTAGCGATGTTGCACAATCGGACACTTGCAGCGCAACACGAATATGATGATTATAAGCCCGTAGTACCCTTAGGTTGACAAAATCGGTCGAAATTTCTTTTCGTCCAATAAGGCTTTGTAGCGATGTTGCACAATCGGACACTTCCAGCACAACACGAATATGATGATTATAAGCCCGTAGTACCCTTAGGTTGAGAAAATTGGTTAAATTTTTTTTTCGTTCAATAAGGCTTTGTAGCGATGTTGCACAATCGGAAACTTCCCGCACAACACGAATATGATAATTATAAGCCCGTAGTTCCCTTAGGTTGATAAAATCGGTCGAAATTTTGTTTCGTGCAATAAGGCCCTGTAGCGATGTGTCGCAATCGGACACTTGCAGCGCAACACGAAAATGATGATTATAAGCCCGTAGTACCCTTAGGTTGACAAAATCGGTCGAAATTTTTTTTCGTCCAATAAGGCTTTGTAGCGATGGCTCGCAATCGGAAATTTCCCGCGGAACACGAATATTATGATTATAAGCCCGTAGTTCCCTTAGGTTGAGAAAATTGGTTACATTTTTTTTTCGTTAAATAAGGCTTTGTAGCGATGTTGCACAATCGGACACTTGCAGCGCAACAGGAATATGATGATTATAAGCCCGTAGTACCCTTAGGTTGATAAAATTAGTAAAATTTTTTTTTCGTCCAATAAGGCTTTGTAGTGATGTCTCGCAATCGGACACTTGCAGCGCAACACGAATATGATGATTATAAGCCCGTAGTACCCTTAGGTTGACAAAATCGGTCGAAATTTCTTTTCGTCCAATAAGGCTTTGTAGCGATGTTGCACAATCGGAAACTTCCCGCACAACACGAATATTATGATTATGAGCCCGTAGTTCCCTTAGGTTCATAAAATCGGTCGAAATTTTGTTTCGTGCAATAAGGCCCTGTAGCGATGTGTCGCAATCGGACACTTGCAGCGCAACACGAATATGATGATTATAAGCCCGTAGTACCCTTAGGTTGAGAAAATTGGTTAAATTTTGTTGAGTTCAATAACGCTTTGTAGCCATGTTGCACAATCGGACACTTGCAGCGCAACACGAATATGATGATTATAAGCCCGTAGTTCCCTTAGGTTGAGAAAATTGGTTACATTTTTTTTTCGTTAAATAAGGCTTTGTAGCGATGTTGCACAATCGGACACTTGCAGCGCAACAGGAATATGATGATTATAAGCCCGTAGTACCCTTAGGTTGAGAAAATTGGTTAAATTTTGTTGAGTTCAATAACGCTTTGTAGCGATGTTGCACAATCGGACACTTGCAGCGCAACACGAATATGATGATTATAAGCCCGTAGTTCCCTTAGGTTGATAAAATCGGTCGAAATTTTGTTTCGTGCAATAAGGCCCTGTAGCGATGTGTCGCAATCGGACACTTGCAGCGCAACACGAATATGATGATTATAAGCCCGTAGTACCCTTAGGTTGAAAAAATTGGTCGAATTTTGTTTTCGTTTAATAACGCTTTGTAGCGATGTTGCACAATCGGACACTTGCAGCGCAACACGAATATGATGATTATAAGCCCGTAGTACCCTTAGGTTGAGAAAATTGGTTAAATTTTGTTTTCGTTCAATAAGGCTTTGTAGCGATGTTGCACAATCGGAAACTTCCCGCGCAACGCGTATATGATGATTATAAGCCCGTAGTACCCTTAGGTTGAAAAAATTGGTCGAATTTTGTTTTCGTTTAATAACGCTTTGTAGCGATGTTGCACAATCGGACACTTGCAGCGCAACACGAATATGATGATTATAAGCCCGTAGTACCCTTAGGTTGATAAAATTAGTAAAATTTTGTTTTCGTCCAATAAGGCTTTGTAGTGATGTCTCGCAATCGGACACTTGCAGCGCAACACGAATATGATGATTATAAGCCCGTAGTACCCTTAGGTTGACAAAATCGGTCGAAATTTCTTTTCGTCCAATAAGGCTTTGTAGCGATGTGTCGCAATCGGACACTTGCAGCGCAACACGAATATGATGATTATAAGCCCGTAGTACCCCTAGGTTGATAAAATTGGTTAAATTTTTTTTTCGTTCAATAACGCTTTGTAGCGATGTTGCACAATCGGGCACTTGCAGCGCAACACGAATATGATGATTATAAGCCCGTAGTACCCTTAGGTTGAAAAAATCGGTCGAATTTTGTTTTCGTTTAATAACGTTTTTGTAGCGATGTTGCACAATCGGACACTTGCAGCGAAATACGAATATGATGATTATAAGCCCGTAGTACCCTTAGGTTGATAAAATTGGTTAAATTTTTTTTTCGTTCAATAACGCTTTGTAGCGATGTTGCACAATCGGACACTTGCAGCGCAACACGAATATGATGATTATAAGCCCGTAGTACCCTTAGGTTGACAAAATCGGTCGAAATTTTTTGTCGTCCAATAAGGCTTTGTAGCGATGTCTCGCAATCGGACACTTGCAGCGCAACACGAATATGATGATTATAAGCCCGTAGTACCCTTAGGTTGATAAAATTGGTTAAATTTTTTTTTCGTTCAATAACGCTTTGTAGCGATGTTGCACAATCGGACACTTCCAGCGCAACACGAATATGATGATTATAAGCCCGTAGTACCCTCAGGTTGAAAAAATCGGTCGAATTTTTTTTTCGTTCAATAACGCTTTGTAGCGATGTTGCACAATCGGACACTTGCAGCGCAACACGAATATGATAATTATAAGCCCGTAGTACCCTTAGGTTGAAAAAATCGGTCGAATTTTGTTTTCGTTCAATAAGGCTTTGTAGCGATGTTGCACAATCAGACACTTGCAGCGCGACACGAATATGATGATTATAAGCCCGTAGTACCCTTAGGTTGAAAAAATTGGTCGAATTTTGTTTTCGTTTAATAACGCTTTGAAGCGATGTTGCACAATCGGACACTTGCAGCGCAACACGAATATGATGATTATAAGCCCGTAGTACCCTTAGGTTGACAAAATCGGTCGAAATTTTTTTTCGTTCAATAACGCTTTGTAGCGATGTTGCACAATCGGACACTTGCAGCGCAACGCGAATATGATGATTATAAGCCCGTAGTACCCTTAGGTTGAAAAAATCGGTCGCATTTTTTTTTCGTTCAATAACGCTTTGTAGCGATGTTGCACAATCGGACACTTGCAGCGCAACACGAATATGATGATTATACGCCCGTAGTACCCTTAGGTTGAGAAAATTGGTCTAAATTTTGTTTTCGTCCAATAACGCTTTACAGCGATGTTGCACAATCGGACACTTCCAGCACAACACGAATATGATGATTATAAGCCCGTAGTACCCTTAGGTTGATAAAATTAGTAAAAAATTTTTTTCGTCCAATAAGGCTTTGTAGTGATGTCTCGCAATCGGACACTTGCAGCGCAACACGAATATGATGATTATAAGCCCGTAGTACCCTTAGGTTGACAAAATCGGTCGAAATTTCTTTTCGTCCAATAAGGCTTTGTAGCGATGTTGCACAATCGGACACTTCCCGCACGACACGAATATTATGATTATAAGCCCGTAGTTCCCTTAGGTTGATAAAATCGGTCGAAATTTTGTTTCGTGCAATAAGGCCCTGTAGCGATGTGTCGCAATCGGACACTTGCAGCGCAACACGAATATGATGATTATAAGCCCGTAGTACCCTTAGGTTGAGAAAATTGGTTAAATTTTGTTGAGTTCAATAACGCTTTGTAGCGATGTTGCACAATCGGACACTTGCAGCGCAATACGAATATGATGATTATAAGCCCGTAGTACCCTTAGGTTGACAAAATCGGTCGAAATTTTTTTTCGTCCAATAAGGCTTTGTAGCGATGGCTCGCAATCGGAAATTTCCTGCGGAACACGAATATTATGATTATAAGCCCGTAGTTCCCTTAGGTTGAGAAAATTGGTTACATTTTTTTTTCGTTAAATAAGGCTTTGTAGCGATGTTGCACAATCGGACACTTGCAGCGCAACAGGACTATGATGATTATAAGCCCGTAGTACCCTTAGGTTGAGAAAATTGGTTAAATTTTGTTGAGTTCAATAACGCTTTGTAGCGATGTTGCACAATCGGACACTTGCAGCGCAACACGAATATGATGATTATAAGCCCGTAGTACCCTTAGTTTGACAAAATCGGTCGAAATTTTTTTTCGTCCAATAAGGCTTTGTAGCGATGTCTCGCAATCGGACACTTGCAGCGCAACACGAATATGATGATTATAAGCCCGTAGTACCCTTAGGTTGATAAAATTGGTTAAATTTTTTTTTCGTTCAATAACGCTTTGTAGCGATGTTGCACAATCGGACACTTGCAGCGCAACACGAATATGATGATTATAAGCCCGTAGTACCCTTAGGTTGACAAAATCGGTCGAAATTTTTTTTCGTCCAATAAGGCTTTGTAGCGATGTCTCGCAATCGGACACTTGCAGCGCAACACGAATATGATGATTATAAGCCCGTAGTACCCTTAGGTTGATAAAATTGGTTAAATTTTTTTTTCGTTCAATAACGCTTTGTAGCGATGTTGCACAATCGGACACTTGCAGCGCAACACGAATATGATGATTATAAGCCCGTAGTACCTTTAGGTTGAAAAAATCGGTCGAATTTAGTTTTCGTTTAATAACGTTTTGTAGCGATGTTGCATAATCGGACACTTGCAGCGCAACACGAATATTATGATTATAAGCCCGTAGTTCCCTTAGGTTGACAAAATCGGTCGAAATTTTTTTTCGTCCAATAAGGCCCTGTAGCGATGTGTCGCAATCGCACACTTGCAGCGCAACACGAATGTGATAATTATAAGCCCGTAGTACCCTTAGGTTGATAAAATTGGTTAAATTTTGTTTTCGTTCAATAACGCTTTGTAGCGATGTTGCACAATCGGACACTTGCAGCGCAACGCGAGTATGATGATTATAAGCCCGTAGTACCCTTAGGTTGACAAAATCGGTCGAAATTTTTTTTCGTCCAATAAGGCTTTGTAGCGATGGCTCGCAATCGGAAATTTCCCGCGGAACACGAATATTATGATTATAAGCCCGTAGTTCCCTTAGGTTGAGAAAATTGGTTACATTTTTTTTTCGTTAAATAAGGCTTTGTAGCGATGTTGCACAATCGGACACTTGCAGCGCAACACGAATATGATGATTATAAGCCCGTAGTACCCTTAGGTTGACAAAATCGGTCGAAATTTTTTTTCGTCCAATAAGGCTTTGTAGTGATGTCTCGCAATCGGACACTTGCAGCGCAACACGAATATGATGATTATAAGCCCGTAGTACCCTTAGGTTGACAAAATCGGTCGAAATTTCTTTTCGTCCAATAAGGCTTTGTAGCGATGTTGCACAATCGGACACTTCCAGCACAACACGAATATGATGATTATAAGCCGGTAGTACCCTTAGGTTGAGAAAATTGGTTAAATTTTTTTTTCGTTCAATAAGGCTTTGTAGCGATGTTGCACAATCGGAAACTTCCCGCACAACACGAATATGATAATTATAAGCCCGTAGTTCCCTTAGGTTGATAAAATCGGTCGAAATTTTGTTTCGTGCAATAAGGCCCTGTAGCGATGTGTCGCAATCGGACACTTGCAGCGCAACACGAATATGATGATTATAAGCCCGTAGTACCCTTAGGTTGAGAAAATTGGTTAAATTTTGTTGAGTTCAATAACGCTTTGTAGCGATGTTGCACAATCGGACACTTGCAGCGCAACACGAATATGATGATTATAAGCCCGTAGTACCCTTAGGTTGACAAAATCGGTCGAAATTTTTTTTCGTCCAATAAGGCTTTGTAGCGATGTCTCGCAATCGGACACTTGCAGCGCAACACGAATATGATGATTATAAGCCCGTAGTACCCTTAGGTTGATAAAATTGGTTAAATTTTTTTTTCGTTCAATAACGCTTTGTAGCGATGTTGCACAATCGGACACTTGCAGCGCAACAGGAATATGATGATTATAAGCCCGTAGTACCCTTAGGTTGAGAAAATTGGTTAAATTTTGTTGAGTTCAATAACGCTTTGTAGCGATGTTGCACAATCGGACACTTGCAGCGCAACACGAATATGATGATTATAAGCCCGTAGTACCCTTAGGTTGAACAAATCGGTAGAATTTTTTTTTCGTTCAATAACGCTTTGTAGCGATGTTGCACAATCGGACACTTGCAGTGCAACACGAATATGATAATTATAAGCCCGTAGTACCCTTAGGTTGAAAAAATCGGTCGAATTTTTTTTTCGTTCAATAAGGCTTTGTAGCGATGTTGCACAATCGGAAACTTGCAGCGCAACATGAATATGATGATTATAAGCCCGCAGTACCCTTAGGTTGACAAAATCGGTCGAAATTTCGTTTCGTCCAATAAGGCTTTGTAGCGATGTTGCACAATCGGACACTTGCAGCGCAACACGAATATGATGATTATAAGCCCGTAGTACCCTTAGGTTGAGAAAATTGGTCTAAATTTTGTTTTCGTCCAATAACGCTTTACAGCGATTCTGCACAATCGGACACTTCCAGCACAACACGACTATGATGATTATACGCCCGTAGTACCCTTAGGTTGAGAAAATTGGTTAAATTTTGTTTTCGTTCAATAAGGCTTTGTAGCGATGTTGCACAATCGGACACTTGCAGCGCAACGCGAGTATGATGATTATAAGCCCGTAGTACCCTTAGGTTGACAAAATCGGTCGAATTTTTTTTTCGTTCAATAAGGCTTAGCAGCGATGTTGTGCAATCGGTCACTTGCAGCGCAACACGAATATGATGATTATAAACCCGTAGTACCCTTAGGTTGAGAAAATTGGTCTAAATTTTGTTTTCGTCCAATAACGCTTTGTAGCGATGTCGCACAATCGGACACTTGCAGCGCAACACGAATATGATGATTATAAGCCCGTAGTACCCTTAGGTTGACAAAATCGGTCGAAATTTTTTTTCGTCCAATAAGGCTTTGTAGCGATGTCTCGCAATCGGACACTTGCAGCGCAACACGAATATGATGATTATAAGCCCGTAGTACCCTTAGGTTGATAAAATTGGTTAAATTTTTTTTTCGTTCAATAACGCTTTGTAGCGATGTTGCACAATCGGACACTTGCAGCGCAACACGAATATGATGATTATAAGCCCCTAGTACCCTTAGGTTGAAAAAATCGGTCGAATTTTTTTTTCGTTCAATAAGGCTTTGTAGCGATGTTGCACAATCAGACACTTGCAGCGCGACACGAATATGATGATTATAAGCCCGTAGTACCCTTAGGTTGAAAAAATTGGTCGAATTTTGTTTTCGTTTAATAACGCTTTGTAGCGATGTTGCACAATCGGACACTTGCAGCGCAACACGAATATGATGATTATAAGCCCGTAGTACCCTTAGGTTGACAAAATCGGTCGAAATTTTGTTTCGTCCAATAAGGCTTTGTAGCGATGGCTCGCAATCGGAAATTTCCCGCGGAACACGAATATTATGATTATAACCCCGTAGTACCCTTAGGTTGAGAAAATTGGTTACATTTTTTTCTCGTTAAATAAGGCTTTGTAGCGATGTTGCACAATCGGACACTTGCAGCGCAACAGGAATATGATGATTATAAGCCCGTAGTACCCTTAGGTTGAGAAAATTGGTCTAAATTTTGTTTTCGTCCAATAACGCTTTACAGCGATGTTGCACAATCGGACACTTCCAGCACAACACGAATATGATGATTATAAGCCCGTAGTACCCTTAGGTTGAGAAAATTGGTTAAATTTTTTTTTCGTTCAATAACGCTTTGTAGCGATGTTGCACAATCGGACACTTGCAGCGCAACACGAATATGATAATTATAAGCCCGTAGTACCCTTAGGTTGAAAAAATCGGTCGAATTTTTTTTTCGTTCAATAAGGCTTTGTAGCGATGTTGCACAATCAGACACTTGCAGCGCGACACGAATATGATGATTATAAGCCCGTAGTACCCTTAGGTTGAAAAAATTGGTCGAATTTTGTTTTCGTTTAATAACGTTTTGTAGCGATGTTGCACAATCGGACACTTGCAGCGCAACACGAATATGATGATTATACGCCCGTAGTACCCTTAGGTTGAGAAAATTGGTTAAATTTTTTTTCCGTTCAATAACGCTTTGTAGCGATGTTGCACAATCGGACACTTGCAGCGCAACACGAATATGATGATTATAAGCCCGTAGTACCCTTAGGTTGAAAAAATCGGTCGAATTTTTTTTTCGTTGAATAACGCTTTGTAGCGATGTTGCACAATCGGACACTTGCAGTGCAACACGAATATGATAATTATAAGCCCGTAGTACCCTTAGGTTGAAAAAATCGGTCGAATTTTTTTTTCGTTCAATAAGGCTTTGTAGCGATGTTGCACAATCGGAAACTTGCAGCGCAACATGAATATGATGATTATAAGCCCGTAGTACCCTTAGGTTGACAAAATCGGTCGAAATTTCGTTTCGTCCAATAAGGCTTTGTAGCGATGTTGCACAATCGGACACTTGCAGCGCAACACGAATATGATGTTTATAAGCCCGTAGTACCCTTAGATTGAGAAAATTGGTCTAAATTTTGTTTTCGTCCAATAACGCTTTACAGCGATTCTGCACAATCGGACACTTCCAGCACAACACGACTATGATGATTATAACCCCGTAGTACCCTTAGGTTGAGAAAATTGGTTAAATTTTGTTTTCGTTCAATAAGGCTTTGTAGCGATGTTGCACAATCGGACACTTGCAGCGCAACATGAATATGATGATTATAAGCCCGTAGTACCCTTAGGTTGACAAAATCGGTCGAAATTTCGTTTCGTCCAATAAGGCTTTGTAGCGATGTTGCACAATCGGACACTTGCAGCGCAACACGAATATGATGATTATAAGCCCGTAGTACCCTTAGGTTGACAAAATCGGTCGAATTTTTTTTTCGTTCAATAAGGCTTTGCAGCGATGTGTGCACTCGGTCACTTGCAGCGCAACACGAATATGATGATTATAAACCCGTAGTACCCTTAGGTTGAGAAAATTGGTCTAAATTTTGTTTTCGTCCAATAACGCTTTACAGCGATGTTGCACAATCGGACACTTCCAGCACAACACGAATATGATGATTATAAGCCCGTAGTACCCTTAGGTTGAGAAAATTGGTTAAATTTTGTTGAGTTCAATAACGCTTTGTAGCGATGTTGCACAATCGGACACTTGCAGCGCAACACGAATATGATGATTATAAGCCCGTAGTACCCTTAGGTTGATAAAATTGGTTAAATTTTTGTTTCGTTCAATAACGCTTTGTAGCGATGTTGCACAATCGGACACTTGCAGCGCAACAGGAATATGATGATTATAAGCCCGTAGTACCCTTAGGTTGAGAAAATTGGTCTAAATTTTGTTTTCGTCCAATAACGCTTTACAGCGATGTTGCACAATCGGACACTTCCAGCACAACACGAATATGATGATTATAAGCCCGTAGTACCCTTAGGTTGAGAAAATTGGTTAAATTTTTTTTTCGTTCAATAACGCTTTGTAGCGATGTTGCACAATCGGACACTTGCAGCGCGACACGAATATGATGATTATAAGCCCGTAGTACCCTTAGGTTGAAAAAATTGGTCGAATTTTGTTTTCGTTTAATAACGTTTTGTAGCGATGTTGCACAATCGGACACTTGCAGCGCAACACGAATATGATGATTATACGCCCGTAGTACCCTTAGGTTGAGAAAATTGGTTAAATTTTTTTTCCGTTCAATAACGCTTTGGAGCGATGTTGCACAATCGGACACTTGCAGCGCAACACGAATATGATGATTATAAGCCCGTAGTACCCTTAGGTTGAAAAAATCGGTCGAATTTTTTTTTCGTTCAATAAGGCTTTGTAGCGATGTTGCACAATCGGAAACTTGCAGCGCAACATGAATATGATGATTATAAGCCCGTAGTACCCTTAGGTTGACAAAATCGGTCGAAATGTCGTTTCGTCCAATAAGGCTTTGTAGCGATGTTGCACAATCGGACACTTGCAGCGCAACACGAATATGATGTTTATAAGCCCGTAGTACCCTTAGGTTGAGAAAATTGGTCTAAATTTTGTTTTCGTCCAATAACGCTTTACAGCGATTCTGCACAATCGGACACTTCCAGCACAACACGACTATGATGATTATAAGCCCGTAGTACCCTTAGGTTGAGAAAATTGGTTAAATTTTGTTTTCGTTCAATAAGGCTTTGTAGCGATGTTGCACAATCGGACACTTGCAGCGCAACATGAATATGATGATTATAAGCCCGTAGTACCCTTAGGTTGACAAAATCGGTCGAAATTTCGTTTCGTCCAATAAGGCTTTGTAGCGATGTTGCACAATCGGACACTTGCAGCGCAACACGAATATGATGATTATAAGCCCGTAGTACCCTTAGGTTGACAAAATCGGTCGAATTTTTTTTTCGTTCAATAAGGCTTTGCAGCGATGTGTGCACTCGGTCACTTGCAGCGCAACACGAATATGATGATTATAAACCCGTAGTACCCTTAGGTTGAGAAAATTGGTCTAAATTTTGTTTTCGTCCAATAACGCTTTACAGCGATGTTGCACAATCGGACACTTCCAGCACAACACGAATATGATGATTATAAGCCCGTAGTACCCTTAGGTTGAGAAAATTGGTTAAATTTTGTTGAGTTCAATAACGCTTTGTAGCGATGTTGCACAATCGGACACTTGCAGCGCAACACGAATATGATGATTATAAGCCCGTAGTACCCTTAGGTTGATAAAATTGGTTAAATTTTTTTTTCGTTCAATAACGCTTTGTAGCGATGTTGCACAATCGGACACTTGCAGCGCAACACGAATATGATGATTATAAGCCCCTAGTACCCTTAGGTTGAAAAAATCGGTCGAATTTTTGTTTCGTTCAATAAGGCTTTCTAGCGATGTTGCACAATCAGACACTTGCAGCGCGACACGAATATGATGATTATAAGCCCGTAGTACCCTTAGGTTGAAAAAATTGGTCGAATTTTGTTTTCGTTTAATAACGCTTTGTAGCGATGTTGCACAATCGGACACTTGCAGCGCAACACGAATATGATGATTATAAGCCCGTAGTACCCTTAGGTTGACAAAATCGGTCGAAATTTTGTTTCGTCCAATAAGGCTTTGTAGCGATGGCTCGCAATCGGAAATTTCCCGCGGAACACGAATATTATGATTATAAGCCCGTAGTACCCTTAGGTTGAGAAAATTGGTTACATTTTTTTTTCGTTAAATAAGGCTTTGTAGCGATGTTGCACAATCGGACACTTGCAGCGCAACAGGAATATGATGATTATAAGCCCGTAGTACCCTTAGGTTGAGAAAATTGGTTAAATTTTGTTGAGTTCAATAACGCTTTGTAGCGATGTTGCACAATCGGACACTTGCAGCGCAACACGAATATGATGATTATAAGCCCGTAGTACCCTTAGGTTGAAAAAATCGGTCGAATTTTGTTTTCGTTCAATAACGTTTTGTAGCGATGTTGCACAATCGGACACTTGCAGCGCAACACGAATATGATGATTATAAGCCCGTAGTACCCTTAGGTTGAAAAAATTGGTCGAATTTTGTTTTCGTTTAATAACGTTTTGTAGCGATGTTGCACAATCGGACACTTGCAGCGCAACACGAATATGATGATTATAAGCCCGTAGTACCCTTAGGTTGATAAAATTGGTTAAATTTTTTTTTCGTTCAATAACGCTTTGTAGCGATGTTGCACAATCGGACACTTGCAGCGCAACACGAATATGATGATTATATGCCCGTAGTACCCTTAGGTTCAAAAATTCGGTCGAATTTTTTTTTCGTTCAATAACGCTTTGTAGCGATGTTGCACAATCGGACACTTGCAGCGCAACACGAATATGATGATTATAAGCCCCTAGTACCCTTAGGTTGAAAAAATCGGTCGAATTTTTTTTTCGTTCAATAAGGCTTTGTAGCGATGTTGCACAATCAGACACTTGCAGCGCGACACGAATATGATGATTATAAGCCCGTAGTACCCTTAGGTTGAAAAAATTGGTCGAATTTTGTTTTCGTTTAATAACGCTTTGTAGCGATGTTGCACAATCGGACACTTGCAGCGCAACACGAATATGATGATTATAAGCCCGTAGTACCCTTAGGTTGACAAAATCGGTCGAAATTTTGTTTCGTCCAATAAGGCTTTGTAGCGATGGCTCGCAATCGGAAATTTCCCGCGGAACACGAATATTATGATTATAAGCCCGTAGTACCCTTAGGTTGAGAAAATTGGTTACATTTTTTTTTCGTTAAATAAGGCTTTGTAGCGATGTTGCACAATCGGACACTTGCAGCGCAACAGGAATATGATGATTATAAGCCCGTAGTACCCTTAGGTTGAGAAAATTGGTTAAATTTTGTTGAGTTCAATAACGCTTTGTAGCGATGTTGCACAATCGGACACTTGCAGCGCAACACGAATATGATGATTATAAGCCCGTAGTACCCTTAGGTTGAAAAAATCGGTCGAATTTTGTTTTCGTTCAATAACGCTTTGTAGCGATGTTGCACAATCGGACACTTGCAGCGCAACACGAATATGATAATTATAAGCCCGTAGTACCCTTAGGTTGAAAAAATCGGTCGAATTTTGTTTTCGTTCAATAAGGCTTTGTAGCGATGTTGCACAATCAGACACTTGCAGCGCGACACGAATATGATGATTATAAGCCCGTAGTACCCTTAGGTTGAAAAAATTGGTCGAATTTTGTTTTCGTTTAATAACGTTTTGTAGCGATGTTGCACAATCGGACACTTGCAGCGCAACACGAATATGATGATTATAAGCCCGTAGTACCCTTAGGTTGACAAAATCGGTCGAAATTTTTTTTCGTCCAATAAGGCTTTGTAGCGATGGCTCGCAATCGGAAATTTCCCGCGGAACACGAATATTATGATTATAAGCCCGTAGTACCCTTAGGTTGAGAAAATTGGTTAAATTTTGTTTTCGTTCAATAAGGCTTTGTAGCGATGTTGCACAATCGGACACTTGCAGCGCAACGCGAGTATGATGATTATAAGCCCGTAGTACCCTTAGGTTGACAAAATCGGTCGAATTTTTTTTTCGTTCAATAAGGCTTAGCAGCGATGTTGTGCAATCGGTCACTTGCAGCGCAACACGAATATGATGATTATTAACCCGTAGTACCCTTAGGTTGAGAAAATTGGTCTAAATTTTGTTTTCGTCCAATAACGCTTTACAGCGATGTTGCACAATCGGACACTTCCAGCACAACACGAATATGATGATTATAAGCCCGTAGTACCCTTAGGTTGAGAAAATTGGTTAAATTTTTTTTTCGTTCAATAACGCTTTGTAGCGATGTTGCACAATCGGACACTTGCAGCGCAACACGAATATGATGATTATAAGCCCCTAGTACCCTTAGGTTGAAAAAATCGGTCGAATTTTTTTTTCGTTCAATAAGGCTTTGTAGCGATGTTGCACAATCAGACACTTGCAGCGCGACACGAATATGATGATTATAAGCCCGTAGTACCCTTAGGTTGAAAAAATTGGTCGAATTTTGTTTTCGTTTAATAACGCTTTGTAGCGATGTTGCACAATCGGACACTTGCAGCGCAACACGAATATGATGATTATAAGCCCGTAGTACCCTTAGGTTGAAAAAATTGGTTAAATTTTGTTTTCGTTCAATAAGGCTTTGTAGCGATGTTGCACAATCGGACACTTGCAGCGCAACGCGAGTATGATGATTATAAGCCCGTAGTACCCTTAGGTTGACAAAATCGGTCGAATTTTTTTTTCGTTCAATAAGGCTTAGCAGCGATGTTGTGCAATCGGTCACTTGCAGCGCAACACGAATATGATGATTATAAACCCGTAGTACCCTTAGGTTGAGAAAATTGGTTACATTTTTTTTTCGTTAAATAAGGCATTGTAGCGATGTTGCACAATCGGACACTTGCAGCGCAACAGGAATATGATGATTATAAGCCCGTAGTACCCTTAGGTTGAGAAAATTGGTTAAACTTTGTTGAGTTCAATAACGCTTTGTAGCGATGTTGCACAATCGGACACTTGCAGCGCAACACGAATATGATGATTATATGCCCGTAGTACCCTTAGGTTGAAAAAATCGGTCGAATTTTTTTTTCGTTCAATAACGCTTTGTAGCGATGTTGCACAATCGGACACTTGCAGCGCAACACGAATATGATGATTATAAGCCCCTAGTACCCTTAGGTTGAAAAAATCGGTCGAATTTTTTTTTCGTTCAATAAGGCTTTGTAGCGATGTTGCACAATCAGACACTTGCAGCGCGACACGAATATGATGATTATAAGCCCGTAGTACCCTTAGGTTGAAAAAATTGGTCGAATTTTGTTTTCGTTTAATAACGCTTTGTAGCGATGTTGCACAATCGGACACTTGCAGCGCAACACGAATATGATGATTATAAGCCCGTAGTACCCTTAGGTTGACAAAATCGGTCGAAATTTTGTTTCGTCCAATAAGGCTTTGTAGCGATGGCTCGCAATCGGAAATTTCCCGCGGAACACGAATATTATGATTATAAGCCCGTAGTACCCTTAGGTTGAGAAAATTGGTTACATTTTGTTGAGTTCAATAACGCTTTGTAGCGATGTTGCACAATCGGACACTTGCAGCGCAACACGAATATGATGATTATAAGCCCGTAGTACCCTTAGGTTGACAAAATCGGTCGAAATTTTTTTTCGTCCAATAAGGCTTTGTAGCGATGTCTCGCAATCGGACACTTGCAGCGCAACACGAATATGATGATTATAAGCCCGTAGTACCCTTAGGTTGATAAAATTGGTTAAATTTTTTTTTCGTTCAATAACGCTTTGTAGCGATGTTGCACAATCGGACACTTACAGCGCAACACGAATATGATGATTATATGCCCGTAGTACCCTTAGGTTGAAAAAATCGGTCGAATTTTTTTTTCGTTCAATAACGCTTTGTAGCGATGTTGCACAATCGGACACTTGCAGCGCAACACGAATATGATGATTATAAGCCCGTAGTACCCTTAGGTTGACAAAATCGGTCGAATTTTTTTTTCGTTCAATAAGGCTTTGCAGCGATGTTGTGCACTCGGTCACTTGCAGCGCAACACGAATATGATGATTATAAGCCCGTAGTACCCTTAGGTTGACAAAATCGGTCGAAATTTTTTTTCGTCCAATAAGGCTTTGTAGCGATGTCTCGCAATCGGACACTTACAGCGCAACACGAATATGATGATTATATGCCCGTAGTACCCTTAGGTTGAAAAAATCGGTCGAATTTTTTTTTCGTTCAATAACGCTTTGTAGCGATGTTGCACAATCGGACACTTGCAGCGCAACACGAATATGATGATTATAAGCCCCTAGTACCCTTAGGTTGAAAAAATCGGTCGAATTTTTTTTTCGTTCAATAAGGCTTTGTAGCGATGTTGCACAATCAGACACTTGCAGCGCGACACGAATATGATGATTATAAGCCCGTAGTACCCTTAGGTTGAAAAAATTGGTCGAATTTTGTTTTCGTTTAATAACGCTTTGTAGCGATGTTGCACAATCGGACACTTGCAGCGCAACACGAATATGATGATTATAAGCCCGTAGTACCCTTAGGTTGACAAAATCGGTCGAAATTTTGTTTCGTCCAATAAGGCTTTGTAGCGATGGCTCGCAATCGGAAATTTCCCGCGGAACACGAATATTATGATTATAAGCCCGTAGTACCCTTAGGTTGAGAAAATTGGTTACATTTTGTTGAGTTCAATAACGCTTTGTAGCGATGTTGCACAATCGGACACTTGCAGCGCAACACGAATATGATGATTATAAGCCCGTAGTACCCTTAGGTTGACAAAATCGGTCGAAATTTTTTTTCGTCCAATAAGGCTTTGTAGCGATGTCTCGCAATCGGACACTTGCAGCGCAACACGAATATGATGATTATAAGCCCGTAGTACCCTTAGGTTGATAAAATTGGTTAAATTTTTTTTTCGTTCAATAACGCTTTGTAGCGATGTTGCACAATCGGACACTTACAGCGCAACACGAATATGATGATTATATGCCCGTAGTACCCTTAGGTTGAAAAAATCGGTCGAATTTTTTTTTCGTTCAATAACGCTTTGTAGCGATGTTGCACAATCGGACACTTGCAGCGCAACACGAATATGATGATTATAAGCCCGTAGTACCCTTAGGTTGACAAAATCGGTCGAATTTTTTTTTCGTTCAATAAGGCTTTGCAGCGATGTTGTGCACTCGGTCACTTGCAGCGCAACATGAATATGATGATTATAAGCCCGTAGTACCCTTAGGTTGACAAAATCGGTCGAAATTTCGTTTCGTCCAATAAGGCTTTGTAGCGATGTTGCACAATCGGACACTTGCAGCGCAACACGAATATGATGTTTATAAGCCCGTAGTACCCTTAGATTGAGAAAATTGGTCTAAATTTTGTTTTCGTCCAATAACGCTTTACAGCGATTCTGCACAATCGGACACTTCCAGCACAACACGACTATGATGATTATAACCCCGTAGTACCCTTAGGTTGAGAAAATTGGTTAAATTTTGTTTTCGTTCAATAAGGCTTTGTAGCGATGTTGCACAATCGGACACTTGCAGCGCAACATGAATATGATGATTATAAGCCCGTAGTACCCTTAGGTTGACAAAATCGGTCGAAATTTCGTTTCGTCCAATAAGGCTTTGTAGCGATGTTGCACAATCGGACACTTGCAGCGCAACACGAATATGATGATTATAAGCCCGTAGTACCCTTAGGTTGACAAAATCGGTCGAATTTTTTTTTCGTTCAATAAGGCTTTGCAGCGATGTGTGCACTCGGTCACTTGCAGCGCAACACGAATATGATGATTATAAACCCGTAGTACCCTTAGGTTGAGAAAATTGGTCTAAATTTTGTTTTCGTCCAATAACGCTTTACAGCGATGTTGCACAATCGGACACTTCCAGCACAACACGAATATGATGATTATAAGCCCGTAGTACCCTTAGGTTGAGAAAATTGGTTAAATTTTGTTGAGTTCAATAACGCTTTGTAGCGATGTTGCACAATCGGACACTTGCAGCGCAACACGAATATGATGATTATAAGCCCGTAGTACCCTTAGGTTGATAAAATTGGTTAAATTTTTGTTTCGTTCAATAACGCTTTGTAGCGATGTTGCACAATCGGACACTTGCAGCGCAACAGGAATATGATGATTATAAGCCCGTAGTACCCTTAGGTTGAGAAAATTGGTCTAAATTTTGTTTTCGTCCAATAACGCTTTACAGCGATGTTGCACAATCGGACACTTCCAGCACAACACGAATATGATGATTATAAGCCCGTAGTACCCTTAGGTTGAGAAAATTGGTTAAATTTTTTTTTCGTTCAATAACGCTTTGTAGCGATGTTGCACAATCGGACACTTGCAGCGCGACACGAATATGATGATTATAAGCCCGTAGTACCCTTAGGTTGAAAAAATTGGTCGAATTTTGTTTTCGTTTAATAACGTTTTGTAGCGATGTTGCACAATCGGACACTTGCAGCGCAACACGAATATGATGATTATACGCCCGTAGTACCCTTAGGTTGAGAAAATTGGTTAAATTTTTTTTCCGTTCAATAACGCTTTGTAGCGATGTTGCACAATCGGACACTTGCAGCGCAACACGAATATGATGATTATAAGCCCGTAGTACCCTTAGGTTGAAAAAATCGGTCGAATTTTTTTTTCGTTCAATAAGGCTTTGTAGCGATGTTGCACAATCGGAAACTTGCAGCGCAACATGAATATGATGATTATAAGCCCGTAGTACCCTTAGGTTGACAAAATCGGTCGAAATGTCGTTTCGTCCAATAAGGCTTTGTAGCGATGTTGCACAATCGGACACTTGCAGCGCAACACGAATATGATGTTTATAAGCCCGTAGTACCCTTAGGTTGAGAAAATTGGTCTAAATTTTGTTTTCGTCCAATAACGCTTTACAGCGATTCTGCACAATCGGACACTTCCAGCACAACACGACTATGATGATTATAAGCCCGTAGTACCCTTAGGTTGAGAAAATTGGTTAAATTTTGTTTTCGTTCAATAAGGCTTTGTAGCGATGTTGCACAATCGGACACTTGCAGCGCAACATGAATATGATGATTATAAGCCCGTAGTACCCTTAGGTTGACAAAATCGGTCGAAATTTCGTTTCGTCCAATAAGGCTTTGTAGCGATGTTGCACAATCGGACACTTGCAGCGCAACACGAATATGATGATTATAAGCCCGTAGTACCCTTAGGTTGACAAAATCGGTCGAATTTTTTTTTCGTTCAATAAGGCTTTGCAGCGATGTGTGCACTCGGTCACTTGCAGCGCAACACGAATATGATGATTATAAACCCGTAGTACCCTTAGGTTGAGAAAATTGGTCTAAATTTTGTTTTCGTCCAATAACGCTTTACAGCGATGTTGCACAATCGGACACTTCCAGCACAACACGAATATGATGATTATAAGCCCGTAGTACCCTTAGGTTGAGAAAATTGGTTAAATTTTGTTGAGTTCAATAACGCTTTGTAGCGATGTTGCACAATCGGACACTTGCAGCGCAACACGAATATGATGATTATAAGCCCGTAGTACCCTTAGGTTGATAAAATTGGTTAAATTTTTTTTTCGTTCAATAACGCTTTGTAGCGATGTTGCACAATCGGACACTTGCAGCGCAACACGAATATGATGATTATAAGCCCCTAGTACCCTTAGGTTGAAAAAATCGGTCGAATTTTTGTTTCGTTCAATAAGGCTTTCTAGCGATGTTGCACAATCAGACACTTGCAGCGCGACACGAATATGATGATTATAAGCCCGTAGTACCCTTAGGTTGAAAAAATTGGTCGAATTTTGTTTTCGTTTAATAACGCTTTGTAGCGATGTTGCACAATCGGACACTTGCAGCGCAACACGAATATGATGATTATAAGCCCGTAGTACCCTTAGGTTGACAAAATCGGTCGAAATTTTGTTTCGTCCAATAAGGCTTTGTAGCGATGGCTCGCAATCGGAAATTTCCCGCGGAACACGAATATTATGATTATAAGCCCGTAGTACCCTTAGGTTGAGAAAATTGGTTACATTTTTTTTTCGTTAAATAAGGCTTTGTAGCGATGTTGCACAATCGGACACTTGCAGCGCAACAGGAATATGATGATTATAAGCCCGTAGTACCCTTAGGTTGAGAAAATTGGTTAAATTTTGTTGAGTTCAATAACGCTTTGTAGCGATGTTGCACAATCGGACACTTGCAGCGCAACACGAATATGATGATTATAAGCCCGTAGTACCCTTAGGTTGAAAAAATCGGTCGAATTTTGTTTTCGTTCAATAACGTTTTGTAGCGATGTTGCACAATCGGACACTTGCAGCGCAACACGAATATGATGATTATAAGCCCGTAGTACCCTTAGGTTGAAAAAATTGGTCGAATTTTGTTTTCGTTTAATAACGTTTTGTAGCGATGTTGCACAATCGGACACTTGCAGCGCAACACGAATATGATGATTATAAGCCCGTAGTACCCTTAGGTTGATAAAATTGGTTAAATTTTTTTTTCGTTCAATAACGCTTTGTAGCGATGTTGCACAATCGGACACTTGCAGCGCAACACGAATATGATGATTATATGCCCGTAGTACCCTTAGGTTCAAAAATTCGGTCGAATTTTTTTTTCGTTCAATAACGCTTTGTAGCGATGTTGCACAATCGGACACTTGCAGCGCAACACGAATATGATGATTATAAGCCCCTAGTACCCTTAGGTTGAAAAAATCGGTCGAATTTTTTTTTCGTTCAATAAGGCTTTGTAGCGATGTTGCACAATCAGACACTTGCAGCGCGACACGAATATGATGATTATAAGCCCGTAGTACCCTTAGGTTGAAAAAATTGGTCGAATTTTGTTTTCGTTTAATAACGCTTTGTAGCGATGTTGCACAATCGGACACTTGCAGCGCAACAGGAATATGATGATTATAAGCCCGTAGTACCCTTAGGTTGAGAAAATTGGTTAAATTTTGTTGAGTTCAATAACGCTTTGTAGCGATGTTGCACAATCGGACACTTGCAGCGCAACACGAATATGATGATTATAAGCCCGTAGTACCCTTAGGTTGAAAAAATCGGTCGAATTTTGTTTTCGTTCAATAACGCTTTGTAGCGATGTTGCACAATCGGACACTTGCAGCGCAACACGAATATGATAATTATAAGCCCGTAGTACCCTTAGGTTGAAAAAATCGGTCGAATTTTGTTTTCGTTCAATAAGGCTTTGTAGCGATGTTGCACAATCAGACACTTGCAGCGCGACACGAATATGATGATTATAAGCCCGTAGTACCCTTAGGTTGAAAAAATTGGTCGAATTTTGTTTTCGTTTAATAACGTTTTGTAGCGATGTTGCACAATCGGACACTTGCAGCGCAACACGAATATGATGATTATAAGCCCGTAGTACCCTTAGGTTGACAAAATCGGTCGAAATTTTTTTTCGTCCAATAAGGCTTTGTAGCGATGGCTCGCAATCGGAAATTTCCCGCGGAACACGAATATTATGATTATAAGCCCGTAGTACCCTTAGGTTGAGAAAATTGGTTAAATTTTGTTTTCGTTCAATAAGGCTTTGTAGCGATGTTGCATAATCGGACACTTGCAGCGCAACGCGAGTATGATGATTATAAGCCCGTAGTACCCTTAGGTTGACAAAATCGGTCGAATTTTTTTTTCGTTCAATAAGGCTTAGCAGCGATGTTGTGCAATCGGTCACTTGCAGCGCAACACGAATATGATGATTATTAACCCGTAGTACCCTTAGGTTGAGAAAATTGGTCTAAATTTTGTTTTCGTCCAATAACGCTTTACAGCGATGTTGCACAATCGGACACTTCCAGCACAACACGAATATGATGATTATAAGCCCGTAGTACCCTTAGGTTGAGAAAATTGGTTAAATTTTTTTTTCGTTCAATAACGCTTTGTAGCGATGTTGCACAATCGGACACTTGCAGCGCAACACGAATATGATGATTATAAGCCCCTAGTACCCTTAGGTTGAAAAAATCGGTCGAATTTTTTTTTCGTTCAATAAGGCTTTGTAGCGATGTTGCACAATCAGACACTTGCAGCGCGACACGAATATGATGATTATAAGCCCGTAGTACCCTTAGGTTGAAAAAATTGGTCGAATTTTGTTTTCGTTTAATAACGCTTTGTAGCGATGTTGCACAATCGGACACTTGCAGCGCAACACGAATATGATGATTATAAGCCCGTAGTACCCTTAGGTTGAAAAAATTGGTTAAATTTTGTTTTCGTTCAATAAGGCTTTGTAGCGATGTTGCACAATCGGACACTTGCAGCGCAACGCGAGTATGATGATTATAAGCCCGTAGTACCCTTAGGTTGACAAAATCGGTCGAATTTTTTTTTCGTTCAATAAGGCTTAGCAGCGATGTTGTGCAATCGGTCACTTGCAGCGCAACACGAATATGATGATTATAAACCCGTAGTACCCTTAGGTTGAGAAAATTGGTTACATTTTTTTTTCGTTAAATAAGGCATTGTAGCGATGTTGCACAATCGGACACTTGCAGCGCAACAGGAATATGATGATTATAAGCCCGTAGTACCCTTAGGTTGAGAAAATTGGTTAAACTTTGTTGAGTTCAATAACGCTTTGTAGCGATGTTGCACAATCGGACACTTGCAGCGCAACACGAATATGATGATTATATGCCCGTAGTACCCTTAGGTTGAAAAAATCGGTCGAATTTTTTTTTCGTTCAATAACGCTTTGTAGCGATGTTGCACAATCGGACACTTGCAGCGCAACACGAATATGATGATTATAAGCCCCTAGTACCCTTAGGTTGAAAAAATCGGTCGAATTTTTTTTTCGTTCAATAAGGCTTTGTAGCGATGTTGCACAATCAGACACTTGCAGCGCGACACGAATATGATGATTATAAGCCCGTAGTACCCTTAGGTTGAAAAAATTGGTCGAATTTTGTTTTCGTTTAATAACGCTTTGTAGCGATGTTGCACAATCGGACACTTGCAGCGCAACACGAATATGATGATTATAAGCCCGTAGTACCCTTAGGTTGACAAAATCGGTCGAAATTTTGTTTCGTCCAATAAGGCTTTGTAGCGATGGCTCGCAATCGGAAATTTCCCGCGGAACACGAATATTATGATTATAAGCCCGTAGTACCCTTAGGTTGAGAAAATTGGTTACATTTTGTTGAGTTCAATAACGCTTTGTAGCGATGTTGCACAATCGGACACTTGCAGCGCAACACGAATATGATGATTATAAGCCCGTAGTACCCTTAGGTTGACAAAATCGGTCGAAATTTTTTTTCGTCCAATAAGGCTTTGTAGCGATGTCTCGCAATCGGACACTTGCAGCGCAACACGAATATGATGATTATAAGCCCGTAGTACCCTTAGGTTGATAAAATTGGTTAAATTTTTTTTTCGTTCAATAACGCTTTGTAGCGATGTTGCACAATCGGACACTTACAGCGCAACACGAATATGATGATTATATGCCCGTAGTACCCTTAGGTTGAAAAAATCGGTCGAATTTTTTTTTCGTTCAATAACGCTTTGTAGCGATGTTGCACAATCGGACACTTGCAGCGCAACACGAATATGATGATTATAAGCCCGTAGTACCCTTAGGTTGACAAAATCGGTCGAATTTTTTTTTCGTTCAATAAGGCTTTGCAGCGATGTTGTGCACTCGGTCACTTGCAGCGCAACACGAATATGATGATTATAAGCCCGTAGTACCCTTAGGTTGACAAAATCGGTCGAAATTTTTTTTCGTCCAATAAGGCTTTGTAGCGATGTCTCGCAATCGGACACTTGCAGCGCAACACGAATATGATGATTATAAGCCCGTAGTACCCTTAGGTTGAAAAAATCGGTCGAATTTGTTTTTCGTTCAATAACGCTTTGTAGCGATGTTGCACAATCGGACACTTGCAGCGCAACACGAATATGATAATTATAAGCCCGTAGTACCCTTAGGTTGAAAAAATCGGTCGAATTTTTTTTTCGTTCAATAAGGCTTTGTAGCGATGTTGCACAATCAGACACTTGCAGCGCGACACGAATATGATGATTATAAGCCCGTAGTACCCTTAGGTTGAAAAAATTGGTCGAATTTTGTTTTCGTTTAATAACGTTTTGTAGCGATGTTGCACAATCGGACACTTGCAGCGCAACACGAATATGATGATTATAAGCCCGTAGTACCCTTCGGTTGACAAAATCGGTCGAAATTTGTTTTCGTCCAATAAGGCTTTGTAGCGATGGCTCGCAATCGGAAATTTCCCGCGGAACACGAATATTATGATTATAAGCCCGTAGTACCCTTAGGTTGAAAAAATCGGTCGAATTTTTTTTTCGTTCAATAACGCTTTGTAGCGATGTTGCACAATCGGACACTTGCAGCGCAACACGAATATGATGATTATAAGCCCGTAGTACCCTTAGGTTGACAAAATCGGTCGAAATTTGTTTTCGTCCAATAAGGCTTTGTAGCGATGGCTCGCAATCGGAAATTTCCCGCGGAACACGAATATTATGATTATAAGCCCGTAGTACCCTTAGGTTGAAAAAATCGGTCGAATTTTTTTTCGTGCAATAACGCTTTGTAGCGATGTTGCACAATCGGACACTTGCAGTGCAACACGAATATGATAATTATAAGCCCGTAGTACCCTTAGGTTGAAAAAATCGGTCGAATTTTTTTTTCGTTCCATAAGGCTTTGTAGCGATGTTGCACAATCGGAAACTTGCAGCGCAACATGAATATGATGATTATAAGCCCGTAGTACCCTTAGGTTGACAAAATCGGTCGAAATTTCTTTTCGTCCAATAAGGCTTTGTAGCGATGTTGCACAATCGGACACTTGCAGCGCAACACGAATATGATGATTATAAGCCCGTAGTACCCTTAGGTTGACAAAATCGGTCGAATTTTTTTTTCGTTCAATAAGGCTTTGCAGCGATGTTGTGCAATCGGTCGCTTGCAGCGCAACACGAATATGATGATTATAAGCCCGTAGTACCCTTAGGTTGACAAAATCGGTCGAAATTTTTTTTCGTCCAATAAGGCTTTGTAGCGATGTCTCGCAATCGGACACTTGCAGCGCAACACGAATATGATGATTATAAGCCCGTAGTACCCTTAGGTTGATAAAATTGGTTAAATTTTCGTTTCGTTCAATAACGCTTTGTAGCGATGTTGCACAATCGGACACTTGCAGCGCAACACGAATATGATGATTATAAGCCCGTAGTTCCCTTAGGTTGATAAAATCGGTCGAAATTTTGTTTCATCCAATAAGGCCCTGTAGCGATGTGTCGCAATCGCACACTTGCAGCGCAACACGAATATGATAATTATAAGCCCGTAGTACCCTTAGGTTGAAAAAATCGGTCGAATTTTTTTTTCGTTCAATAAGGCTTTGTAGCGATGTTGCACAATCAGACACTTGCAGCGCGACACGAATATGATGATTATAAGCCCGTAGTACCCCTAGGTTGAAAAAATTGGTCGAATTTTGTTTTCGTTTAATAACGTTTTGTAGCGATGTTGCACAATCGGACACTTGCAGCGCAACACGAATATGATGATTATAAGCCCGTAGTACCCTTAGGTTGACAAAATCGGTCGAAATTTTTTTTCGTCCAATAAGGCTTTGTAGCGATGGCTCGCAATCGGAAATTTCCCGCGGAACACGAATATTATGATTATAAGCCCGTAGTACCCTTAGGTTGAAAAAATCGGTCGAATTTTTTTTTCGTTCAATAACGTTTTGTAGCGATGTTGCACAATCGGAAACTTGCAGCGCAACATGAATATGATGATTATAAGCCCGTAGTACCCTTAGGTTGACAAAATCGGTCGAAATTTCTTTTCGTCCAATAAGGCTTTGTAGCGATGTTGCACAATCGGACACTTGCAGCGCAACACGAATATGATGATTATAAGCCCGTAGTACCCTTAGGTTGACAAAATCGGTCGAATTTTTGTTTCGTTCAATAAGGCTTTGCAGCGATGTTGTGCAATCGGTCACTTGCAGCGCAACACGAATATGATGATTATAAGCCCGTAGTACCCTTAGGTTGACAAAATCGGTCGAAATTTTGTTTCGTCCAATAAGGCTTTGTAGCGATGGCTCGCAATCGGAAATTTCCCGCGGAACACGAATATTATGATTATAAGCCCGTAGTACCCTTAGGTTGAGAAAATTGGTTACATTTTGTTGAGTTCAATAACGCTTTGTAGCGATGTTGCACAATCGGACACTTGCAGCGCAACACGAATATGATGATTATAAGCCCGTAGTACCCTTAGGTTGACAAAATCGGTCGAAATTTTTTTTCGTCCAATAAGGCTTTGTAGCGATGTCTCGCAATCGGACACTTGCAGCGCAACACGAATATGATGATTATAAGCCCGTAGTACCCTTAGGTTGATAAAATTGGTTAAATTTTTTTTTCGTTCAATAACGCTTTGTAGCGATGTTGCACAATCGGACACTTACAGCGCAACACGAATATGATGATTATATGCCCGTAGTACCCTTAGGTTGAAAAAATCGGTCGAATTTTTTTTTCGTTCAATAACGCTTTGTAGCGATGTTGCACAATCGGACACTTGCAGCGCAACACGAATATGATGATTATAAGCCCGTAGTACCCTTAGGTTGACAAAATCGGTCGAATTTTTTTTTCGTTCAATAAGGCTTTGCAGCGATGTTGTGCACTCGGTCACTTGCAGCGCAACACGAATATGATGATTATAAGCCCGTAGTACCCTTAGGTTGACAAAATCGGTCGAAATTTTTTTTCGTCCAATAAGGCTTTGTAGCGATGTCTCGCAATCGGACACTTGCAGCGCAACACGAATATGATGATTATAAGCCCGTAGTACCCTTAGGTTGAAAAAATCGGTCGAATTTGTTTTTCGTTCAATAACGCTTTGTAGCGATGTTGCACAATCGGACACTTGCAGCGCAACACGAATATGATAATTATAAGCCCGTAGTACCCTTAGGTTGAAAAAATCGGTCGAATTTTTTTTTCGTTCAATAAGGCTTTGTAGCGATGTTGCACAATCAGACACTTGCAGCGCGACACGAATATGATGATTATAAGCCCGTAGTACCCTTAGGTTGAAAAAATTGGTCGAATTTTGTTTTCGTTTAATAACGTTTTGTAGCGATGTTGCACAATCGGACACTTGCAGCGCAACACGAATATGATGATTATAAGCCCGTAGTACCCTTCGGTTGACAAAATCGGTCGAAATTTGTTTTCGTCCAATAAGGCTTTGTAGCGATGGCTCGCAATCGGAAATTTCCCGCGGAACACGAATATTATGATTATAAGCCCGTAGTACCCTTAGGTTGAAAAAATCGGTCGAATTTTTTTTTCGTTCAATAACGCTTTGTAGCGATGTTGCACAATCGGACACTTGCAGCGCAACACGAATATGATGATTATAAGCCCGTAGTACCCTTAGGTTGACAAAATCGGTCGAAATTTGTTTTCGTCCAATAAGGCTTTGTAGCGATGGCTCGCAATCGGAAATTTCCCGCGGAACACGAATATTATGATTATAAGCCCGTAGTACCCTTAGGTTGAAAAAATCGGTCGAATTTTTTTTCGTGCAATAACGCTTTGTAGCGATGTTGCACAATCGGACACTTGCAGTGCAACACGAATATGATAATTATAAGCCCGTAGTACCCTTAGGTTGAAAAAATCGGTCGAATTTTTTTTTCGTTCCATAAGGCTTTGTAGCGATGTTGCACAATCGGAAACTTGCAGCGCAACATGAATATGATGATTATAAGCCCGTAGTACCCTTAGGTTGACAAAATCGGTCGAAATTTCTTTTCGTCCAATAAGGCTTTGTAGCGATGTTGCACAATCGGACACTTGCAGCGCAACACGAATATGATGATTATAAGCCCGTAGTACCCTTAGTTTGACAAAATCGGTCGAATTTTTTTTTCGTTCAATAAGGCTTTGCAGCGATGTTGTGCAATCGGTCGCTTGCAGCGCAACACGAATATGATGATTATAAGCCCGTAGTACCCTTAGGTTGACAAAATCGGTCGAAATTTTTTTTCGTCCAATAAGGCTTTGTAGCGATGTCTCGCAATCGGACACTTGCAGCGCAACACGAATATGATGATTATAAGCCCGTAGTACCCTTAGGTTGATAAAATTGGTTAAATTTTCGTTTCGTTCAATAACGCTTTGTAGCGATGTTGCACAATCGGACACTTGCAGCGCAACACGAATATGATGATTATAAGCCCGTAGTTCCCTTAGGTTGATAAAATCGGTCGAAATTTTGTTTCATCCAATAAGGCCCTGTAGCGATGTGTCGCAATCGCACACTTGCAGCGCAACACGAATATGATAATTATAAGCCCGTAGTACCCTTAGGTTGAAAAAATCGGTCGAATTTTTTTTTCGTTCAATAAGGCTTTGTAGCGATGTTGCACAATCAGACACTTGCAGCGCGACACGAATATGATGATTATAAGCCCGTAGTACCCCTAGGTTGAAAAAATTGGTCGAATTTTGTTTTCGTTTAATAACGTTTTGTAGCGATGTTGCACAATCGGACACTTGCAGCGCAACACGAATATGATGATTATAAGCCCGTAGTACCCTTAGGTTGACAAAATCGGTCGAAATTTTTTTTCGTCCAATAAGGCTTTGTAGCGATGGCTCGCAATCGGAAATTTCCCGCGGAACACGAATATTATGATTATAAGCCCGTAGTACCCTTAGGTTGAAAAAATCGGTCGAATTTTTTTTTCGTTCAATAACGTTTTGTAGCGATGTTGCACAATCGGAAACTTGCAGCGCAACATGAATATGATGATTATAAGCCCGTAGTACCCTTAGGTTGACAAAATCGGTCGAAATTTCTTTTCGTCCAATAAGGCTTTGTAGCGATGTTGCACAATCGGACACTTGCAGCGCAACACGAATATGATGATTATAAGCCCGTAGTACCCTTAGGTTGACAAAATCGGTCGAATTTTTGTTTCGTTCAATAAGGCTTTGCAGCGATGTTGTGCAATCGGTCACTTGCAGCGCAACACGAATATGATGATTATAAGCCCGTAGTACCCTTAGGTTGACAAAATCGGTCGAAATTTTGTTTCGTCCAATAAGGCTTTGCAGCGATGTTGTGCAATCGGTCACTTGCAGCGCAACACGAATATGATGATTATAAGCCCGTAGTACCCTTAGGTTGACAAAATCGGTCGAAATTTGTTTTCGTCCAATAAGGCTTTGTAGCGATGTCTCGCAATCGGACACTTGCAGCGCAACACGAATATGATGATTATAAGCCCGTAGTACCCTTAGGTTGACAAAATCGGTCGAAATTTGTTTTCGTCCAATAAGGCTTTGTAGCGATGTCTCGCAATCGGACACTTGCAGCGCAACACGAATATGATGATTATAAGCCCGTAGTACCCTTAGGTTGACAAAATCGGTCGAAATTTTTTTTCGTCCAATAAGGCTTTGTAGCGATGTCTCGCAATCGGACACTTGCAGCGCAACACGAATATGATGATTATAAGCCCGTAGTACCCTTAGGTTGAAAAAATCGGTCGAATTTGTTTTTCGTTCAATAACGCTTTGTAGCGATGTTGCACAATCGGACACTTGCAGCGCAACACGAATATGATAATTATAAGCCCGTAGTACCCTTAGGTTGAAAAAATCGGTCGAATTTTTTTTTCGTTCAATAAGGCTTTGTAGCGATGTTGCACAATCAGACACTTGCAGCGCGACACGAATATGATGATTATAAGCCCGTAGTACCCTTAGGTTGAAAAAATTGGTCGAATTTTGTTTTCGTTTAATAACGTTTTGTAGCGATGTTGCACAATCGGACACTTGCAGCGCAACACGAATATGATGATTATAAGCCCGTAGTACCCTTCGGTTGACAAAATCGGTCGAAATTTGTTTTCGTCCAATAAGGCTTTGTAGCGATGGCTCGCAATCGGAAATTTCCCGCGGAATACGAATATTATGATTATAAGCCCGTAGTACCCTTAGGTTGACAAAATCGGTCGAAATTTCTTTTCGTCCAATAAGGCTTTGTAGCGATGTTGCACAATCGGACACTTGCAGTGCAACACGAATATGATAATTATAAGCCCGTAGTACCCTTAGGTTGAAAAAATCGGTCGAATTTTTTTTTCGTTCCATAAGGCTTTGTAGCGATGTTGCACAATCGGAAACTTGCAGCGCAACATGAATATGATGATTATAAGCCCGTAGTACCCTTAGGTTGACAAAATCGGTCGAAATTTCTTTTCGTCCAATAAGGCTTTGTAGCGATGTTGCACAATCGGACACTTGCAGCGCAACACGAATATGATGATTATAAGCCCGTAGTACCCTTAGGTTGACAAAATCGGTCGAATTTTTTTTTCGTTCAATAAGGCTTTGCAGCGATGTTGTGCAATCGGTCGCTTGCAGCGCAACACGAATATGATGATTATAAGCCCGTAGTACCCTTAGGTTGACAAAATCGGTCGAAATTTTTTTTCGTCCAATAAGGCTTTGTAGCGATGTCTCGCAATCGGACACTTGCAGCGCAACACGAATATGATGATTATAAGCCCGTAGTACCCTTAGGTTGATAAAATTGGTTATATTTTCGTTTCGTTCAATAACGCTTTGTAGCGATGTTGCACAATCGGACACTTGCAGCGCAACACGAATATGATGATTATAAGCCCGTAGTTCCCTTAGGTTGATAAAATCGGTCGAAATTTTGTTTCATCCAATAAGGCCCTGTAGCGATGTGTCGCAATCGCACACTTGCAGCGCAACACGAATATGATAATTATAAGCCCGTAGTACCCTTAGGTTGAAAAAATCGGTCGAATTTTTTTTTCGTTCAATAAGGCTTTGTAGCGATGTTGCACAATCAGACACTTGCAGCGCGACACGAATATGATGATTATAAGCCCGTAGTACCCCTAGGTTGAAAAAATTGGTCGAATTTTGTTTTCGTTTAATAACGTTTTGTAGCGATGTTGCACAATCGGACACTTGCAGCGCAACACGAATATGATGATTATAAGCCCGTAGTACCCTTAGGTTGACAAAATCGGTCGAAATTTTTTTTCGTCCAATAAGGCTTTGTAGCGATGGCTCGCAATCGGAAATTTCCCGCGGAACACGAATATTATGATTATAAGCCCGTAGTACCCTTAGGTTGAAAAAATCGGTCGAATTTTTTTTTCGTTCAATAACGTTTTGTAGCGATGTTGCACAATCGGAAACTTGCAGCGCAACATGAATATGATGATTATAAGCCCGTAGTACCCTTAGGTTGACAAAATCGGTCGAAATTTCTTTTCGTCCAATAAGGCTTTGTAGCGATGTTGCACAATCGGACACTTGCAGCGCAACACGAATATGATGATTATAAGCCCGTAGTACCCTTAGGTTGACAAAATCGGTCGAATTTTTGTTTCGTTCAATAAGGCTTTGCAGCGATGTTGTGCAATCGGTCACTTGCAGCGCAACACGAATATGATGATTATAAGCCCGTAGTACCCTTAGGTTGACAAAATCGGTCGAAATTTTGTTTCGTCCAATAAGGCTTTGCAGCGATGTTGTGCAATCGGTCACTTGCAGCGCAACACGAATATGATGATTATAAGCCCGTAGTACCCTTAGGTTGACAAAATCGGTCGAAATTTGTTTTCGTCCAATAAGGCTTTGTAGCGATGTCTCGCAATCGGACACTTGCAGCGCAACACGAATATGATGATTATAAGCCCGTAATACCCTTAGGTTGACAAAATCGGTCGAAATTTTTTTTCGTCCAATAAGGCTTTGTAGCGATGTCTCGCAATCGGACACTTGCAGCGCAACACGAATATGATGATTATAAGCCCGTAGTACCCTTAGGTTGATAAAATTGGTTAAATTTTTTTTTCGTTCAATAACGCTTTGTAGCGATGTTGCACAATCGGACACTTACAGCGCAACACGAATATGATGATTATAAGCCCGTAGTTCCCTTAGGTTGATAAAATCGGTCGAAATTTTGTTTCGTCCAATAAGGCCCTGTAGCGATGTGTCGCAATCGCACACTTGCAGCGCAACACGAATATGATAATTATAAGCCCGTAGTACCCTTAGGTTGATAAAATTGGTTAAATTTTGTTTTCGTTCAATAACGCTTTGTAGCGATGTTGCACAATCGGACACTTGCAGCGCAACGCGAGTATGATGATTATAAGCCCGTAGTACCCTTAGGTTGACAAAATCGGTCGAATTTTTGTTTCGTTCAATAAGGCTTTGCAGCGATGTTGTGCAATCGGTCACTTGCAGCGCAACACGAATATGATGATTATAAGCCCGTAGTACCCTTAGGTTGACAGAATCGGTCGAAATTTTTTTTCGTCCAATAAGGCTTTGTAGCGATGTCTCGCAATCGGACACTTGCAGCGCAACACGAATATGATGATTATAAGCCCGTAGTACCCTTAGGTTGATAAAATTGGTTAAATTTTTGTTTCGTTCAATAACGCTTTGTAGCGATGTTGCACAATCGGACACTTGCAGCGCAACACGAATATGATGATTATAAGCCCGTAGTACCCTTAGGTTGAAAAAATCGGTCGAATTTATTTTTCGTTCAATAAGGCTTTGTAGCGATGTTGCACAATCAGACACTTGCAGCGCGACACGAATATGATGATTATAAGCCCGTAGTACCCTTAGGTTGAAAAAATTGGTCGAATTTTGTTTTCGTTTAATAACGTTTTGTAGCGATGTTGCACAATCGGACACTTGCAGCGCAACACGAATATGATGATTATAAGCCCGTAGTACCCTTAGGTTGACAAAATCGGTCGAAATTTTTTTTCGTCCAATAAGGCTTTGTAGCGATGGCTCGCAATCGGAAATTTCCCGCGGAACACGAATATTATGATTATAAGCCCGTAGTACCCTTAGGTTGATAAAATTGGTCGAATTTTTGTTTCGTTCAATAAGGCTTTGCAGCGATGTTGTGCAATCGGTCACTTGCAGCGGAACACGAATATTATGATTATAAGCCCGTAGTACCCTTAGGTTGAAAAAATCGGTCGAATTTTTTTTTCGTTCAATAACGCTTTGTAGCGATGTTGCACAATCGGACACTTGCAGTGCAACACGAATATGATAATTATAAGCCCGTAGTACCCTTAGGTTGAAAAAATCGGTCGAATTTTTTTTTCGTTCAATAAGGCTTTGTAGCGATGTTGCACAATCGGAAACTTGCAGCGCAACATGAATATGATGATTATAAGCCCGTAGTACCCTTAGGTTGACAAAATCGGTCGAAATTTCTTTTCGTCCAATAAGGCTTTGTAGCGATGTTGCACAATCGGACACTTGCAGCGCAACACGAATCTGATGATTATAAGCCCGTAGTACCCTTAGGTTGACAAAATCGGTCGAATTTTTGTTTCGTTCAATAAGGCTTTGCAGCGATGTTGTGCAATCGGTCACTTGCAGCGCAACACGAATATGATGATTATAAGCCCGTAGTACCCTTAGGTTGACAAAATCGGTCGAAATTTTGTTTCGTCCAATAAGGCTTTGTAGCGATGTCTCGCAATCGGACACTTGCAGCGCAACACGAATATGATGATTATAAGCCCGTAGTACCCTTAGGTTGAGAAAATTGGTTAAATTTTTGTTTCGTTCAATAACGCTTTGTAGCGATGTTGCACAATCGGACACTTGCAGCGCAACACGAATATGATGATTATAAGCCCGTAGTACCCTTAGGTTGAAAAAATCGGTCGAATTTTTTTTTCGTTCAATAACGCTTTGTAGCGATGTTGCACAATCGGACACTTGCAGTGCAACACGAATATGATAATTATAAGCCCGTAGTACCCTTAGGTTGACAAAATCGGTCGAATTTTTTTTTCGTTCAATAAGGCTTTGCAGCGATGTTGCACAATCGGACACTTGCAGTGCAACACGAATATGATAATTATAAGCCCGTAGTACCCTTAGGTTGAAAAAATCGGTCGAATTTGTTTTTCGTTTAATAACGTTTTGTAGCGATGTTGCACAATCGGACACTTGCAGCGCAACACGAATATGATGATTATAAGCCCGTAGTACCCTTAGGTTGAGAAAATTGGTTAAATTTTTTTTTCGTTCAATAACGCTTTGTAGCGATGTTGCACAATCGGACACTTGCAGCGCAACACGAATATGATGATTATAAGCCCGTAGTACCCTTAGGTTGAAAAAATCGGTCGAATTTGTTTTTCGTTCAATAACGCTTTGTAGCGATGTTGCACAATCGGACACTTGCAGTGCAACACGAATATGATAATTATAAGCCCGTAGTACCCTTAGGTTGACAAAATCGGTCGAATTTTTTTTTCGTTCAATAAGGCTTTGCAGCGATGTTGTGCACTCGGTCACTTGCAGCGCAACACGAATATGATGATTATAAGCCCGTAGTACCCTTAGGTTGACAAAATCGGTCGAAATTTTTTTTCGTCCAATAAGGCTTTGTAGCGATGTCTCGCAATCGGACACTTGCAGCGCAACACGAATATGATGATTATAAGCCCGTAGTACCCTTAGGTTGAAAAAATTGGTCGAATTTTGTTTTCGTTTAATAACGTTTTGTAGCGATGTTGCACAATCGGACACTTGCAGCGCAACACGAATATGATGATTATAAGCCCGTAGTACCCTTAGGTTGACAAAATCGGTCGAAATTTTTTTTCGTCCAATAAGGCTTTGTAGCGATGGCTCGCAATCGGAAATTTCCCGCGGAACACGAATATTATGATTATAAGCCCGTAGTACCCTTAGGTTGAACAAATCGGTCGAATTTTTTTTTCGTTCAATAACGCTTTGTAGCGATGTTGCACAATCGGACACTTGCAGTGCAACACGAATATGATAATTATAAGCCCGTAGTACCCTTAGGTTGAAAAAATCGGTCGAATTTTTTTTTCGTTCAATAAGGCTTTGTAGCGATGTTGCACAATCGGAAACTTGCAGCGCAACATGAATATGATGATTATAAGCCCGTAGTACCCTTAGGTTGACAAAATCGGTCGAAATTTCTTTTCGTCCAATAAGGCTTTGTAGCGATGTTGCACAATCGGACACTTGCAGCGCAACACGAATATGATGATTATAAGCCCGTAGTACCCTTAGGTTGACAAAATCGGTCGAATTTTTGTTTCGTTCAATAAGGCTTTGCAGCGATGTTGTGCAATCGGTCACTTGCAGCGCAACACGAATATGATGATTATAAGCCCGTAGTACCCTTAGGTTGACAAAATCGGTCGAAATTTTGTTTCGTCCAATAAGGCTTTGTAGCGATGTCTCGCAGTCGGACACTTGCAGCGCAACACGAATATGATGATTATAAGCCCGTAGTACCCTTAGGTTGATAAAATTGGTTAAATTTTTTTTTCGTTCAATAACGCTTTGTAGCGATGTTGCACAATCGGACACTTGCAGCGCAACACGAATATGATGATTATAAGCCCCTAGTACCCTTAGGTTGAAAAAATCGGTCGAATTTTTTTTTCGTTCAATAAGGCTTTGTAGCGATGTTGCACAATCAGACACTTGCAGCGCGACACGAATATGATGATTATAAGCCCGTAGTACCCTTAGGTTGAAAAAATTGGTCGAATTTTGTTTTCGTTTAATAACGCTTTGTAGCGATGTTGCACAATCGGACACTTGCAGCGCAACACGAATATGATGATTATAAGCCCGTAGTACCCTTAGGTTGACAAAATCGGTCGAAATTTTGTTTCGTCCAATAAGGCTTTGTAGCGATGGCTCGCAATCGGAAATTTCCCGCGGAACACGAATATTATGATTATAAGCCCGTAGTACCCTTAGGTTGAGAAAATTGGTTACATTTTGTTGAGTTCAATAACGCTTTGTAGCGATGTTGCACAATCGGACACTTGCAGCGCAACACGAATATGATGATTATAAGCCCGTAGTACCCTTAGGTTGACAAAATCGGTCGAAATTTTTTTTCGTCCAATAAGGCTTTGTAGCGATGTCTCGCAATCGGACACTTGCAGCGCAACACGAATATGATGATTATAAGCCCGTAGTACCCTTAGGTTGATAAAATTGGTTAAATTTTTTTTTCGTTCAATAACGCTTTGTAGCGATGTTGCACAATCGGACACTTACAGCGCAACACGAATATGATGATTATAAGCCCGTAGTTCCCTTAGGTTGATAAAATCGGTCGAAATTTTGTTTCGTCCAATAAGGCCCTGTAGCGATGTGTCGCAATCGCACACTTGCAGCGCAACACGAATATGATAATTATAAGCCCGTAGTACCCTTAGGTTGATAAAATTGGTTAAATTTTGTTTTCGTTCAATAACGCTTTGTAGCGATGTTGCACAATCGGACACTTGCAGCGCAACGCGAGTATGATGATTATAAGCCCGTAGTACCCTTAGGTTGACAAAATCGGTCGAATTTTTGTTTCGTTCAATAAGGCTTTGCAGCGATGTTGTGCAATCGGTCACTTGCAGCGCAACACGAATATGATGATTATAAGCCCGTAGTACCCTTAGGTTGACAGAATCGGTCGAAATTTTTTTTCGTCCAATAAGGCTTTGTAGCGATGTCTCGCAATCGGACACTTGCAGCGCAACACGAATATGATGATTATAAGCCCGTAGTACCCTTAGGTTGATAAAATTGGTTAAATTTTTGTTTCGTTCAATAACGCTTTGTAGCGATGTTGCACAATCGGACACTTGCAGCGCAACACGAATATGATGATTATAAGCCCGTAGTACCCTTAGGTTGAAAAAATCGGTCGAATTTATTTTTCGTTCAATAAGGCTTTGTAGCGATGTTGCACAATCAGACACTTGCAGCGCGACACGAATATGATGATTATAAGCCCGTAGTACCCTTAGGTTGAAAAAATTGGTGGAATTTTGTTTTCGTTTAATAACGTTTTGTAGCGATGTTGCACAATCGGACACTTGCAGCGCAACACGAATATGATGATTATAAGCCCGTAGTACCCTTAGGTTGATAAAATTGGTTAAATTTTTGTTTCGTTCAATAACGCTTTGTAGCGATGTTGCACAATCGGACACTTGCAGCGCAACACGAATATGATGATTATAAGCCCGTAGTTCCCTTAGGTTGATAAAATCGGTCGAAATTTTGTTTCGTCCAATAAGGCCCTGTAGCGATGTGTCGCATTCGCACACTTGCAGCGCAACACGAATATGATAATTATAAGCCCGTAGTACCCTTAGGTTGATAAAATTGGTCGAATTTTTGTTTCGTTCAATAAGGCTTTGCAGCGATGTTGTGCAATCGGTCACTTGCAGCGGAACACGAATATTATGATTATAAGCCCGTAGTACCCTTAGGTTGAAAAAATCGGTCGAATTTTTTTTTCGTTCAATAACGCTTTGTAGCGATGTTGCACAATCGGACACTTGCAGTGCAACACGAATATGATAATTATAAGCCCGTAGTACCCTTAGGTTGAAAAAATCGGTCGAATTTTTTTTTCGTTCAATAAGGCTTTGTAGCGATGTTGCACAATCGGAAAGTTGCAGCGCAACATGAATATGATGATTATAAGCCCGTAGTACCCTTAGGTTGACAAAATCGGTCGAAATTTCTTTTCGTCCAATAAGGCTTTGTAGCGATGTTGCACAATCGGACACTTGCAGCGCAACACGAATATGATGATTATAAGCCCGTAGTACCCTTAGGTTGACAAAATCGGTCGAATTTTTGTTTCGTTCAATAAGGCTTTGCAGCGATGTTGTGCAATCGGTCACTTGCAGCGCAACACGAATATGATGATTATAAGCCCGTAGTACCCTTAGGTTGACAAAATCGGTCGAAATTTTGTTTCGTCCAATAAGGCTTTGTAGCGATGTCTCGCAATCGGACACTTGCAGCGCAACACGAATATGATGATTATAAGCCCGTAGTACCCTTAGGTTGATAAAATTGGTTAAATTTTTGTTTCGTTCAATAACGCTTTGTAGCGATGTTGCACAATCGGACACTTGCAGCGCAACACGAATATGATGATTATAAGCCCGTAGTTCCCTTAGGTTGATAAAATCGGTCGAAATTTTGTTTCGTCCAATAAGGCCCTGTAGCGATGTGTCGCAATCGCACACTTGCAGCGCAACACGAATATGATAATTATAAGCCCGTAGTACCCTTAGGTTGAAAAAATCGGTCGAATTTTTTTTTCGTTCCATAAGGCTTTGTAGCGATGTTGCACAATCGGAAACTTGCAGCGCAACATGAATATGATGATTATAAGCCCGTAGTACCCTTAGGTTGACAAAATCGGTCGAAATTTCTTTTCGTCCAATAAGGCTTTGTAGCGATGTTGCACAATCGGACACTTGCAGCGCAACACGAATATGATGATTATAAGCCCGTAGTACCCTTAGGTTGACAAAATCGGTCGAAATTTCTTTTCGTCCAATAAGGCTTTGTAGCGATGTTGCACAATCGGACACTTGCAGCGCAACACGAATATGATGATTATAAGCCCGTAGTACCCTTAGGTTGACAAAATCGGTCGAAATTTTTTTTCGTCCAATAAGGCTTTGTAGCGATGGCTCGCAATCGGAAATTTCCCGCGGAACACGAATATTATGATTATAAGCCCGTAGTACCCTTAGGTTGAAAAAATCGGTCGAATTTTTTTTTCGTTCAATAACGCTTTGTAGCGATGTTGCACAATCGGACACTTGCAGTGCAACACGAATATGATAATTATAAGCCCGTAGTACCCTTAGGTTGAAAAAATCGGTCGAATTTTTTTTTCGTTCAATAAGGCTTTGTAGCGATGTTGCACAATCGGAAACTTGCAGCGCAACATGAATATGATGATTATAAGCCCGTAGTACCCTTAGGTTGACAAAATCGGTCGAAATTTCTTTTCGTCCAATAAGGCTTTGTAGCGATGTTGCACAATCGGACACTTGCAGCGCAACACGAATATGATGATTATAAGCCCGTAGTACCCTTAGGTTGACAAAATCGGTCGAATTTTTGTTTCGTTCAATAAGGCTTTGCAGCGATGTTGTGCAATCGGTCACTTGCAGCGCAACACGAATATGATGATTATAAGCCCGTAGTACCCTTAGGTTGACAAAATCGGTCGAAATTTTGTTTCGTCCAATAAGGCTTTGTAGCGATGTCTCGCAGTCGGACACTTGCAGCGCAACACGAATATGATGATTATAAGCCCGTAGTACCCTTAGGTTGATAAAATTGGTTAAATTTTTGTTTCGTTCAATAACGCTTTGTAGCGATGTTGCACAATCGGACACTTGCAGCGCAACACGAATATGATGATTATAAGCCCGTAGTTCCCTTAGGTTGATAAAATCGGTCGAAATTTTGTTTCGTCCAATAAGGCCCTGTAGCGATGTGTCGCAATCGCACATTTGCAGCGCAACACGAATATGATAATTATAAGCCCGTAGTACCCTTAGGTTGAAAAAATCGGTCGAATTTTTTTTTCGTTCAATAAGGCTTTGTAGTGATGTTGCACAATCAGACACTTGCAGCGCGACACGAATATGATGATTATAAGCCCGTAGTACCCTTAGGTTGAAAAAATTGGTCGAATTTTGTTTTCGTTTAATAACGTTTTGTAGCGATGTTGCACAATCGGACACTTGCAGCGCAACACGAATATGATGATTATAAGCCCGTAGTACCCTTAGGTTGAGAAAATTGGTTAAATTTTTTTTTCGTTCAATAACGCTTTGTAGCGATGTTGCACAATCGGACACTTGCAGCGCAACACGAATATGATGATTATAAGCCCGTAGTACCCTTAGGTTGAAAAAATCGGTCGAATTTTTTTTTCGTTCAATAACGCTTTGTAGCGATGTTGCACAATCGGACACTTGCAGTGCAACACGAATATGATAATTATAAGCCCGTAGTACCCTTAGGTTGACAAAATCGGTCGAAATTTCGTTTCGTCCAATAAGGCTTTGTAGCGATGTTGCACAACCGGACACTTGCAGCGCAACACGAATATGATAATTATAAGCCCGTAGTACCCTTAGGTTGAGAAAATTGGTCTAAATTTTGTTTTCGTCCAATAACGCTTTACAGCGATTCTGCACAATCGGACACTTCCAGCACAACACGACTATGATGATTATAAGCCCGTAGTACCCTTAGGTTGAGAAAATTGGTTAAATTTTGTTTTCGTTCAATAAGGCTTTGTAGCGATGTTGCACAATCAGACACTTGCAGCGCGACACGAATATGATGATTATAAGCCCGTAGTACCCTTAGGTTGAAAAAATTGGTCGAATTTTGTTTTCGTTTAATAACGTTTTGTAGCGATGTTGCACAATCGGACACTTGCAGCGCAACACGAATATGATGATTATAAGCCCGTAGTACCCTTAGGTTGACAAAATCGGTGGAATTTTTTTTTCGTCCAATAAGGCTTTGTAGCGATGGCTCGCAATCGGAAATTTCCCGCGGAACACGAATATTATGATTATAAGCCCGTAGTACCCTTAGGTTGACAAAATCGGTCGAAATTTCGTTTCGTCCAATAAGGCTTTGTAGCGATGTTGCACAACCGGACACTTGCAGCGCAACACGAATATGATAATTATAAGCCCGTAGTACCCTTAGGTTGAGAAAATTGGTCTAAATTTTGTTTTCGTCCAATAACGCTTTACAGCGATTCTGCAGAATCGGACACTTCCAGCACAACACGACTATGATGATTATAAGCCCGTAGTACCCTTAGGTTGAGAAAATTGGTTAAATTTTGTTTTCGTTCAATAAGGCTTTGTAGCGATGTTGCACAATCAGACACTTGCAGCGCGACACGAATATGATGATTATAAGCCCGTAGTACCCTTAGGTTGAAAAAATTGGTCGAATTTTGTTTTCGTTTAATAACGTTTTGTAGCGATGTTGCACAATCGGACACTTGCAGCGCAACACGAATATGATGATTATAAGCCCGTAGTACCCTTAGGTTGACAAAATCGGTGGAATTTTTTTTTCGTCCAATAAGGCTTTGTAGCGATGGCTCGCAATCGGAAATTTCCCGCGGAACACGAATATTATGATTATAAGCCCGTAGTACCCTTAGGTTGAAAAAATCGGTCGAATTTTTTTTTCGTTCAATAACGTTTTGTAGCGATGTTGCACAATCGGACACTTGCAGTGCAACACGAATATGATAATTATAAGCCCGTAGTACCCTTAGGTTGAAAAAATCGGTCGAATTTTGTTTTCGTTCAATAAGGCTTTGTAGCGATGTTGCACAATCGGAAACTTGCAGCGCAACATGAATATGATGATTATAAGCCCGTAGTACCCTTAGGTTGACAAAATCGGTCGAAATTTCTTTTCGTCCAATAAGGCTTTGTAGCGATGTTGCACAATCGGACACTTGCAGCGCAACACGAATATGATGATTATAAGCCCGTAGTACCCTTAGGTTGACAAAATCGGTCGAATTTTTGTTTCGTTCAATAAGGCTTTGCAGCGATGTTGTGCAATCGGTCACTTGCAGCGCAACACGAATATGATGATTATAAGCCCGTAGTACCCTTAGGTTGACAAAATCGGTCGAAATTTTGTTTCGTCCAATAAGGCTTTGTAGCGATGTCTCGCAATCGGACACTTGCAGCGCAACACGAATATGATGATTATAAGCCCGTAGTACCCTTAGGTTGATAAAATTGGTTAAATTTTTGTTTCGTTCAATAACGCTTTGTAGCGATGTTGCACAATCGGACACTTGCAGCGCAACACGAATATGATGATTATAAGCCCGTAGTTCCCTTAGGTTGATAAAATCGGTCGAAATTTTGTTTCGTCCAATAAGGCCCTGTAGCGATGTGTCGCATTCGCACACTTGCAGCGCAACACGAATATGATAATTATAAGCCCGTAGTACCCTTAGGTTGAAAAAATCGGTCGAATTTTTTTTTCGTTCAATAAGGCTTTGTAGTGATGTTGCACAATCAGACACTTGCAGCGCGACACGAATATGATGATTATAAGCCCGTAGTACCCTTAGGTTGAAAAAATTGGTCGAATTTTGTTTTCGTTTAATAACGTTTTGTAGCGATGTTGCACAATCGGACACTTGCAGCGCAACACGAATATGATGATTATAAGCCCGTAGTACCCTTAGTTTGAGAAAATTGGTTAAATTTTTTTTTCGTTCAATAACGCTTTGTAGCGATGTTGCACAATCGGACACTTGCAGCGCAACACGAATATGATGATTATAAGCCCGTAGTACCCTTAGGTTGAAAAAATCGGTCGAATTTTTTTTTCGTTCAATAACGCTTTGTAGCGATGTTGCACAATCGGACACTTGCAGTGCAACACGAATATGATAATTATAAGCCCGTAGTACCCTTAGGTTGACAAAATCGGTCGAAATTTCGTCTCGTCCAATAAGGCTTTGTAGCGATGTTGCACAACCGGACACTTGCAGCGTAACACGAATATGATAATTATAAGCCCGTAGTACCCTTAGGTTGAGAAAATTGGTCTAAATTTTGTTTTCGTCCAATAACGCTTTACAGCGATTCTGCACAATCGGACACTTCCAGCACAACACGACTATGATGATTATAAGCCCGTAGTACCCTTAGGTTGAGAAAATTGGTTAAATTTTGTTTTCGTTCAATAAGGCTTTGTAGCGATGTTGCACAATCAGACACTTGCAGCGCGACACGAATATGATGATTATAAGCCCGTAGTACCCTTAGGTTGAAAAAATTGGTCGAATTTTGTTTTCGTTTAATAACGCTTTGTAGCGATGTTGCACAATCGGACACTTGCAGCGCAACACGAATATGATGATTATAAGCCCGTAGTACCCTTAGGTTGACAAAATCGGTCGAAATTTGTTTTCGTCCAATAAGGCTTTGTAGCGATGTCTCGCAATCGGACACTTGCAGCGCAACACGAATATGATGATTATAAGCCCGTAGTACCCTTAGGTTGATAAAATTGGTTAAATTTTTGTTTCGTTCAATAACGCTTTGTAGCGATGTTGCACAATCGGACACTTGCAGCGCAACACGAATATGATGATTATAAGCCCGTAGTACCCTTAGGTTGAAAAAATCGGTCGAATTTTTTTTTCGTTCAATAACGCTTTGTAGCGATGTTGCACAATCGGACACTTGCAGCGCAACACGAATATGATAATTATAAGCCCGTAGTACCCTTAGGTTGAAAAAATCGGTCGAATTTTGTTTTCGTTCAATAAGGCTTTGTAGCGATGTTGCACAATCAGACACTTGCAGCGCGACACGAATATGATGATTATAAGCCCGTAGTACCCTTAGGTTGAAAAAATTGGTCGAATTTTGTTTTCGTTTAATAACGTTTTGTAGCGATGTTGCACAATCGGACACTTGCAGCGCAACACGAATATGATGATTATAAGCCCGTAGTACCCTTAGGTTGAGAAAATTGGTTAAATTTTTTTTTCGTCCAATAACGCTTTACAGCGATTCTGCACAATCGGACACTTCCAGCACAACACGACTATGATGATTATAAGCCCGTAGTACCCTTAGGTTGAGAAAATTGGTTAAATTTTGTTTTCGTTCAATAAGGCTTTGTAGCGATGTTGCACAATCAGACACTTGCAGCGCGACACGAATATGATGATTATAAGCCCGTAGTACCCTTAGGTTGAAAAAATTGGTCGAATTTTGTTTTCGTTTAATAACGCTTTGTAGCGATGTTGCACAATCGGACACTTGCAGCGCAACACGAATATGATGATTATAAGCCCGTAGTACCCTTAGGTTGACAAAATCGGTCGAAATTTTTTTTCGTCCAATAAGGCTTTGTAACGATGGCTCGCAATCGGAAATTTCCCGCGGAACACGAATATTATGATTATAAGCCCGTAGTACCCTTAGGTTGAGAAAATTGGTTACATTTTTTTTTCGTTAAATAAGGCTTTGTAGCGATGTTGCACAATCGGACACTTGCAGCGCAACAGGAATATGATGATTATAAGCCCGTAGTACCCTTAGGTTGAGAAAATTGGTTAAATTTTGTTGAGTTCAATAACGCTTTGTAGCGATGTTGCACAATCGGACACTTGCAGCGCAACACGAATATGATGATTATAAGCCCGTAGTACCCTTAGGTTGACAAAATCGGTCGAAATTTTTTTTCGTCCAATAAGGCTTTGTAGCGATGTCGCGCAATCGGACACTTGCAGCGCAACACGAATATGATGATTATAAGCCCGTAGTACCCTTAGGTTGATAAAATTGGTTAAATTTTTGTTTCGTTCAATAACGCTTTGTAGCGATGTTGCACAATCGGACACTTGCAGCGCAACACGAATATGATGATTATATGCCCGTAGTACCCTTAGGTTGAAAAAATCGGTCGAATTTTTTTTTCGTTCAATAACGCTTTGTAGCGATGTTGCACAATCGGACACTTGCAGCGCAACACGAATATGATGATTATAAGCCCGTAGTACCCTTAGGTTGACAAAATCGGTCGAATTTTTTTTTCGTTCAATAAGGCTTTGCAGCGATGTGTGCACTCGGTCACTTGCAGCGCAACACGAATATGATGATTATAAGCCCGTAGTACCCTTAGGTTGACAAAATCGGTCGAAATTTTTTTTCGTCCAATAAGGCTTTGTAGCGATGTCTCGCAATCGGACACTTGCAGCGCAACACGAATATGATGATTATAAGCCCGTAGTACCCTTAGGTTGATAAAATTGGTTAAATTTTTTTTTCGTTCAATAACGCTTTGCAGCGATGTTGCACAATCGGACACTTGCAGCGCAACACGAATATGATGATTATAAGCCCGTAGTACCCTTAGGTTGAAAAAATCGGTCGAATTTTTTTTTCGTTCAATAACGCTTTGTAGCGATGTTGCACAATCGGACACTTGCAGTGCAACACGAATATGATAATTATAAGCCCGTAGTACCCTTAGGTTGAAAAAATCGGTCGAATTTTGTTTTCGTTCAATAAGGCTTTGTAGCGATGTTGCACAATCGGAAACTTGCAGCGCAACATGAATATGATGATTATAAGCCCGTAGTACCCTTAGGTTGACAAAATCGGTCGAAATTTCTTTTCGTCCAATAAGGCTTTGTAGCGATGTTGCACAATCGGACACTTGCAGCGCAACACGAATATGATGATTATAAGCCCGTAGTACCCTTAGGTTGAGAAAATTGGTCTAAATTTTGTTTTCGTTCAATAACGCTTTGTAGCGATGTTGCACAATCGGACACTTGCAGCGCAACACGAATATGATGATTATAAGCCCGTAGTACCCTTAGGTTGAAAAAATCGGTCGAATTTTTTTTTCGTTCAATAACGCTTTGTAGCGATGTTGCACAATCGGACACTTGCAGCGCAACACTAATATGATGATTATAAGCCCGTAGTACCCTTAGGTTGACAAAATCGGTCGAAATTTTGGTTCGTCCAATAAGGCTTTGTAGCGATGTCTTGCAATCGGACACTTGCAGCGCAACACGAATATGATGATTATATGCCCGTAGTACCCTTAGGTTGAAAAAATCGGTCGAATTTTTTTTTCGTTCAATAACGCTTTGTAGCGATGTTGCACAATCGGACACTTGCAGCGCAACACGAATATGATGATTATAAGCCCGTAGTACCCTTAGGTTGACAAAATCGGTCGAAATTTTTTTTCGTCCAATAAGGCTTTGTAGCGATGTCTCGCAATCGGACACTTGCAGCGCAACACGAATATGATGATTATAAGCCCGTAGTACCCTTAGGTTGATAAAATTGGTTAAATTTTGTTTTCGTTCAATAACGCTTTGTAGCGATGTTGCACAATCGGACACTTGCAGCGCAACACGAATATGATGATTATAAGCCCGTAGTACCCTTAGGTTGAAAAAATCGGTCGAATTTTTTTTTCGTTCAATAACGCTTTGTAGCGATGTTGCACAATCGGACACTTGCAGTGCAACACGAATATGATAATTATAAGCCCGTAGTACCCTTAGGTTGAAAAAATCGGTCGAATTTTGTTTTCGTTCAATAAGGCTTTGTAGCGATGTTGCACAATCGGAAACTTGCAGCGCAACATGAATATGATGATTATAAGCCCGTAGTACCCTTAGGTTGACAAAATCGGTCGAAATTTCTTTTCGTCCAATAAGGCTTTGTAGCGATGTTGCACAATCGGACACTTGCAGCGCAACACGAATATGATGATTATAAGCCCGTAGTACCCTTAGGTTGAGAAAATTGGTCTAAATTTTGTTTTCGTTCAATAACGCTTTGTAGCGATGTTGCACAATCGGACACTTGCAGCGCAACACGAATATGATGATTATAAGCCCGTAGTACCCTTAGGTTGAAAAAATCGGTCGAATTTTTTTTTCGTTCAATAACGCTTTGTAGCGATGTTGCACAATCGGACACTTGCAGCGCAACACTAATATGATGATTATAAGCCCGTAGTACCCTTAGGTTGACAAAATCGGTCGAAATTTTTTTTCGTCCAATAAGGCTTTGTAGCGATGTCTTGCAATCGGACACTTGCAGCGCAACACGAATATGATGATTATAAGCCCGTAGTACCCTTAGGTTGATAAAATTGGTTAAATTTTTTTTTCGTTCAATAACGCTTTGTAGCGATGTTGCACAATCGGACACTTGCAGCGCAACACGAATATGATGATTATAAGCCCGTAGTTCCCTTAGGTTGATAAAATCGGTCGAAATTTTGTTTCGTCCAATAAGGCCCTGTAGCGATGTGTCGCAATCGCACACTTGCAGCGCAACACGAATATGATAATTATAAGCCCGTAGTACCCTTAGGTTGATAAAATTGGTTAAATTTTGTTTTCGTTCAATAACGCTTTGTAGCGATGTTGCACAATCGGACACTTGCAGCGCAACGCGAGTATGATGATTATAAGCCCGTAGTACCCTTAGGTTGACAAAATCGGTCGAATTTTTGTTTCGTTCAATAAGGCTTTGCAGCGATGTTGTGCAATCGGTCACTTGCAGCGCAACACGAATATGATGATTATAAGCCCGTAGTACCCTTAGGTTGACAGAATCGGTCGAAATTTTTTTTCGTCCAATAAGGCTTTGTAGCGATGTCTCGCAATCGGACACTTGCAGCGCAACACGAATATGATGATTATAAGCCCGTAGTACCCTTAGGTTGATAAAATTGGTTAAATTTTTGTTTCGTTCAATAACGCTTTGTAGCGATGTTGCACAATCGGACACTTGCAGCGCAACACGAATATGATGATTATAAGCCCGTAGTACCCTTAGGTTGAAAAAATCGGTCGAATTTATTTTTCGTTCAATAAGGCTTTGTAGCGATGTTGCACAATCAGACACTTGCAGCGCGACACGAATATGATGATTATAAGCCCGTAGTACCCTTAGGTTGAAAAAATTGGTCGAATTTTGTTTTCGTTTAATAACGTTTTGTAGCGATGTTGCACAATCGGACACTTGCAGCGCAACACGAATATGATGATTATAAGCCCGTAGTACCCTTAGGTTGACAAAATCGGTCGAAATTTTTTTTCGTCCAATAAGGCTTTGTAGCGATGGCTCGCAATCGGAAATTTCCCGCGGAACACGAATATTATGATTATAAGCCCGTAGTACCCTTAGGTTGATAAAATTGGTTAAATTTTTGTTTCGTTCAATAACGCTTTGTAGCGATGTTGCACAATCGGACACTTGCAGCGCAACACGAATATGATGATTATATGCCCGTAGTACCCTTAGGTTGAAAAAATCGGTCGAATTTTTTTTTCGTTCAATAACGCTTTGTAGCGATGTTGCACAATCGGACACTTGCAGCGCAACACGAATATGATGATTATATGCCCGTAGTACCCTTAGGTTGAAAAAATCGGTCGAATTTTTTTTTCGTTCAATAACGCTTTGTAGCGATGTTGCACAATCGGACACTTGCAGCGCAACACGAATATGATGATTATAAGCCCGTAGTACCCTTAGGTTGACAAAATCGGTCGAATTTTTTTTTCGTTCAATAAGGCTTTGCAGCGATGTGTGCACTCGGTCACTTGCAGCGCAACACGAATATGATGATTATAAGCCCGTAGTACCCTTAGGTTGACAAAATCGGTCGAAATTTTTTTTCGTCCAATAAGGCTTTGTAGCGATGTCTCGCAATCGGACACTTGCAGCGCAACACGAATATGATGATTATAAGCCCGTAGTACCCTTAGGTTGATAAAATTGGTTAAATTTTTTTTTCGTTCAATAACGCTTTGTAGCGATGTTGCACAATCGGACACTTGCAGCGCAACACGAATATGATGATTATAAGCCCGTAGTACCCTTAGGTTGAAAAAATCGGTCGAATTTTTTTTTCGTTCAATAACGCTTTGTAGCGATGTTGCACAATCGGACACTTGCAGTGCAACACGAATATGATAATTATAAGCCCGTAGTACCCTTAGGTTGAAAAAATCGGTCGAATTTTGTTTTCGTTCAATAAGGCTTTGTAGCGATGTTGCACAATCGGAAACTTGCAGCGCAACATGAATATGATGATTATAAGCCCGTAGTACCCTTAGGTTGACAAAATCGGTCGAAATTTCTTTTCGTCCAATAAGGCTTTGTAGCGATGTTGCATAATCGGACACTTGCAGCGCAACACGAATATGATGATTATAAGCCCGTAGTACCCTTAGGTTGAGAAAATTGGTCTAAATTTTGTTTTCGTTCAATAACGCTTTGTAGCGATGTTGCACAATCGGACACTTGCAGCGCAACACGAATATGATGATTATAAGCCCGTAGTACCCTTAGGTTGACAAAATCGGTCGAATTTTTTTTTCGTTCAATAACGCTTTGCAGCGATGTGTGCACTCGGTCACTTGCAGCGCAACACGAATATGATGATTATAAGCCCGTAGTACCCTTAGGTTGACAAAATCGGTCGAAATTTTTTTTCGTCCAATAAGGCTTTGTAGCGATGTCTCGCAATCGGACACTTGCAGCGCAACACGAATATGATGATTATAAGCCCGTAGTACCCTTAGGTTGATAAAATTGGTTAAATTTTTTTTTCGTTCAATAACGCTTTGTAGCGATGTTGCACAATCGGACACTTGCAGCGCAACACGAATATGATGATTATAAGCCCGTAGTACCCTTAGGTTGAAAAAATCGGTCGAATTTTTTTTTCGTTCAATAACGCTTTGTAGCGATGTTGCACAATCGGACACTTGCAGTGCAACACGAATATGATAATTATAAGCCCGTAGTACCCTTAGGTTGAAAAAATCGGTCGAATTTTGTTTTCGTTCAATAAGGCTTTGTTGCGATGTTGCACAATCGGAAACTTGCAGCGCAACATGAATATGATGATTATAAGCCCGTAGTACCCTTAGGTTGACAAAATCGGTCGAAATTTCTTTTCGTCCAATAAGGCTTTGTAGCGATGTTGCACAATCGGACACTTGCAGCGCAACACGAATATGATGATTATAAGCCCGTAGTACCCTTAGGTTGAGAAAATTGGTCTAAATTTTGTTTTCGTTCAATAACGCTTTGTAGCGATGTTGCACAATCGGACACTTGCAGCGCAACACGAATATGATGATTATAAGCCCGTAGTACCCTTAGGTTGACAAAATCGGTCGAAATTTTTTTTCGTCCAATAAGGCTTTGTAGCGATGTCTTGCAATCGGACACTTGCAGCGCAACACGAATATGATGATTATAAGCCCGTAGTACCCTTAGGTTGATAAAATTGGTTTAATTTTTTTTTCGTTCAATAACGCTTTGTAGCGATGTTGCACAATCGGACACTTGCAGCGCAACACGAATATGATGATTATAAGCCCGTAGTTCCCTTAGGTTGATAAAATCGGTCGAAATTTTGTTTCGTCCAATAAGGCCCTGTAGCGATGTGTCGCAATCGCACACTTGCAGCGCAACACGAATATGATAATTATAAGCCCGTAGTACCCTTAGGTTGATAAAATTGGTTAAATTTTGTTTTCGTTCAATAACGCTTTGTAGCGATGTTGCACAATCGGACACTTGCAGCGCAACGCGAGTATGATGATTATAAGCCCGTAGTACCCTTAGGTTGACAAAATCGGTCGAATTTTTGTTTCGTTCAATAAGGCTTTGCAGCGATGTTGTGCAATCGGTCACTTGCAGCGCAACACGAATATGATGATTATAAGCCCGTAGTACCCTTAGGTTGACAGAATCGGTCGAAATTTTTTTTCGTCCAATAAGGCTTTGTAGCGATGTCTCGCAATCGGACACTTGCAGCGCAACACGAATATGATGATTATAAGCCCGTAGTACCCTTAGGTTGATAAAATTGGTTAAATTTTTGTTTCGTTCAATAACGCTTTGTAGCGATGTTGCACAATCGGACACTTGCAGCGCAACACGAATATGATGATTATAAGCCCGTAGTACCCTTAGGTTGAAAAAATCGGTCGAATTTATTTTTCGTTCAATAAGGCTTTGTAGCGATGTTGCACAATCAGACACTTGCAGCGCGACACGAATATGATGATTATAAGCCCGTAGTACCCTTAGGTTGAAAAAATTGGTCGAATTTTGTTTTCGTTTAATAACGTTTTGTAGCGATGTTGCACAATCGGACACTTGCAGCGCAACACGAATATGATGATTATAAGCCCGTAGTACCCTTAGGTTGACAAAATCGGTCGAAATTTTTTTTCGTCCAATAAGGCTTTGTAGCGATGGCTCGCAATCGGAAATTTCCCGCGGAACACGAATATTATGATTATAAGCCCGTAGTACCCTTAGGTTGATAAAATTGGTCGAATTTTTGTTTCGTTCAATAAGGCTTTGCAGCGATGTTGTGCAATCGGTCACTTGCAGCGCAACACGAATATGATGATTATAAGCCCGTAGTACCCTTAGGTTGAAAAAATTGGTCGAATTTTGTTTTCGTTTAATAACGTTTTGTAGCGATGTTGCACAATCGGACACTTGCAGCGCAACACGAATATGATGATTATAAGCCCGTAGTACCCTTAGGTTGAGAAAATTGGTTAAATTTTTTTTTCGTCCAATAACGCTTTACAGCGATTCTGCACAATCGGACACTTCCAGCACAACACGACTATGATGATTATAAGCCCGTAGTACCCTTAGGTTGAGAAAATTGGTTAAATTTTGTTTTCGTTCAATAAGGCTTTGTAGCGATGTTGCACAATCAGACACTTGCAGCGCGACACGAATATGATGATTATAAGCCCGTAGTACCCTTAGGTTGAAAAAATTGGTCGAATTTTGTTTTCGTTTAATAACGCTTTGTAGCGATGTTGCACAATCGGACACTTGCAGCGCAACACGAATATGATGATTATAAGCCCGTAGTACCCTTAGGTTGACAAAATCGGTCGAAATTTTTTTTCGTCCAATAAGGCTTTGTAACGATGGCTCGCAATCGGAAATTTCCCGCGGAACACGAATATTATGATTATAAGCCCGTAGTACCCTTAGGTTGAGAAAATTGGTTACATTTTTTTTTCGTTAAATAAGGCTTTGTAGCGATGTTGCACAATCGGACACTTGCAGCGCAACAGGAATATGATGATTATAAGCCCGTAGTACCCTTAGGTTGAGAAAATTGGTTAAATTTTGTTGAGTTCAATAACGCTTTGTAGCGATGTTGCACAATCGGACACTTGCAGCGCAACACGAATATGATGATTATAAGCCCGTAGTACCCTTAGGTTGACAAAATCGGTCGAAATTTTTTTTCGTCCAATAAGGCTTTGTAGCGATGTTGTGCAATCGGTCACTTGCAGCGCAACACGAATATGATGATTATAAGCCCGTAGTACCCTTAGGTTGACAGAATCGGTCGAAATTTTTTTTCGTCCAATAAGGCTTTGTAGCGATGTCTCGCAATCGGACACTTGCAGCGCAACACGAATATGATGATTATAAGCCCGTAGTACCCTTAGGTTGATAAAATTGGTTAAATTTTTGTTTCGTTCAATAACGCTTTGTAGCGATGTTGCACAATCGGACACTTGCAGCGCAACACGAATATGATGATTATAAGCCCGTAGTACCCTTAGGTTGAAAAAATCGGTCGAATTTATTTTTCGTTCAATAAGGCTTTGTAGCGATGTTGCACAATCAGACACTTGCAGCGCGACACGAATATGATGATTATAAGCCCGTAGTACCCTTAGGTTGAAAAAATTGGTCGAATTTTGTTTTCGTTTAATAACGTTTTGTAGCGATGTTGCACAATCGGACACTTGCAGCGCAACACGAATATGATGATTATAAGCCCGTAGTACCCTTAGGTTGACAAAATCGGTCGAAATTTTTTTTCGTCCAATAAGGCTTTGTAGCGATGTCTCGCAATCGGACACTTGCAGCGCAACACGAATATGATGATTATAAGCCCGTAGTACCCTTAGGTTGATAAAATTGGTTAAATTTTTGTTTCGTTCAATAACGCTTTGTAGCGATGTTGCACAATCGGACACTTGCAGCGCAACACGAATATGATGATTATAAGCCCGTAGTACCCTTAGGTTGAAAAAATCGGTCGAATTTATTTTTCGTTCAATAAGGCTTTGTAGCGATGTTGCACAATCAGACACTTGCAGCGCGACACGAATATGATGATTATAAGCCCGTAGTACCCTTAGGTTGAAAAAATTGGTCGAATTTTGTTTTCGTTTAATAACGTTTTGTAGCGATGTTGCACAATCGGACACTTGCAGCGCAACACGAATATGATGATTATAAGCCCGTAGTACCCTTAGGTTGATAAAATTGGTCGAATTTTTGTTTCGTTCAATAAGGCTTTGCAGCGATGTTGTGCAATCGGTCACTTGCAGCGCAACACGAATATGATGATTATAAGCCCGTAGTACCCTTAGGTTGAAAAAATTGGTCGAATTTTGTTTTCGTTTAATAACGTTTTGTAGCGATGTTGCACAATCGGACACTTGCAGCGCAACACGAATATGATGATTATAAGCCCGTAGTACCCTTAGGTTGAGAAAATTGGTTAAATTTTTTTTTCGTCCAATAACGCTTTACAGCGATTCTGCACAATCGGACACTTCCAGCACAACACGACTATGATGATTATAAGCCCGTAGTACCCTTAGGTTGAGAAAATTGGTTAAATTTTGTTTTCGTTCAATAAGGCTTTGTAGCGATGTTGCACAATCAGACACTTGCAGCGCGACACGAATATGATGATTATAAGCCCGTAGTACCCTTAGGTTGAAAAAATTGGTCGAATTTTGTTTTCGTTTAATAACGCTTTGTAGCGATGTTGCACAATCGGACACTTGCAGCGCAACACGAATATGATGATTATAAGCCCGTAGTACCCTTAGGTTGACAAAATCGGTCGAAATTTTTTTTCGTCCAATAAGGCTTTGTAACGATGGCTCGCAATCGGAAATTTCCCGCGGAACACGAATATTATGATTATAAGCCCGTAGTACCCTTAGGTTGAGAAAATTGGTTACATTTTTTTTTCGTTAAATAAGGCTTTGTAGCGATGTTGCACAATCGGACACTTGCAGCGCAACAGGAATATGATGATTATAAGCCCGTAGTACCCTTAGGTTGAGAAAATTGGTTAAATTTTGTTGAGTTCAATAACGCTTTGTAGCGATGTTGCACAATCGGACACTTGCAGCGCAACACGAATATGATGATTATAAGCCCGTAGTACCCTTAGGTTGACAAAATCGGTCGAAATTTTTTTTCGTCCAATAAGGCTTTGTAGCGATGTCGCGCAATCGGACACTTGCAGCGCAACACGAATATGATGATTATAAGCCCGTAGTACCCTTAGGTTGATAAAATTGGTTAAATTTTTGTTTCGTTCAATAACGCTTTGTAGCGATGTTGCACAATCGGACACTTGCAGCGCAACACGAATATGATGATTATAAGCCCGTAGTACCCTTAGGTTGACAAAATCGGTCGAATTTTTTTTCGTCCAATAAGGCTTTGTAGCGATGTCTCGCAATCGGACACTTGCAGCGCAACACGAATATGATGATTATAAGCCCGTAGTACCCTTAGGTTGATAAAATTGGTTAAATTTTTTTTTCGTTCAATAACGCTTTGTAGCGATGTTGCACAATCGGACACTTGCAGCGCAACACGAATATGATGATTATAAGCCCGTAGTACCCTTAGGTTGAAAAAATCGGTCGAATTTTTTTTTCGTTCAATAACGCTTTGTAGCGATGTTGCACAATCGGACACTTGCAGTGCAACACGAATATGATAATTATAAGCCCGTAGTACCCTTAGGTTGAAAAAATCGGTCGAATTTTGTTTTCGTTCAATAAGGCTTTGTAGCGATGTTGCACAATCGGAAACTTGCAGCGCAACACGAATATGATGATTATAAGCCCGTAGTACCCTTAGGTTGAGAAAATTGGTCTAAATTTTGTTTTCGTTCAATAACGCTTTGTAGCGATGTTGCACAATCGGACACTTGCAGCGCAACACGAATATGATGATTATAAGCCCGTAGTACCCTTAGGTTGAAAAAATCGGTCGAATTTTTTTTTCGTTCAATAACGCTTTGTAGCGATGTTGCACAATCGGACACTTGCAGCGCAACACTAATATGATGATTATAAGCCCGTAGTACCCTTAGGTTGACAAAATCGGTCGAAATTTTTTTTCGTCCAATAAGGCTTTGTAGCGATGTCTTGCAATCGGACACTTGCAGCGCAACACGAATATGATGATTATAAGCCCGTAGTACCCTTAGGTTGATAAAATTGGTTAAATTTTTTTTTCGTTCAATAACGCTTTGTAGCGATGTTGCACAATCGGACACTTGCAGCGCAACACGAATATGATGATTATAAGCCCGTAGTTCCCTTAGGTTGATAAAATCGGTCGAAATTTTGTTTCGTCCAATAAGGCCCTGTAGCGATGTGTCGCAATCGCACACTTGCAGCGCAACACGAATATGATAATTATAAGCCCGTAGTACCCTTAGGTTGATAAAATTGGTTAAATTTTGTTTTCGTTTAATAACGCTTTGTAGCGATGTTGCACAATCGGACACTTGCAGCGCAACGCGAGTATGATGATTATAAGCCCGTAGTACCCTTAGGTTGACAAAATCGGTCGAATTTTTGTTTCGTTCAATAAGGCTTTGCAGCGATGTTGTGCAATCGGTCACTTGCAGCGCAACACGAATATGATGATTATAAGCCCGTAGTACCCTTAGGTTGACAGAATCGGTCGAAATTTTTTTTCGTCCAATAAGGCTTTGTAGCGATGTCTCGCAATCGGACACTTGCAGCGCAACACGAATATGATGATTATAAGCCCGTAGTACCCTTAGGTTGATAAAATTGGTTAAATTTTTTTTTCGTTCAATAACGCTTTGTAGCGATGTTGCACAATCGGACACTTGCAGCGCAACACGAATATGATGATTATAAGCCCGTAGTTCCCTTAGGTTGATAAAATCGGTCGAAATTTTGTTTCGTCCAATAAGGCCCTGTAGCGATGTGTCGCAATCGCACACTTGCAGCGCAACACGAATATGATAATTATAAGCCCGTAGTACCCTTAGGTTGATAAAATTGGTTAAATTTTGTTTTCGTTCAATAACGCTTTGTAGCGATGTTGCACAATCGGACACTTGCAGCGCAACGCGAGTATGATGATTATAAGCCCGTAGTGCCCTTAGGTTGACAAAATCGGTCGAATTTTTTTTCGTTCAATAAGGCTTTGCAGCGATGTTGTGCAATCGGTCACTTGCAGCGCAACACGAATATGATGATTATAAGCCCGTAGTACCCTTAGGTTGACAGAATCGGTCGAAATTTTTTTTCGTCCAATAAGGCTTTGTAGCGATGTCTCGCAATCGGACACTTGCAGCGCAACACGAATATGATGATTATAAGCCCGTAGTACCCTTAGGTTGATAAAATTGGTTAAATTTTTGTTTCGTTCAATAACGCTTTGTAGCGATGTTGCACAATCGGACACTTGCAGCGCAACACGAATATGATGATTATAAGCCCGTAGTACCCTTAGGTTGAAAAAATCGGTCGAATTTATTTTTCGTTCAATAAGGCTTTGTAGCGATGTTGCACAATCAGACACTTGCAGCGCGACACGAATATGATGATTATAAGCCCGTAGTACCCTTAGGTTGAAAAAATTGGTCGAATTTTGTTTTCGTTTAATAACGTTTTGTAGCGATGTTGCACAATCGGACACTTGCAGTGCAACACGAATATGATGATTATAAGCCCGTAGTACCCTTAGGTTGACAAAATCGGTCGAAATTTTTTTTCGTCCAATAAGGCTTTGTAGCGATGGCTCGCAATCGGAAATTTCCCGCGGAACACGAATATTATGATTATAAGCCCGTAGTACCCTTAGGTTGATAAAATTGGTCGAATTTTTGTTTCGTTCAATAAGGCTTTGCAGCGATGTTGTGCAATCGGTCACTTGCAGCGCAACACGAATATGATGATTATAAGCCCGTAGTACCCTTAGGTTGACAGAATCGGTCGAAATTTTTTTTCGTCCAATAAGGCTTTGTAGCGATGTCTCGCAATCGGACACTTGCAGCGCAACACGAATATGATGATTATAAGCCCGTAGTACCCTTAGGTTGATAAAATTGGTTAAATTTTTGTTTCGTTCAATAACGCTTTGTAGCGATGTTGCACAATCGGACACTTGCAGCGCAACACGAATATGATGATTATAAGCCCGTAGTACCCTTAGGTTGAGAAAATTGGTTAAATTTTGTTTTCGTTCAATAAGGCTTTGTAGCGATGTTGCACAATCAGACACTTGCAGCGCGACACGAATATGATGATTATAAGCCCGTAGTACCCTTAGGTTGAAAAAATTGGTCGAATTTTGTTTTCGTTTAATAACGTTTTGTAGCGATGTTGCACAATCGGACACTTGCAGCGCAACACGAATATGATGATTATAAGCCCGTAGTACCCTTAGGTTGACAAAATCGGTGGAATTTTTTTTTCGTCCAATAAGGCTTTGTAGCGATGGCTCGCAATCGGAAATTTCCCGCGGAACACGAATATTATGATTATAAGCCCGTAGTACCCTTAGGTTGACAAAATCGGTCGAAATTTCGTTTCGTCCAATAAGGCTTTGTAGCGATGTTGCACAACCGGACACTTGCAGCGCAACACGAATATGATAATTATGAGCCCGTAGTACCCTTAGGTTGAGAAAATTGGTCTAAATTTTGTTTTCGTCCAATAACGCTTTACAGCGATTCTGCACAATCGGACACTTCCAGCACAACACGACTATGATGATTATAAGCCCGTAGTACCCTTAGGTTGAGAAAATTGGTTAAATTTTGTTTTCGTTCAATAACGCTTTGTAGCGATGTTGCACAATCGGACACTTGCAGCGCAACACGAATATGATGATTATAAGCCCGTAGTTCCCTTAGGTTGATAAAATCGGTCGAAATTTTGTTTCGTCCAATAAGGCCCTGTAGCGATGTGTCGCAATCGCACACTCCCAGCGCAACACGAATATGATAATTATAAGCCCGTAGTACCCTTAGGTTGATAAAATTGGTTAAATTTTGTTTTCGTTCAATAACGCTTTGTAGCGATGTTGCACAATCGGACACTTGCAGCGCAACGCGAGTATGATGATTATAAGCCCGTAGTGCCCTTAGGTTGACAAAATCGGTCGAATTTTTGTTTCGTTCAATAAGGCTTTGCAGCGATGTTGTGCAATCGGTCACTTGCAGCGCAACACGAATATGATGATTATAAGCCCGTAGTACCCTTAGGTTGACAGAATCGGTCGAAATTTTTTTTCGTCCAATAAGGCTTTGTAGCGATGTCTCGCAATCGGACACTTGCAGCGCAACACGAATATGATGATTATAAGCCCGTAGTACCCTTAGGTTGATAAAATTGGTTAAATTTTTTTTTCGTTCAATAACGCTTTGTAGCGATGTTGCACAATCGGACACTTGCAGCGCAACACGAATATGATGATTATAAGCCCGTAGTTCCCTTAGGTTGATAAAATCGGTCGAAATTTTGTTTCGTCCAATAAGGCCCTGTAGCGATGTGTCGCAATCGCACACTTGCAGCGCAACACGAATATGATAATTATAAGCCCGTAGTACCCTTAGGTTGATAAAATTGGTTAAATTTTGTTTTCGTTCAATAACGCTTTGTAGCGATGTTGCACAATCGGACACTTGCAGCGCAACGCGAGTATGATGATTATAAGCCCGTAGTGCCCTTAGGTTGACAAAATCGGTCGAATTTTTGTTTCGTTCAATAAGGCTTTGCAGCGATGTTGTGCAATCGGTCACTTGCAGCGCAACACGAATATGAAGATTATAAGCCCGTAGTACCCTTAGGTTGACAGAATCGGTCGAAATTTTTTTTCGTCCAATAAGGCTTTGTAGCGATGTCTCGCAATCGGACACTTGCAGCGCAACACGAATATGATGATTATAAGCCCGTAGTACCCTTAGGTTGATAAAATTGGTTAAATTTTTGTTTCGTTCAATAACGCTTTGTAGCGATGTTGCACAATCGGACACTTGCAGCGCAACACGAATATGATGATTATAAGCCCGTAGTACCCTTAGGTTGAAAAAATCGGTCGAATTTATTTTTCGTTCAATAAGGCTTTGTAGCGATGTTGCACAATCAGACACTTGCAGCGCGACACGAATATGATGATTATAAGCCCGTAGTACCCTTAGGTTGAAAAAATTGGTCGAATTTTGTTTTCGTTTAATAACGTTTTGTAGCGATGTGTCGCAATCGCACACTTGCAGCGCAACACGAATATGATAATTATAAGCCCGTAGTACCCTTAGGTTGATAAAATTGGTTAAATTTTGTTTTCGTTTAATAACGCTTTGTAGCGATGTTGCACAATCGGACACTTGCAGCGCAACGCGAGTATGATGATTATAAGCCCGTAGTACCCTTAGGTTGACAAAATCGGTCGAATTTTTGTTTCGTTCAATAAGGCTTTGCAGCGATGTTGTGCAATCGGTCACTTGCAGCGCAACACGAATATGATGATTATAAGCCCGTAGTACCCTTAGGTTGACAGAATCGGTCGAAATTTTTTTTCGTCCAATAAGGCTTTGTAGCGATGTCTCGCAATCGGACACTTGCAGCGCAACACGAATATGATGATTATAAGCCCGTAGTACCCTTAGGTTGATAAAATTGGTTAAATTTTTTTTTCGTTCAATAACGCTTTGTAGCGATGTTGCACAATCGGACACTTGCAGCGCAACACGAATATGATGATTATAAGCCCGTAGTTCCCTTAGGTTGATAAAATCGGTCGAAATTTTGTTTCGTCCAATAAGGCCCTGTAGCGATGTGTCGCAATCGCACACTTGCAGCGCAACACGAATATGATAATTATAAGCCCGTAGTACCCTTAGGTTGATAAAATTGGTTAAATTTTGTTTTCGTTCAATAACGCTTTGTAGCGATGTTGCACAATCGGACACTTGCAGCGCAACGCGAGTATGATGATTATAAGCCCGTAGTGCCCTTAGGTTGACAAAATCGGTCGAATTTTTTTTCGTTCAATAAGGCTTTGCAGCGATGTTGTGCAATCGGTCACTTGCAGCGCAACACGAATATGATGATTATAAGCCCGTAGTACCCTTAGGTTGACAGAATCGGTCGAAATTTTTTTTCGTCCAATAAGGCTTTGTAGCGATGTCTCGCAATCGGACACTTGCAGCGCAACACGAATATGATGATTATAAGCCCGTAGTACCCTTAGGTTGATAAAATTGGTTAAATTTTTGTTTCGTTCAATAACGCTTTGTAGCGATGTTGCACAATCGGACACTTGCAGCGCAACACGAATATGATGATTATAAGCCCGTAGTACCCTTAGGTTGAAAAAATCGGTCGAATTTATTTTTCGTTCAATAAGGCTTTGTAGCGATGTTGCACAATCAGACACTTGCAGCGCGACACGAATATGATGATTATAAGCCCGTAGTACCCTTAGGTTGAAAAAATTGGTCGAATTTTGTTTTCGTTTAATAACGTTTTGTAGCGATGTTGCACAATCGGACACTTGCAGTGCAACACGAATATGATGATTATAAGCCCGTAGTACCCTTAGGTTGACAAAATCGGTCGAAATTTTTTTTCGTCCAATAAGGCTTTGTAGCGATGGCTCGCAATCGGAAATTTCCCGCGGAACACGAATATTATGATTATAAGCCCGTAGTACCCTTAGGTTGATAAAATTGGTCGAATTTTTGTTTCGTTCAATAAGGCTTTGCAGCGATGTTGTGCAATCGGTCACTTGCAGCGCAACACGAATATGATGATTATAAGCCCGTAGTACCCTTAGGTTGACAGAATCGGTCGAAATTTTTTTTCGTCCAATAAGGCTTTGTAGCGATGTCTCGCAATCGGACACTTGCAGCGCAACACGAATATGATGATTATAAGCCCGTAGTACCCTTAGGTTGATAAAATTGGTTAAATTTTTGTTTCGTTCAATAACGCTTTGTAGCGATGTTGCACAATCGGACACTTGCAGCGCAACACGAATATGATGATTATAAGCCCGTAGTACCCTTAGGTTGAGAAAATTGGTTAAATTTTGTTTTCGTTCAATAAGGCTTTGTAGCGATGTTGCACAATCAGACACTTGCAGCGCGACACGAATATGATGATTATAAGCCCGTAGTACCCTTAGGTTGAAAAAATTGGTCGAATTTTGTTTTCGTTTAATAACGTTTTGTAGCGATGTTGCACAATCGGACACTTGCAGCGCAACACGAATATGATGATTATAAGCCCGTAGTACCCTTAGGTTGACAAAATCGGTGGAATTTTTTTTTCGTCCAATAAGGCTTTGTAGCGATGGCTCGCAATCGGAAATTTCCCGCGGAACACGAATATTATGATTATAAGCCCGTAGTACCCTTAGGTTGACAAAATCGGTCGAAATTTCGTTTCGTCCAATAAGGCTTTGTAGCGATGTTGCACAACCGGACACTTGCAGCGCAACACGAATATGATAATTATGAGCCCGTAGTACCCTTAGGTTGAGAAAATTGGTCTAAATTTTGTTTTCGTCCAATAACGCTTTACAGCGATTCTGCACAATCGGACACTTCCAGCACAACACGACTATGATGATTATAAGCCCGTAGTACCCTTAGGTTGAGAAAATTGGTTAAATTTTGTTTTCGTTCAATAACGCTTTGTAGCGATGTTGCACAATCGGACACTTGCAGCGCAACACGAATATGATGATTATAAGCCCGTAGTTCCCTTAGGTTGATAAAATCGGTCGAAATTTTGTTTCGTCCAATAAGGCCCTGTAGCGATGTGTCGCAATCGCACACTCCCAGCGCAACACGAATATGATAATTATAAGCCCGTAGTACCCTTAGGTTGATAAAATTGGTTAAATTTTGTTTTCGTTCAATAACGCTTTGTAGCGATGTTGCACAATCGGACACTTGCAGCGCAACGCGAGTATGATGATTATAAGCCCGTAGTGCCCTTAGGTTGACAAAATCGGTCGAATTTTTGTTTCGTTCAATAAGGCTTTGCAGCGATGTTGTGCAATCGGTCACTTGCAGCGCAACACGAATATGATGATTATAAGCCCGTAGTACCCTTAGGTTGACAGAATCGGTCGAAATTTTTTTTCGTCCAATAAGGCTTTGTAGCGATGTCTCGCAATCGGACACTTGCAGCGCAACACGAATATGATGATTATAAGCCCGTAGTACCCTTAGGTTGATAAAATTGGTTAAATTTTTTTTTCGTTCAATAACGCTTTGTAGCGATGTTGCACAATCGGACACTTGCAGCGCAACACGAATATGATGATTATAAGCCCGTAGTTCCCTTAGGTTGATAAAATCGGTCGAAATTTTGTTTCGTCCAATAAGGCCCTGTAGCGATGTGTCGCAATCGCACACTTGCAGCGCAACACGAATATGATAATTATAAGCCCGTAGTACCCTTAGGTTGATAAAATTGGTTAAATTTTGTTTTCGTTCAATAACGCTTTGTAGCGATGTTGCACAATCGGACACTTGCAGCGCAACGCGAGTATGATGATTATAAGCCCGTAGTGCCCTTAGGTTGACAAAATCGGTCGAATTTTTGTTTCGTTCAATAAGGCTTTGCAGCGATGTTGTGCAATCGGTCACTTGCAGCGCAACACGAATATGAAGATTATAAGCCCGTAGTACCCTTAGGTTGACAGAATCGGTCGAAATTTTTTTTCGTCCAATAAGGCTTTGTAGCGATGTCTCGCAATCGGACACTTGCAGCGCAACACGAATATGATGATTATAAGCCCGTAGTACCCTTAGGTTGATAAAATTGGTTAAATTTTTGTTTCGTTCAATAACGCTTTGTAGCGATGTTGCACAATCGGACACTTGCAGCGCAACACGAATATGATGATTATAAGCCCGTAGTACCCTTAGGTTGAAAAAATCGGTCGAATTTATTTTTCGTTCAATAAGGCTTTGTAGCGATGTTGCACAATCAGACACTTGCAGCGCGACACGAATATGATGATTATAAGCCCGTAGTACCCTTAGGTTGAAAAAATTGGTCGAATTTTGTTTTCGTTTAATAACGTTTTGTAGCGATGTTGCACAATCGGACACTTGCAGTGCAACACGAATATGATGATTATAAGCCCGTAGTACCCTTAGGTTGACAAAATCGGTCGAAATTTTTTTTCGTCCAATAAGGCTTTGTAGCGATGGCTCGCAATCGGAAATTTCCCGCGGAACACGAATATTATGATTATAAGCCCGTAGTACCCTTAGGTTGATAAAATTGGTCGAATTTTTGTTTCGTTCAATAAGGCTTTGCAGCGATGTTGTGCAATCGGTCACTTGCAGCGCAACACGAATATGATGATTATAAGCCCGTAGTACCCTTAGGTTGACAGAATCGGTCGAAATTTTTTTTCGTCCAATAAGGCTTTGTAGCGATGTCTCGCAATCGGACACTTGCAGCGCAACACGAATATGATGATTATAAGCCCGTAGTACCCTTAGGTTGATAAAATTGGTTAAATTTTTGTTTCGTTCAATAACGCTTTGTAGCGATGTTGCACAATCGGACACTTGCAGCGCAACACGAATATGATGATTATAAGCCCGTAGTACCCTTAGGTTGAGAAAATTGGTTAAATTTTGTTTTCGTTCAATAAGGCTTTGTAGCGATGTTGCACAATCAGACACTTGCAGCGCGACACGAATATGATGATTATAAGCCCGTAGTACCCTTAGGTTGAAAAAATTGGTCGAATTTTGTTTTCGTTTAATAACGTTTTGTAGCGATGTTGCACAATCGGACACTTGCAGCGCAACACGAATATGATGATTATAAGCCCGTAGTACCCTTAGGTTGACAAAATCGGTGGAATTTTTTTTTCGTCCAATAAGGCTTTGTAGCGATGGCTCGCAATCGGAAATTTCCCGCGGAACACGAATATTATGATTATAAGCCCGTAGTACCCTTAGGTTGACAAAATCGGTCGAAATTTCGTTTCGTCCAATAAGGCTTTGTAGCGATGTTGCACAACCGGACACTTGCAGCGCAACACGAATATGATAATTATAAGCCCGTAGTACCCTTAGGTTGAGAAAATTGGTCTAAATTTTGTTTTCGTCCAATAACGCTTTACAGCGATTCTGCACAATCGGACACTTCCAGCACAACACGACTATGATGATTATAAGCCCGTAGTACCCTTAGGTTGAGAAAATTGGTTAAATTTTGTTTTCGTTCAATAACGCTTTGTAGCGATGTTGCACAATCGGACACTTGCAGCGCAACACGAATATGATGATTTTAAGCCCGTAGTTCCCTTAGGTTGATAAAATCGGTCGAAATTTTGTTTCGTCCAATAAGGCCCTGTAGCGATGTGTCGCAATCGCACACTTGCAGCGCAACACGAATATGATAATTATAAGCCCGTAGTACCCTTAGGTTGATAAAATTGGTTAAATTTTGTTTTCGTTCAATAACGCTTTGTAGCGATGTTGCACAATCGGACACTTGCAGCGCAACGCGAGTATGATGATTATAAGCCCGTAGTGCCCTTAGGTTGACAAAATCGGTCGAATTTTTGTTTCGTTCAATAAGGCTTTGCAGCGATGTTGTGCAATCGGTCACTTGCAGCGCAACACGAATATGATGATTATAAGCCCGTAGTACCCTTAGGTTGACAGAATCGGTCGAAATTTTTTTTCGTCCAATAAGGCTTTGTAGCGATGTCTCGCAATCGGACACTTGCAGCGCAACACGAATATGATGATTATAAGCCCGTAGTACCCTTAGGTTGATAAAATTGGTTAAATTTTTGTTTCGTTCAATAACGCTTTGTAGCGATGTTGCACAATCGGACACTTGCAGCGCAACACGAATATGATGATTATAAGCCCGTAGTACCCTTAGGTTGAAAAAATCGGTCGAATTTATTTTTCGTTCAATAAGGCTTTGTAGCGATGTTGCACAATCAGACACTTGCAGCGCGACACGAATATGATGATTATAAGCCCGTAGTACCCTTAGGTTGAAAAAATTGGTCGAATTTTGTTTTCGTTTAATAACGTTTTGTAGCGATGTTGCACAATCGGACACTTGCAGCGCAACACGAATATGATGATTATAAGCCCGTAGTACCCTTAGGTTGACAAAATCGGTCGAAATTTTTTTTCGTCCAATAAGGCTTTGTAGCGATGGCTCGCAATCGGAAATTTCCCGCGGAACACGAATATTATGATTATAAGCCCGTAGTACCCTTAGGTTGATAAAATTGGTCGAATTTTTGTTTCGTTCAATAAGGCTTTGCAGCGATGTTGTGCAATCGGTCACTTGCAGCGCAACACGAATATGATGATTATAAGCCCGTAGTACCCTTAGGTTGACAGAATCGGTCGAAATTTTTTTTCGTCCAATAAGGCTTTGTAGCGATGTCTCGCAATCGGACACTTGCAGCGCAACACGAATATGATGATTATAAGCCCGTAGTACCCTTAGGTTGATAAAATTGGTTAAATTTTTGTTTCGTTCAATAACGCTTTGTAGCGATGTTGCACAATCGGACACTTGCAGCGCAACACGAATATGATGATTATAAGCCCGTAGTACCCTTAGGTTGAGAAAATTGGTTAAATTTTGTTTTCGTTCAATAAGGCTTTGTAGCGATGTTGCACAATCAGACACTTGCAGCGCGACACGAATATGATGATTATAAGCCCGTAGTACCCTTAGGTTGAAAAAATTGGTCGAATTTTGTTTTCGTTTAATAACGTTTTGTAGCGATGTTGCACAATCGGACACTTGCAGCGCAACACGAATATGATGATTATAAGCCCGTAGTACCCTTAGGTTGACAAAATCGGTGGAATTTTTTTTTCGTCCAATAAGGCTTTGTAGCGATGTTGCACAACCGGACACTTGCAGCGCAACACGAATATGATAATTATAAGCCCGTAGTACCCTTAGGTTGAGAAAATTGGTCTAAATTTTGTTTTCGTCCAATAACGCTTTACAGCGATTCTGCACAATCGGACACTTCCAGCACAACACGACTATGATGATTATAAGCCCGTAGTACCCTTAGGTTGAGAAAATTGGTTAAATTTTGTTTTCGTTCAATAAGGCTTTGTAGCGATGTTGCACAATCAGACACTTGCAGCGCGACACGAATATGATGATTATAAGCCCGTAGTACCCTTAGGTTGAAAAAATTGGTCGAATTTTGTTTTCGTTTAATAACGTTTTGTAGCGATGTTGCACAATCGGACACTTGCAGCGCAACACGAATATGATGATTATAAGCCCGTAGTACCCTTAGGTTGACAAAATCGGTGGAATTTTTTTTTCGTCCAATAAGGCTTTGTAGCGATGGCTCGCAATCGGAAATTTCCCGCGGAACACGAATATTATGATTATAAGCCCGTAGTACCCTTAGGTTGAAAAAATCGGTCGAATTTTTTTTTCGTTCAATAAAGCTTTGTAGCGATGTTGCACAATCGGACACTTGCAGTGCAACACGAATATGATAATTATAAGCCCGTAGTACCCTTAGGTTGAAAAAATCGGTCGAATTTTTTTTTCGTTCAATAAGGCTTTGTAGCGATGTTGCACAATCGGAAACTTGCAGCGCAACATGAATATGATGATTATAAGCCCGTAGTACCCTTAGGTTGACAAAATCGGTCGAAATTTCTTTTCGTCCAATAAGGCTTTGTAGCGATGTTGCACAATCGGACACTTGCAGCGCAACACGAATATGATGATTATAAGCCCGTAGTACCCTTAGGTTGACAAAATCGGTCGAATTTTTGTTTCGTTCAATAAGGCTTTGCAGCGATGTTGTGCAATCGGTCACTTGCAGCGCAACACGAATATGATGATTATAAGCCCGTAGTACCCTTAGGTTGACAAAATCGGTCGAAATTTTGTTTCGTCCAATAAGGCTTTGTAGCGATGTCTCGCAATCGGACACTTGCAGCGCAACACGAATATGATGATTATAAGCCCGTAGTACCCTTAGGTTGATAAAATTGGTTAAATTTTTGTTTCGTTCAATAACGCTTTGTAGCGATGTTGCACAATCGGACACTTGCAGCGCAACACGAATATGATGATTATAAGCCCGTAGTTCCCTTAGGTTGATAAAATCGGTCGAAATTTTGTTTCGTCCAATAAGGCCCTGTAGCGATGTGTCGCATTCGCACACTTGCAGCGCAACACGAATATGATAATTATAAGCCCGTAGTACCCTTAGGTTGAAAAAATCGGTCGAATTTTTTTTTCGTTCAATAAGGCTTTGTAGTGATGTTGCACAATCAGACACTTGCAGCGCGACACGAATATGATGATTATAAGCCCGTAGTACCCTTAGGTTGAAAAAATTGGTCGAATTTTGTTTTCGTTTAATAACGTTTTGTAGCGATGTTGCACAATCGGACACTTGCAGCGCAACACGAATATGATGATTATAAGCCCGTAGTACCCTTAGGTTGAAAAAATCGGTCGAATTTATTTTTCGTTCAATAAGGCTTTGTAGCGATGTTGCACAATCAGACACTTGCAGCGCGACACGAATATGATGATTATAAGCCCGTAGTACCCTTAGGTTGAAAAAATTGGTCGAATTTTGTTTTCGTTTAATAACGTTTTGTAGCGATGTTGCACAATCGGACACTTGCAGCGCAACACGAATATGATGATTATAAGCCCGTAGTACCCTTAGGTTGACAAAATCGGTCGAAATTTTTTTTCGTCCAATAAGGCTTTGTAGCGATGGCTCGCAATCGGAAATTTCCCGCGGAACACGAATATTATGATTATAAGCCCGTAGTACCCTTAGGTTGATAAAATTGGTCGAATTTTTGTTTCGTTCAATAAGGCTTTGCAGCGATGTTGTGCAATCGGTCACTTGCAGCGCAACACGAATATGATGATTATAAGCCCGTAGTACCCTTAGGTTGAAAAAATTGGTCGAATTTTGTTTTCGTTTAATAACGTTTTGTAGCGATGTTGCACAATCGGACACTTGCAGCGCAACACGAATATGATGATTATAAGCCCGTAGTACCCTTAGGTTGAGAAAATTGGTTAAATTTTTTTTTCGTCCAATAACGCTTTACAGCGATTCTGCACAATCGGACACTTCCAGCACAACACGACTATGATGATTATAAGCCCGTAGTACCCTTAGGTTGAGAAAATTGGTTAAATTTTGTTTTCGTTCAATAAGGCTTTGTAGCGATGTTGCACAATCAGACACTTGCAGCGCGACACGAATATGATGATTATAAGCCCGTAGTACCCTTAGGTTGAAAAAATTGGTCGAATTTTGTTTTCGTTTAATAACGCTTTGTAGCGATGTTGCACAATCGGACACTTGCAGCGCAACACGAATATGATGATTATAAGCCCGTAGTACCCTTAGGTTGACAAAATCGGTCGAAATTTTTTTTCGTCCAATAAGGCTTTGTAACGATGGCTCGCAATCGGAAATTTCCCGCGGAACACGAATATTATGATTATAAGCCCGTAGTACCCTTAGGTTGAGAAAATTGGTTACATTTTTTTTTCGTTAAATAAGGCTTTGTAGCGATGTTGCACAATCGGACACTTGCAGCGCAACAGGAATATGATGATTATAAGCCCGTAGTACCCTTAGGTTGAGAAAATTGGTTAAATTTTGTTGAGTTCAATAACGCTTTGTACCGATGTTGCACAATCGGACACTTGCAGCGCAACACGAATATGATGATTATAAGCCCGTAGTACCCTTAGGTTGACAAAATCGGTCGAAATTTTTTTTCGTCCAATAAGGCTTTGTAGCGATGTCGCGCAATCGGACACTTGCAGCGCAACACGAATATGATGATTATAAGCCCGTAGTACCCTTAGGTTGATAAAATTGGTTAAATTTTTGTTTCGTTCAATAACGCTTTGTAGCGATGTTGCACAATCGGACACTTGCAGCGAAACACGAATATGATGATTATATGCCCGTAGTACCCTTAGGTTGAAAAAATCGGTCGAATTTTTTTTTCGTTCAATAACGCTTTGTAGCGATGTTGCACAATCGGACACTTGCAGCGCAACACGAATATGATGATTATAAGCCCGTAGTACCCTTAGGTTGACAAAATCGGTCGAATTTTTTTTTCGTTCAATAAGGCTTTGCAGCGATGTGTGCACTCGGTCACTTGCAGCGCAACACGAATATGATGATTATAAGCCCGTAGTACCCTTAGGTTGACAAAATCGGTCGAAATTTTTTTTCGTCCAATAAGGCTTTGTAGCGATGTCTCGCAATCGGACACTTGCAGCGCAACACGAATATGATGATTATAAGCCCGTAGTACCCTTAGGTTGATAAAATTGGTTAAATTTTGTTTTCGTTCAATAACGCTTTGTAGCGATGTTGCACAATCGGACACTTGCAGCGCAACACGAATATGATGATTATAAGCCCGTAGTACCCTTAGGTTGAAAAAATCGGTCGAATTTTTTTTTCGTTCAATAACGCTTTGTAGCGATGTTGCACAATCGGACACTTGCAGTGCAACACGAATATGATAATTATAAGCCCGTAGTACCCTTAGGTTGAAAAAATCGGTCGAATTTTGTTTTCGTTCAATAAGGCTTTGTAGCGATGTTGCACAATCGGAAACTTGCAGCGCAACATGAATATGATGATTATAAGCCCGTAGTACCCTTAGGTTGACAAAATCGGTCGAAATTTCTTTTCGTCCAATAAGGCTTTGTAGCGATGTTGCACAATCGGACACTTGCAGCGCAACACGAATATGATGATTATAAGCCCGTAGTACCCTTAGGTTGAGAAAATTGGTCTAAATTTTGTTTTCGTTCAATAACGCTTTGTAGCGATGTTGCACAATCGGACACTTGCAGCGCAACACGAATATGATGATTATAAGCCCGTAGTACCCTTAGGTTGAAAAAATCGGTCGAATTTTTGTTTCGTTCAATAACGCTTTGTAGCGATGTTGCACAATCGGACACTTGCAGCGCAACACTAATATGATGATTATAAGCCCGTAGTACCCTTAGGTTGACAAAATCGGTCGAAATTTTTTTTCGTCCAATAATGCTTTGTAGCGATGTCTTGCAATCGGACACTTGCAGCGCAACACGAATATGATGATTATAAGCCCGTAGTACCCTTAGGTTGATAAAATTGGTTAAATTTTTTTTTCGTTCAATAACGCTTTGTAGCGATGTTGCACAATCGGACACTTGCAGCGCAACACGAATATGATGATTATAAGCCCGTAGTTCCCTTAGGTTGATAAAATCGGTCGAAATTTTGTTTCGTCCAATAAGGCCCTGTAGCGATGTGTCGCAATCGCACACTTGCAGCGCAACACGAATATGATAATTATAAGCCCGTAGTACCCTTAGGTTGATAAAATTGGTTAAATTTTGTTTTCGTTCAATAACGCTTTGTAGCGATGTTGCACAATCGGACACTTGCAGCGCAACGCGAGTATGATGATTATAAGCCCGTAGTACCCTTAGGTTGACAAAATCGGTCGAATTTTTGTTTCGTTCAATAAGGCTTTGCAGCGATGTTGTGCAATCGGTCACTTGCAGCGCAACACGAATATGATGATTATAAGCCCGTAGTACCCTTAGGTTGACAGAATCGGTCGAAATTTTTTTTCGTCCAATAAGGCTTTGTAGCGATGTCTCGCAATCGGACACTTGCAGCGCAACACGAATATGATGATTATAAGCCCGTAGTACCCTTAGGTTGATAAAATTGGTTAAATTTTTGTTTCGTTCAATAACGCTTTGTAGCGATGTTGCACAATCGGACACTTGCAGCGCAACACGAATATGATGATTATAAGCCCGTAGTACCCTTAGGTTGAAAAAATCGGTCGAATTTATTTTTCGTTCAATAAGGCTTTGTAGCGATGTTGCACAATCAGACACTTGCAGCGCGACACGAATATGATGATTATAAGCCCGTAGTACCCTTAGGTTGAAAAAATTGGTCGAATTTTGTTTTCGTTTAATAACGTTTTGTAGCGATGTTGCACAATCGGACACTTGCAGCGCAACACGAATATGATGATTATAAGCCCGTAGTACCCTTAGGTTGACAAAATCGGTCGAAATTTTTTTTCGTCCAATAAGGCTTTGTAGCGATGGCTCGCAATCGGAAATTTCCCGCGGAACACGAATATTATGATTATAAGCCCGTAGTACCCTTAGGTTGATAAAATTGGTCGAATTTTTGTTTCGTTCAATAAGGCTTTGCAGCGATGTTGTGCAATCGGTCACTTGCAGCGCAACACGAATATGATGATTATAAGCCCGTAGTACCCTTAGGTTGATAAAATTGGTTAAATTTTTTTTTCGTTCAATAACGCTTTGTAGCGATGTTGCACAATCGGACACTTGCAGCGCAACACGAATATGATGATTATAAGCCCGTAGTACCCTTAGGTTGAAAAAATCGGTCGAATTTTTTTTTCGTTCAATAACGCTTTGTAGCGATGTTGCACAATCGGACACTTGCAGTGCAACACGAATATGATAATTATAAGCCCGTAGTACCCTTAGGTTGAAAAAATCGGTCGAATTTTGTTTTCGTTCAATAAGGCTTTGTAGCGATGTTGCACAATCGGAAACTTGCAGCGCAACATGAATATGATGATTATAAGCCCGTAGTACCCTTAGGTTGACAAAATCGGTCGAAATTTCTTTTCGTCCAATAAGGCTTTGTAGCGATGTTGCACAATCGGACACTTGCAGCGCAACACGAATATGATGATTATAAGCCCGTAGTACCCTTAGGTTGAGAAAATTGGTCTAAATTTTGTTTTCGTTCAATAACGCTTTGTAGCGATGTTGCACAATCGGACACTTGCAGCGCAACACGAATATGATGATTATAAGCCCGTAGTACCCTTAGGTTGAAAAAATCGGTCGAATTTTTTTTTCGTTCAATAACGCTTTGTAGCGATGTTGCACAATCGGACACTTGCAGCGCAACACTAATATGATGATTATAAGCCCGTAGTACCCTTAGGTTGACAAAATCGGTCGAAATTTTTTTTCGTCCAATAAGGCTTTGTAGCGATGTCTTGCAATCGGACACTTGCAGCGCAACACGAATATGATGATTATAAGCCCGTAGTACCCTTAGGTTGATAAAATTGGTTAAATTTTTTTTTCGTTCAATAACGCTTTGTAGCGATGTTGCACAATCGGACACTTGCAGCGCAACATGAATATGATGATTATAAGCCCGTAGTACCCTTAGGTTGACAAAATCGGTCGAAATTTCTTTTCGTCCAATAAGGCTTTGTAGCGATGTTGCACAATCGGACACTTGCAGCGCAACACGAATATGATGATTATAAGCCCGTAGTACCCTTAGGTTGAGAAAATTGGTCTAAATTTTGTTTTCGTCCAATAACGCTTTACAGCGATTCTGCACAATCGGACACTTCCAGCACAACACGAATATGATGATTATAAGCCCGTAGTACCCTTAGGTTGATAAAATTGGTTAAATTTTTTTTTCGTTCAATAACGCTTTGTAGCGATGTTGCACAATCGGACACTTGCAGCGCAACACGAATATGATGATTATAAGCCCGTAGTACCCTTAGGTTGACAAAATCGGTCGAAATTTCTTTTCGTCCAATAAGGCTTTGTAGCGATGTTGCACAATCGGAAACTTGCAGCGCAACATGAATATGATGATTATAAGCCCGTAGTACCCTTAGGTTGACAAAATCGGTCGAAATTTCTTTTCGTCCAATAAGGCTTTGTAGCGATGTTGCACAATCGGACACTTGCAGCGCAACACGAATATGATGATTATAAGCCCGTAGTACCCTTAGGTTGAGAAAATTGGTCTAAATTTTGTTTTCGTTCAATAACGCTTTGTAGCGATGTTGCACAATCGGACACTTGCAGCGCAACACGAATATGATGATTATAAGCCCGTAGTACCCTTAGGTTGAAAAAATCGGTCGAATTTTTTTTTCGTTCAATAACGCTTTGTAGCGATGTTGCACAATCGGACACTTGCAGCGCAACACTAATATGATGATTATAAGCCCGTAGTACCCTTAGGTTGACAAAATCGGTCGAAATTTTTTTTCGTCCAATAAGGCTTTGTAGCGATGTCTTGCAATCGGACACTTGCAGCGCAACACGAATATGATGATTATAAGCCCGTAGTACCCTTAGGTTGATAAAATTGGTTAAATTTTTTTTTCGTTCAATAACGCTTTGTAGCGATGTTGCACAATCGGACACTTGCAGCGCAACACGAATATGATGATTATAAGCCCGTAGTTCCCTTAGGTTGATAAAATCGGTCGAAATTTTGTTTCGTCCAATAAGGCCCTGTAGCGATGTGTCGCAATCGCACACTTGCAGCGCAACACGAATATGATAATTATAAGCCCGTAGTACCCTTAGGTTGATAAAATTGGTTAAATTTTGTTTTCGTTCAATAACGCTTTGTAGCGATGTTGCACAATCGGACACTTGCAGCGCAACGCGAGTATGATGATTATAAGCCCGTAGTACCCTTAGGTTGACAAAATCGGTCGAATTTTTGTTTCGTTCAATAAGGCTTTGCAGCGATGTTGTGCAATCGGTCACTTGCAGCGCAACACGAATATGATGATTATAAGCCCGTAGTACCCTTAGGTTGACAGAATCGGTCGAAATTTTTTTTCGTCCAATAAGGCTTTGTAGCGATGTCTCGCAATCGGACACTTGCAGCGCAACACGAATATGATGATTATAAGCCCGTAGTACCCTTAGGTTGATAAAATTGGTTAAATTTTTGTTTCGTTCAATAACGCTTTGTAGCGATGTTGCACAATCGGACACTTGCAGCGCAACACGAATATGATGATTATAAGCCCGTAGTACCCTTAGGTTGAAAAAATCGGTCGAATTTATTTTTCGTTCAATAAGGCTTTGTAGCGATGTTGCACAATCAGACACTTGCAGCGCGACACGAATATGATGATTATAAGCCCGTAGTACCCTTAGGTTGAAAAAATTGGTCGAATTTTGTTTTCGTTTAATAACGTTTTGTAGCGATGTTGCACAATCGGACACTTGCAGCGCAACACGAATATGATGATTATAAGCCCGTAGTACCCTTAGGTTGACAAAATCGGTCGAAATTTTTTTTCGTCCAATAAGGCTTTGTAGCGATGGCTCGCAATCGGAAATTTCCCGCGGAACACGAATATTATGATTATAAGCCCGTAGTACCCTTAGGTTGATAAAATTGGTCGAATTTTTGTTTCGTTCAATAAGGCTTTGCAGCGATGTTGTGCAATCGGTCACTTGCAGCGCAACACGAATATGATGATTATAAGCCCGTAGTACCCTTAGGTTGACAGAATCGGTCGAAATTTTTTTTCGTCCAATAAGGCTTTGTAGCGATGTCTCGCAATCGGACACTTGCAGCGCAACACGAATATGATGATTATAAGCCCGTAGTACCCTTAGGTTGATAAAATTGGTTAAATTTTTGTTTCGTTCAATAACGCTTTGTAGCGATGTTGCACAATCGGACACTTGCAGCGCAACACGAATATGATGATTATAAGCCCGTAGTACCCTTAGGTTGAAAAAATCGGTCGAATTTATTTTTCGTTCAATAAGGCTTTGTAGCGATGTTGCACAATCAGACACTTGCAGCGCGACACGAATATGATGATTATAAGCCCGTAGTACCCTTAGGTTGAAAAAATTGGTCGAATTGTGTTTTCGTTTAATAACGTTTTGTAGCGATGTTGCACAATCGGACACTTGCAGCGCAACACGAATATGATGATTATAAGCCCGTAGTACCCTTAGGTTGACAAAATCGGTCGAAATTTTTTTTCGTCCAATAAGGCTTTGTAGCGATGGCTCGCAATCGGAAATTTCCCGCGGAACACGAATATTATGATTATAAGCCCGTAGTACCCTTAGGTTGATAAAATTGGTTAAATTTTTTTTTCGTTCAATAACGCTTTGTAGCGATGTTGCACAATCGGACACTTGCAGCGCAACACGAATATGATGATTATAAGCCCGTAGTACCCTTAGGTTGAAAAAATCGGTCGAATTTTTTTTTCGTTCAATAACGCTTTGTAGCGATGTTGCACAATCGGACACTTGCAGTGCAACACGAATATGATGATTATAAGCCCGTAGTACCCTTAGGTTGAAAAAATCGGTCGAATTTTTTTTTCGTTCAATAACGCTTTGTAGCGATGTTGCACAATCGGACACTTGCAGTGCAACACGAATATGATAATTATAAGCCCGTAGTACCCTTAGGTTGAAAAAATCGGTCGAATTTTTTTTTCGTTCAATAAGGCTTTGTAGCGATGTTGCACAATCGGAAACTTGCAGCGCAACATGAATATGATGATTATAAGCCCGTAGTACCCTTAGGTTGACAAAATCGGTCGAAATTTCTTTTCGTCCAATAAGGCTTTGTAGCGATGTTGCACAATCGGACACTTGCAGCGCAACACGAATATGATGATTATAAGCCCGTAGTACCCTTAGGTTGAGAAAATTGGTCTAAATTTTGTTTTCGTCCAATAACGCTTTACAGCGATTCTGCACAATCGGACACTTCCAGCACAACACGACTATGATGATTATAAGCCCGTAGTACCCTTAGGTTGACAAAATCGGTCGAAATTTCTTTTCGTCCAATAAGGCTTTGTAGCGATGTTGCACAATCGGACACTTGCAGCGCAACACGAATATGATGATTATAAGCCCGTAGTACCCTTAGGTTGAGAAAATTGGTCTAAATTTTGTTTTCGTCCAATAACGCTTTACAGCGATTCTGCACAATCGGACACTTCCAGCACAACACGAATATGATGATTATAAGCCCGTAGTACCCTTAGGTTGAGAAAATTGGTTAAATTTTGTTGAGTTCAATAACGCTTTGTAGCGATGTTGCACAATCGGACACTTGCAGCGCAACACGAATATGATGATTATAAGCCCGTAGTACCCTTAGGTTGACAAAATCGGTCGAAATTTTTTTTCGTCCAATAAGGCTTTGTAGCGATGTCTCGCAATCGGACACTTGCAGCGCAACACGAATATGATGATTATAAGCCCCTAGTACCCTTAGGTTGAAAAAATCTGTTGATTTTTTTTTTCGTTCAATAAGGCTTTGTAGCGATGTTGCACAATCAGACACTTGCAGCGCGACACGAATATGATGATTATAAGCCCGTAGTACCCTTAGGTTGAAAAAATTGGTCGAATTTTGTTTTCGTTTAATAACGCTTTGTAGCGATGTTGCACAATCGGACACTTGCAGCGCAACACGAATATGATGATTATAAGCCCGTAGTACCCTTAGGTTGACAAAATCGGTCGAAATTTTTTTTCGTCCAATAAGGCTTTGTAGCGATGGCTCGCAATCGGAAATTTCCCGCGCAACACGAATATGATGATTATAAACCCGTAGTACCCTTAGGTTGAGAAAATTGGTCTAAATTTTGTTTTCGTCCAATAACGCTTTACAGCGATGTTGCACAATCGGACACTTCCAGCACAACACGAATATGATGATTATAAGCCCGTAGTACCCTTAGGTTGAGAAAATTGGTTAAATTTTTTTTTCGTTCAATAACGCTTTGTAGCGATGTTGCACAATCGGACACTTGCAGCGCAATACGAATATGATAATTATAAGCCCGTAGTACCCTTAGGTTGAAAAAATCGGTCGAATTTTTTTTTCGTTCAATAAGGCTTTGTAGCGATGTTGCACAATCGGAAACTTGCAGCGCAACATGAATATGATGATTATAAGCCCGTAGTACCCTTAGGTTGACAAAATCGGTCGAAATTTCTTTTCGTCCAATAAGGCTTTGTAGCGATGTTGCACAATCGGACACTTGCTGCGCAACACGAATATGATGATTATAAGCCCGTAGTACCCTTAGGTTGACAAAATCGGTCGAATTTTTGTTTCGTTCAATAAGGCTTTGCAGCGATGTTGTGCAATCGGTCACTTGCAGCGCAACACGAATATGATGATTATAAGCCCGTAGTACCCTTAGGTTGACAAAATCGGTCGAAATTTTTTTTCGTCCAATAAGGCTTTGTAGCGATGTCTCGCAATCGGACACTTGCAGCGCAACACGAATATGATGATTATAAGCCCGTAGTACCCTTAGGTTGATAAAATTGGTTAAATTTTTGTTTCGTTCAATAACGCTTTGTAGCGATGTTGCACAATCGGACACTTGCAGCGCAACACGAATATGATGATTATAAGCTCGTAGTTCCCTTAGGTTGATAAAATCGGTCGAAATTTTGTTTCGTCCAATAAGGCCCTGTAGCGATGTCTCGCAATCGCACACTTGCAGCGCAACACGAATATGATAATTATAAGCCCGTAGTACCCTTAGGTTGAAAAAATCGGTCGAATTTGTTTTTCGTTCAATAAGGCTTTGTAGCGATGTTGCACAATCAGACACTTGCAGCGCGACACGAATATGATGATTATAAGCCCGTAGTACCCTTAGGTTGAAAAAATTGGTCGAATTTTGTTTTCGTTTAATAACGTTTTGTAGCGATGTTGCACAATCGGACACTTGCAGCGCAACACGAATATGATGATTATAAGCCCGTAGTACCCTTAGGTTGAGAAAATTGGTTAAATTTTTTTTTCGTTCAATAACGCTTTGTAGCGATGTTGCACAATCGGACACTTGCAGCGCAACACGAATATGATGATTATAAGCCCGTAGTACCCTTAGGTTGAAAAAATCGGTCGAATTTTTTTTTCGTTCAATAACGCTTTGTAGCGATGTTGCACAATCGGACACTTGCAGCGCAACACGAATATGATGATTATAAGCCCGTAGTACCCTTAGGTTGAAAAAATCGGTCGAATTTTTTTTTCGTTCAATAACGCTTTGTAGCGATGTTGCACAATCGGACACTTGCAGTGCAACACGAATATGATGATTATAAGCCCGTAGTACCCTTAGGTTGAAAAAATTGGTCGAATTTTGTTTTCGTTTAATAACGTTTTGTAGCGATGTTGCACAATCGGACACTTGCAGCGCAACATGAATATGATGATTATAAGCCCGTAGTACCCTTAGGTTGACAAAATCGGTGGAAATTTCTTTTCGTCCAATAAGGCTTTGTAGCGATGTTGCACAATCGGACACTTGCAGCGCAACACGAATATGATGATTATAAGCCCGTAGTACCCTTAGGTTGAGAAAATTGGTCTAAATTTTGTTTTCGTCCAATAACGCTTTACAGCGATTCTGCACAATCGGACACTTCCAGCACAACACGAATATGATGATTATAAGCCCGTAGTACCCTTAGGTTGAGAAAATTGGTTAAATTTTGTTGAGTTCAATAACGCTTTGTAGCGATGTTGCACAATCGGACACTTGCAGCGCAACACGAATATGATGATTATAAGCCCGTAGTACCCTTAGGTTGACAAAATCGGTCGAAATTTTTTTTCGTCCAATAAGGCTTTGTAGCGATGGCTTGCAATCGGAAATTTCCCGCGCAACACGAATATGATGATTATAAACCCGTAGTACCCTTAGGTTGAGAAAATTGGTCTAAATTTTGTTTTCGTCCAATAACGCTTTACAGCGATGTTGCACAATCGGACACTTCCAGCACAACACGAATATGATGATTATAAGCCCGTAGTACCCTTAGGTTGAGAAAATTGGTTAAATTTTTTTTTCGTTCAATAACGCTTTGTAGCGATGTTGCACAATCGGACACTTGCAGCGCAACACGAATATGATAATTATAAGCCCGTAGTACCCTTAGGTTGAAAAAATCGGTCGAATTTTTTTTTCGTCCAATAAGGCTTTGTAGCGATGGCTCGCAATCGGAAATTTCCCGCGCAACACGAATATGATGATTATAAACCCGTAGTACCCTTAGGTTGAGAAAATTGGTCTAAATTTTGTTTTCGTCCAATAACGCTTTACAGCGATGTTGCACAATCGGACACTTCCAGCACAACGCGAATATGATGATTATAAGCCCGTAGTACCCTTAGGTTGAGAAAATTGGTTAAATTTTTTTTTCGTTCAATAACGCTTTGTAGCGATGTTGCACAATCGGACACTTGCAGTGCAACACGAATATGATAATTATAAGCCCGTAGTACCCTTAGGTTGAAAAAATCGGTCGAATTTTTTTTTCGTTCAATAAGGCTTTGTAGCGATGTTGCACAATCGGAAACTTGCAGCGCAACATGAATATGATGATTATAAGCCCGTAGTACCCTTAGGTTGACAAAATCGGTCGAAATTTCTTTTCGTCCAATAAGGCTTTGTAGCGATGTTGCACAATCGGACACTTGCAGCGCAACACGAATATGATGATTATAAGCCCGTAGTACCCTTAGGTTGACAAAATCGGTCGAATTTTTGTTTCGTTCAATAAGGCTTTGCAGCGATGTTGTGCAATCGGTCACTTGCAGCGCAACACGAATATGATGATTATAAGCCCGTAGTACCCTTAGGTTGACAAAATCGGTCGAAATTTTTTTTCGTCCAATAAGGCTTTGTAGCGATGTCTCGCAATCGGACACTTGCAGCGCAACACGAATATGATGATTATAAGCCCGTAGTACCCTTAGGTTGATAAAATTGGTTAAATTTTTGTTTCGTTCAATAACGCTTTGTAGCGATGTTGCACAATCGGACACTTGCAGCGCAACACGAATATGATGATTATAAGCCCGTAGTTCCCTTAGGTTGATAAAATCGGTCGAAATTTTGTTTCGTCCAATAAGGCCCTGTAGCGATGTGTCGCAATCGCACACTTGCAGCGCAACACGAATATGATAATTATAAGCCCGTAGTACCCTTAGGTTGAAAAAATCGGTCGAATTTTTTTTTCGTTCAATAAGGCTTTGTAGCTATGTTGCACAATCAGACACTTGCAGCGCGACACGAATATGATGATTATAAGCCCGTAGTACCCTTAGGTTGAAAAAATTGGTCGAATTTTGTTTTCGTTTAATAACGTTTTGTAGCGATGTTGCACAATCGGACACTTGCAGCGCAACACGAATATGATGATTATAAGCCCGTAGTACCCTTAGGTTGAGAAAATTGGTTAAATTTTTTTTTCGTTCAATAACGCTTTGTAGCGATGTTGCACAATCGGACACTTGCAGCGCAACACGAATATGATGATTATAAGCCCGTAGTACCCTTAGGTTGAAAAAATCGGTCGAATTTTTTTTTCGTTCAATAACGCTTTGTAGCGATGTTGCACAATCGGACACTTGCAGTGCAACACGAATATGATAATTATAAGCCCGTAGTACCCTTAGGTTGACAAAATCGGTCGAAATTTCGTTTCGTCCAATAAGGCTTTGTAGCGATGTTGCACAACCGGACACTTGCAGCGCAACACGAATATGATGATTATAAGCCCGTAGTACCCTTAGGTTGAGAAAATTGGTCTAAATTTTGTTTTCGTCCAATAACGCTTTACAGCGATTCTGCACAATCGGACACTTCCAGCACAACAGGACTATGATGATTATAAGCCCGTAGTACCCTTAGGTTGAGAAAATTGGTTAAATTTTGTTTTCGTTCAATAAGGCTTTGTAGCGATGTTGCACAATCAGACACTTGCAGCGCGACACGAATATGATGATTATAAGCCCGTAGTACCCTTAGGTTGAAAAAATTGGTCGAATTTTGTTTTCGTTTAATAACGTTTTGTAGCGATGTTGCACAATCGGACACTTGCAGCGCAACACGAATATGATGATTATAAGCCCGTAGTACCCTTAGGTTGACAAAATCGGTCGAAATTTTTTTTCGTCCAATAAGGCTTTGTAGCGATGGCTCGCAATCGGAAATTTCCCGCGGAACACGAATATTATGATAATAAGCCCGTAGTACCCTTAGGTTGAGAAAATTGGTTACATTTTTTTTTCGTTAAATAAGGCTTTGTAGCGATGTTGCACAATCGGACACTTGCAGCGCAACAGGAATATGATGATTATAAGCCCGTAGTACCCTTAGGTTGAGAAAATTGGTTAAATTTTGTTGAGTTCAATAACGCTTTGTAGCGATGTTGCACAATCGGACACTTGCAGCGCAACACGAATATGATGATTATAAGCCCGTAGTACCCTTAGGTTGACAAAATCGGTCGAAATTTTTTTTCGTCCAATAAGGCTTTGTAGCGATGTCTCGCAATCGGACACTTGCAGCGCAACACGAATATGATGATTATAAGCCCGTAGTACCCTTAGGTTGATAAAATTGGTTAATTTTTTTTTTCGTTCAATAACGCTTTGTAGCGATGTTGCACAATCGGACACTTGCAGCGCAACACGAATATGATGATTATATGCCCGTAGTACCCTTAGGTTGAAAAAATCGGTCGAATTTTTTTTTCGTTCAATAACGCTTTGTAGCGATGTTGCACAATCGGACACTTGCAGCGCAACACGAATATGATGATTATAAGCCCGTAGTACCCTTAGGTTGACAAAATCGGTCGAAATTTTTTTTCGTCCAATAAGGCTTTGTAGCGATGGCTCGCAATCGGAAATTTCCCGCGGAACACGAATATTATGATAATAAGCCCGTAGTACCCTTAGGTTGAGAAAATTGGTTACATTTTTTTTTCGTTAAATAAGGCTTTGTAGCGATGTTGCACAATCGGACACTTGCAGCGCAACAGGAATATGATGATTATAAGCCCGTATTACCCTTAGGTTGAGAAAATTGGTTAAATTTTGTTGAGTTCAATAACGCTTTGTAGCGATGTTGCACAATCGGACACTTGCAGCGCAACACGAATATGATGATTATAAGCCCGTAGTACCCTTAGGTTGACAAAATCGGTCGAAATTTTTTTTCGTCCAATAAGGCTTTGTAGCGATGTCTCGCAATCGGACACTTGCAGCGCAACACGAATATGATGATTATAAGCCCGTAGTACCCTTAGGTTGATAAAATTGGTTAATTTTTTTTTTCGTCCAATAAGGCTTTGTAGCGATGGCTCGCAATCGGAAATTTCCCGCGGAACACGAATATTATGATTATAAGCCCGTAGTACCCTTAGGTTGATAAAATTGGTTAAATTTTTTTTTCGTTCAATAACGCTTTGTAGCGATGTTGCACAATCGGACACTTGCAGCGCAACACGAATATGATGATTATAAGCCCGTAGTACCGTTAGGTTGAAAAAATCGGTCGAATTTTTTTTTCGTTCAATAACGCTTTGTAGCGATGTTGCACAATCGGACACTTGCAGTGCAACACGAATATGATAATTATAAGCCCGTAGTACCCTTAGGTTGAAAAAATCGGTCGAATTTTTTTTTCGTTCAATAAGGCTTTGTAGCGATGTTGCACAATCGGAAACTTGCAGCGCAACATGAATATGATGATTATAAGCCCGTAGTACCCTTAGGTTGAAAAAATCGGTCGAATTTCTTTTTCGTTCAATAACGCTTTGTAGCGATGTTGCACAATCGGACACTTGCAGCGCAACACGAATATGATGATTATAAGCCCGTAGTACCCTTAGGTTGAAAAAATCGGTCGAATTTTTGTTTCGTTCAATAACGCTTTGTAGCGATGTTGCACAATCGGACACTTGCAGCGCAACACGAATATGATAATTATAAGCCCGTAGTACCCTTAGGTTGAAAAAATCGGTCGAATTTTTTTTTCGTTTAATAAGGCTTTGTAGCGATGTTGCACAATCGGACACTTGCAGTGCAACACGAATATGATAATTATAAGCCCGTAGTACCCTTAGGTTGACAAAATCGGTCGAATTTTTGTTTCGTTCAATAAGGCTTTGCAGCGATGTTGTGCAATCGGTCACTTGCAGCGCAACACGAATATGATGATTATAAGCCCGTAGTACCCTTAGGTTGACAAAATCGGTCGAAATTTTTTTTCGTCCAATAAGGCTTTGTAGCGATGTCTCGCAATCGGACACTTGCAGCGCAACACGAATATGATGATTATAAGCCCGTAGTACCCTTAGGTTGATAAAATTGGTTAAATTTTTGTTTCGTTCAATAACGCTTTGTAGCGATGTTGCACAATCGGACACTTGCAGCGCAACACGAATATGATGATTATAAGCCCGTAGTTCCCTTAGGTTGATAAAATCGGTCGAAATTTTGTTTCGTCCAATAAGGCCCTGTAGCGATGTGTCGCAATCGCACACTTGCAGCGCAACACGAATATGATAATTATAAGCCCGTAGTACCCTTAGGTTGAAAAAATCGGTCGAATTTTTTTTTCATTCAATAAGGCTTTGTAGCTATGTTGCACAATCAGACACTTGCAGCGCGACACGAATATGATGATTATAAGCCCGTAGTACCCTTAGGTTGAAAAAATTGGTCGAATTTTGTTTTCGTTTAATAACGTTTTGTAGCGATGTTGCACAATCGGACACTTGCAGCGCAACACGAATATGATGATTATAAGCCCGTAGTACCCTTAGGTTGAGAAAATTGGTTAAATTTTTTTTTCGTTCAATAACGCTTTGTAGCGATGTTGCACAATCGGACACTTGCAGCGCAACACGAATATGATGATTATAAGCCCGTAGTACCCTTAGGTTGAAAAAATCGGTCGAATTTTTTTTTCGTTCAATAACGCTTTGTAGCGATGTTGCACAATCGGACACTTGCAGTGCAACACGAATATGATAATTATAAGCCCGTAGTACCCTTAGGTTGACAAAATCGGTCGAAATTTCGTTTCGTCCAATAAGGCTTTGTAGCGATGTTGCACAACCGGACACTTGCAGCGCAACACGAATATGATGATTATAAGCCCGTAGTACCCTTAGGTTGAGAAAATTGGTCTAAATTTTGTTTTCGTCCAATAACGCTTTACAGCGATTCTGCACAATCGGACACTTCCAGCACAACAGGACTATGATGATTATAAGCCCGTAGTACCCTTAGGTTGAGAAAATTGGTTAAATTTTGTTTTCGTTCAATAAGGCTTTGTAGCGATGTTGCACAATCAGACACTTGCAGCGCGACACGAATATGATGATTATAAGCCCGTAGTACCCTTAGGTTGAAAAAATTGGTCGAATTTTGTTTTCGTTTAATAACGCTTTGTAGCGATGTTGCACAATCGGACACTTGCAGCGCAACACGAATATGATGATTATAAGCCCGTAGTACCCTTAGGTTGACAAAATCGGTCGAAATTTTTTTTCGTCCAATAAGGCTTTGTAGCGATGGCTCGCAATCGGACACTTGCAGCGCAACACGAATATGATGATTATAAGCCCGTAGTACCCTTAGGTTGATAAAATTGGTTAAATTTTTGTTTCGTTCAATAACGCTTTGTAGCGATGTTGCACAATCGGACACTTGCAGCGCAACACGAATATGATGATTATAAGCCCGTAGTTCCCTTAGGTTGATAAAATCGGTCGAAATTTTGTTTCGTCCAATAAGGCCCTGTAGCGATGTCTCGCAATCGCACACTTGCAGCGCAACACGAATATGATAATTATAAGCCCGTAGTACCCTTAGGTTGAAAAAATCGGTCGAATTTGTTTTTCGTTCAATAAGGCTTTGTAGCGATGTTGCACAATCAGACACTTGCAGCGCGACACGAATATGATGATTATAAGCCCGTAGTACCCTTAGGTTGAAAAAATTGGTCGAATTTTGTTTTCGTTTAATAACGTTTTGTAGCGATGTTGCACAATCGGACACTTGCAGCGCAACACGAATATGATGATTATAAGCCCGTAGTACCCTTAGGTTGAGAAAATTGGTTAAATTTTTTTTTCGTTCAATAACGCTTTGTAGCGATGTTGCACAATCGGACACTTGCAGCGCAACACGAATATGATGATTATAAGCCCGTAGTACCCTTAGGTTGAAAAAATCGGTCGAATTTTTTTTTCGTTCAATAACGCTTTGTAGCGATGTTGCACAATCGGACACTTGCAGCGCAACACGAATATGATGATTATAAGCCCGTAGTACCCTTAGGTTGAAAAAATCGGTCGAATTTTTTTTTCGTTCAATAACGCTTTGTAGCGATGTTGCACAATCGGACACTTGCAGTGCAACACGAATATGATAATTATAAGCCCGTAGTACCCTTAGGTTGAAAAAATCGGTCGAATTTTTTTTTCGTTCAATAAGGCTTTGTAGCGATGTTGCACAATCGGAAACTTGCAGCGCAACATGAATATGATGATTATAAGCCCGTAGTACCCTTAGGTTGAAAAAATTGGTCGAATTTTGTTTTCGTTTAATAACGTTTTGTAGCGATGTTGCACAATCGGACACTTGCAGCGCAACATGAATATGATGATTATAAGCCCGTAGTACCCTTAGGTTGACAAAATCGGTGGAAATTTCTTTTCGTCCAATAAGGCTTTGTAGCGATGTTGCACAATCGGACACTTGCAGCGCAACACGAATATGATGATTATAAGCCCGTAGTACCCTTAGGTTGAAAAAATCGGTCGAATTTTTTTTTCGTTCAATAACGCTTTGTAGCGATGTTGCACAATCGGACACTTGCAGCGCAACACGAATATGATGATTATAAGCCCGTAGTACCCTTAGGTTGAAAAAATCGGTCGAATTTTTTTTTCGTTCAATAACGCTTTGTAGCGATGTTGCACAATCGGACACTTGCAGTGCAACACGAATATGATAATTATAAGCCCGTAGTACCCTTAGGTTGAAAAAATCGGTCGAATTTTTTTTTCGTTCAATAAGGCTTTGTAGCGATGTTGCACAATCGGAAACTTGCAGCGCAACATGAATATGATGATTATAAGCCCGTAGTACCCTTAGGTTGAAAAAATTGGTCGAATTTTGTTTTCGTTTAATAACGTTTTGTAGCGATGTTGCACAATCGGACACTTGCAGCGCAACATGAATATGATGATTATAAGCCCGTAGTACCCTTAGGTTGACAAAATCGGTGGAAATTTCTTTTCGTCCAATAAGGCTTTGTAGCGATGTTGCACAATCGGACACTTGCAGCGCAACACGAATATGATGATTATAAGCCCGTAGTACCCTTAGGTTGAGAAAATTGGTCTAAATTTTGTTTTCGTCCAATAACGCTTTACAGCGATTCTGCACAATCGGACACTTCCAGCACAACACGAATATGATGATTATAAGCCCGTAGTACCCTTAGGTTGAGAAAATTGGTTAAATTTTGTTGAGTTCAATAACGCTTTGTAGCGATGTTGCACAATCGGACACTTGCAGCGCAACACGAATATGATGATTATAAGCCCGTAGTACCCTTAGGTTGACAAAATCGGTCGAAATTTTTTTTCGTCCAATAAGGCTTTGTAGCGATGTCTCGCAATCGGACACTTGCAGCGCAACACGAATATGATGATTATAAGCCCCTAGTACCCTTAGGTTGAAAAAATCTGTTGAATTTTTTTTTCGTTCAATAAGGCTTTGTAGCGATGTTGCACAATCAGACACTTGCAGCGCGACACGAATATGATGATTATAAGCCCGTAGTACCCTTAGGTTGAAAAAATTGGTCGAATTTTGTTTTCGTTTAATAACGCTTTGTAGCGATGTAGCACAATCGGACACTTGCAGTGCAACACGAATATGATAATTATAAGCCCGTAGTACCCTTAGGTTGACAAAATCGGTCGAATTTTTGTTTCGTTCAATAAGGCTTTGCAGCGATGTTGTGCAATCGGTCACTTGCAGCGCAACACGAATATGATGATTATAAGCCCGTAGTACCCTTAGGTTGACAAAATCGGTCGAAATTTTTTTTCGTCCAATAAGGCTTTGTAGCGATGTCTCGCAATCGGACACTTGCAGCGCAACACGAATATGATGATTATAAGCCCGTAGTACCCTTAGGTTGATAAAATTGGTTAAATTTTTGTTTCGTTCAATAACGCTTTGTAGCGATGTTGCACAATCGGACACTTGCAGCGCAACACGAATATGATGATTATAAGCCCGTAGTTCCCTTAGGTTGATAAAATCGGTCGAAATTTTGTTTCGTCCAATAAGGCCCTGTAGCGATGTGTCGCAATCGCACACTTGCAGCGCAACACGAATATGATAATTATAAGCCCGTAGTACCCTTAGGTTGAAAAAATCGGTCGAATTTTTTTTTCGTTCAATAAGGCTTTGTAGCTATGTTGCACAATCAGACACTTGCAGCGCGACACGAATATGATGATTATAAGCCCGTAGTACCCTTAGGTTGAAAAAATTGGTCGAATTTTGTTTTCGTTTAATAACGTTTTGTAGCGATGTTGCACAATCGGACACTTGCAGCGCAACACGAATATGATGATTATAAGCCCGTAGTACCCTTAGGTTGAGAAAATTGGTTAAATTTTTTTTTCGTTCAATAACGCTTTGTAGCGATGTTGCACAATCGGACACTTGCAGCGCAACACGAATATGATGATTATAAGCCCGTAGTACCCTTAGGTTGAAAAAATCGGTCGAATTTTTTTTTCGTTCAATAACGCTTTGTAGCGATGTTGCACAATCGGACACTTGCAGTGCAACACGAATATGATAATTATAAGCCCGTAGTACCCTTAGGTTGACAAAATCGGTCGAAATTTCGTTTCGTCCAATAAGGCTTTGTAGCGATGTTGCACAACCGGACACTTGCAGCGCAACACGAATATGATGATTATAAGCCCGTAGTACCCTTAGGTTGAGAAAATTGGTCTAAATTTTGTTTTCGTCCAATAACGCTTTACAGCGATTCTGCACAATCGGACACTTCCAGCACAACAGGACTATGATGATTATAAGCCCGTAGTACCCTTAGGTTGAGAAAATTGGTTAAATTTTGTTTTCGTTCAATAAGGCTTTGTAGCGATGTTGCACAATCAGACACTTGCAGCGCGACACGAATATGATGATTATAAGCCCGTAGTACCCTTAGGTTGAAAAAATTGGTCGAATTTTGTTTTCGTTTAATAACGCTTTGTAGCGATGTTGCACAATCGGACACTTGCAGCGCAACACGAATATGATGATTATAAGCCCGTAGTACCCTTAGGTTGACAAAATCGGTCGAAATTTTTTTTCGTCCAATAAGGCTTTGTAGCGATGGCTCGCAATCGGACACTTGCAGCGCAACACGAATATGATGATTATAAGCCCGTAGTACCCTTAGGTTGATAAAATTGGTTAAATTTTTGTTTCGTTCAATAACGCTTTGTAGCGATGTTGCACAATCGGACACTTGCAGCGCAACACGAATATGATGATTATAAGCCCGTAGTTCCCTTAGGTTGATAAAATCGGTCGAAATTTTGTTTCGTCCAATAAGGCCCTGTAGCGATGTCTCGCAATCGCACACTTGCAGCGCAACACGAATATGATAATTATAAGCCCGTAGTACCCTTAGGTTGAAAAAATCGGTCGAATTTGTTTTTCGTTCAATAAGGCTTTGTAGCGATGTTGCACAATCAGACACTTGCAGCGCGACACGAATATGATGATTATAAGCCCGTAGTACCCTTAGGTTGAAAAAATTGGTCGAATTTTGTTTTCGTTTAATGACGTTTTGTAGCGATGTTGCACAATCGGACACTTGCAGCGCAACACGAATATGATGATTATAAGCCCGTAGTACCCTTAGGTTGAGAAAATTGGTTAAATTTTTTTTTCGTTCAATAACGGTTTGTAGCGATGTTGCACAATCGGACACTTGCAGCGCAACACGAATATGATGATTATAAGCCCGTAGTACCCTTAGGTTGAAAAAATCGGTCGAATTTTTTTTTCGTTCAATAACGCTTTGTAGCGATGTTGCACAATCGGACACTTGCAGCGCAACACGAATATGACGATTATAAGCCCGTAGTACCCTTAGGTTGAAAAAATCGGTCGAATTTTTTTTTCGTTCAATAACGCTTTGTAGCGATGTTGCACAATCGGACACTTGCAGTGCAACACGAATATGATAATTATAAGCCCGTAGTACCCTTAGGTTGAAAAAATCGGTCGAATTTTTTTTTCGTTCAATAAGGCTTTGTAGCGATGTTGCACAATCGGAAACTTGCAGCGCAACATGAATATGATGATTATAAGCCCGTAGTACCCTTAGGTTGAAAAAATTGGTCGAATTTTGTTTTCGTTTAATAACGTTTTGTAGCGATGTTGCACAATCGGACACTTGCAGCGCAACATGAATATGATGATTATAAGCCCGTAGTACCCTTAGGTTGACAAAATCGGTGGAAATTTCTTTTCGTCCAATAAGGCTTTGTAGCGATGTTGCACAATCGGACACTTGCAGCGCAACACGAATATGATGATTATAAGCCCGTAGTACCCTTAGGTTGAGAAAATTGGTCTAAATTTTGTTTTCGTCCAATAACGCTTTACAGCGATTCTGCACAATCGGACACTTCCAGCACAACACGAATATGATGATTATAAGCCCGTAGTACCCTTAGGTTGAGAAAATTGGTTAAATTTTGTTGAGTTCAATAACGCTTTGTAGCGATGTTGCACAATCGGACACTTGCAGCGCAACACGAATATGATGATTATAAGCCCGTAGTACCCTTAGGTTGACAAAATCGGTCGAAATTTTTTTTCGTCCAATAAGGCTTTGTAGCGATGGCTCGCAATCGGAAATTTCCCGCGCAACACGAATATGATGATTATAAACCCGTAGTACCCTTAGGTTGAGAAAATTGGTCTAAATTTTGTTTTCGTCCAATAACGCTTTACAGCGATGTTGCACAATCGGACACTTCCAGCACAACGCGAATATGATGATTATAAGCCCGTAGTACCCTTAGGTTGAGAAAATTGGTTAAATTTTTTTTTCGTTCAATAACGCTTTGTAGCGATGTTGCACAATCGGACACTTGCAGTGCAACACGAATATGATAATTATAAGCCCGTAGTACCCTTAGGTTGAAAAAATCGGTCGAATTTTTTTTTCGTTCAATAAGGCTTTGTAGCGATGTTGCACAATCGGAAACTTGCAGCGCAACATGAATATGATGATTATAAGCCCGTAGTACCCTTAGGTTGACAAAATCGGTCGAAATTTCTTTTCGTCCAATAAGGCTTTGTAGCGATGTTGCACAATCGGACACTTGCAGCGCAACACGAATATGATGATTATAAGCCCGTAGTACCCTTAGGTTGACAAAATCGGTCGAATTTTTGTTTCGTTCAATAAGGCTTTGCAGCGATGTTGTGCAATCGGTCACTTGGAGCGCAACACGAATATGATGATTATAAGCCCGTAGTACCCTTAGGTTGACAAAATCGGTCGAAATTTTTTTTCGTCCAATAAGGCTTTGTAGCGATGTCTCGCAATCGGACACTTGCAGCGCAACACGAATATGATGATTATAAGCCCGTAGTACCCTTAGGTTGATAAAATTGGTTAAATTTTTGTTTCGTTCAATAACGCTTTGTAGCGATGTTGCACAATCGGACACTTGCAGCGCAACACGAATATGATGATTATAAGCCCGTAGTTCCCTTAGGTTGATAAAATCGGTCGAAATTTTGTTTCGTCCAATAAGGCCCTGTAGCGATGTGTCGCAATCGCACACTTGCAGCGCAACACGAATATGATAATTATAAGCCCGTAGTACCCTTAGGTTGAAAAAATCGGTCGAATTTTTTTTTCGTTCAATAAGGCTTTGTAGCTATGTTGCACAATCAGACACTTGCAGCGCGACACGAATATGATGATTATAAGCCCGTAGTACCCTTAGGTTGAAAAAATTGGTCGAATTTTGTTTTCGTTTAATAACGTTTTGTAGCGATGTTGCACAATCGGACACTTGCAGCGCAACACGAATATGATGATTATAAGCCCGTAGTACCCTTAGGTTGAGAAAATTGGTTAAATTTTTTTTTCGTTCAATAACGCTTTGTAGCGATGTTGCACAATCGGACACTTGCAGCGCAACACGAATATGATGATTATAAGCCCGTAGTACCCTTAGGTTGAAAAAATCGGTCGATTTTTTTTTTCGTTCAATAACGCTTTGTAGCGATGTTGCACAATGGGACACTTGCAGTGCAACACGAATATGATAATTATAAGCCCGTAGTACCCTTAGGTTGACCAAATCGGTCGAAATTTCGTTTCGTCCAATAAGGCTTTGTAGCGATGTTGCACAACCGGACACTTGCAGCGCAACACGAATATGATGATTATAAGCCCGTAGTACCCTTAGGTTGAGAAAATTGGTCTAAATTTTGTTTTCGTCCAATAACGCTTTACAGCGATTCTGCACAATCGGACACTTCCAGCACAACAGGACTATGATGATTATAAGCCCGTAGTACCCTTAGGTTGAGAAAATTGGTTAAATTTTGTTTTCGTTCAATAAGGCTTTGTAGCGATGTTGCACAATCAGACACTTGCAGCGCGACACGAATATGATGATTATAAGCCCGTAGTACCCTTAGGTTGAAAAAATTGGTCGAATTTTGTTTTCGTTTAATAACGTTTTGTAGCGATGTTGCACAATCGGACACTTGCAGCGCAACACGAATATGATGATTATAAGCCCGTAGTACCCTTAGGTTGACAAAATCGGTCGAAATTTTTTTTCGTCCAATAAGGCTTTGTAGCGATGGCTCGCAATCGGAAATTTCCCGCGGAACACGAATATTATGATAATAAGCCCGTAGTACCCTTAGGTTGAGAAAATTGGTTACATTTTTTTTTCGTTAAATAAGGCTTTGTAGCGATGTTGCACAATCGGACACTTGCAGCGCAACAGGAATATGATGATTATAAGCCCGTAGTACCCTTAGGTTGAGAAAATTGGTTAAATTTTGTTGAGTTCAATAACGCTTTGTAGCGATGTTGCACAATCGGACACTTGCAGCGCAACACGAATATGATGATTATATGCCCGTAGTACCCTTAGGTTGAAAAAATCGGTCGAATTTTTTTTTCGTTCAATAACGCTTTGTAGCGATGTTGCACAATCGGACACTTGCAGCGCAACACGAATATGATGATTATAAGCCCGTAGTACCCTTAGGTTGACAAAATCGGTCGACATTTTTTTTCGTCCAATAAGGCTTTGTAGCGATGGCTCGCAATCGGAAATTTCCCGCGGAACACGAATATTATGATAATAAGCCCGTAGTACCCTTAGGTTGAGAAAATTGGTTACATTTTTTTTTCGTTAAATAAGGCTTTGTAGCGATGTTGCACAATCGGACACTTGCAGCGCAACAGGAATATGATGATTATAAGCCCGTAGTACCCTTAGGTTGAGAAAATTGGTTAAATTTTGTTGAGTTCAATAACGCTTTGTAGCGATGTTGCACAATCGGACACTTGCAGCGCAACACGAATATGATGATTATAAGCCCGTAGTACCCTTAGGTTGACAAAATCGGTCGAAATTTTTTTTCGTCCAATAAGGCTTTGTAGCGATGTCTCGCAATCGGACACTTGCAGCGCAACACGAATATGATGATTATAAGCCCGTAGTACCCTTAGGTTGATAAAATTGGTTAATTTTTTTTTTCGTCCAATAAGGCTTTGTAGCGATGGCTCGCAATCGGAAATTTCCCGCGGAACACGAATATTATGATTATAAGCCCGTAGTACCCTTAGGTTGATAAAATTGGTTAATTTTTTTTTTCGTTCAATAACGCTTTGTAGCGATGTTGCACAATCGGACACTTGCAGCGCAACACGAATATGATGATTATATGCCCGTAGTACCCTTAGGTTGAAAAAATCGGTCGAATTTTTTTTTCGTTCAATAACGCTTTGTAGCGATGTTGCACAATCGGACACTTGCAGCGCAACACGAATATGATGATTATAAGCCCGTAGTACCCTTAGGTTGACAAAATCGGTCGAAATTTTTTTTCGTCCAATAAGGCTTTGTAGCGATGGCTCGCAATCGGAAATTTCCCGCGGAACACGAATATTATGATAATAAGCCCGTAGTACCCTTAGGTTGAGAAAATTGGTTACATTTTTTTTTCGTTAAATAAGGCTTTGTAGCGATGTTGCACAATCGGACACTTGCAGCGCAACAGGAATATGATGATTATAAGCCCGTAGTACCCTTAGGTTGAGAAAATTGGTTAAATTTTGTTGAGTTCAATAACGCTTTGTAGCGATGTTGCACAATCGGACACTTGCAGCGCAACACGAATATGATGATTATAAGCCCGTAGTACCCTTAGGTTGACAAAATCGGTCGAAATTTTTTTTCGTCCAATAAGGCTTTGTAGCGATGTCTCGCAATCGGACACTTGCAGCGCAACACGAATATGATGATTATAAGCCCGTAGTACCCTTAGGTTGATAAAATTGGTTAATTTTTTTTTTCGTCCAATAAGGCTTTGTAGCGATGGCTCGCAATCGGAAATTTCCCGCGGAACACGAATATTATGATTATAAGCCCGTAGTACCCTTAGGTTGATAAAATTGGTTAAATTTTTTTTTCGTTCAATAACGCTTTGTAGCGATGTTGCACAATCGGACACTTGCAGCGCAACACGAATATGATGATTATAAGCCCGTAGTACCGTTAGGTTGAAAAAATCGGTCGAATTTTTTTTTCGTTCAATAACGCTTTGTAGCGATGTTGCACAATCGGACACTTGCAGTGCAACACGAATATGATAATTATAAGCCCGTAGTACCCTTAGGTTGAAAAAATCGGTCGAATTTTTTTTTCGTTCAATAAGGCTTTGTAGCGATGTTGCACAATCGGAAACTTGCAGCGCAACATGAATATGATGATTATAAGCCCGTAGTACCCTTAGGTTGAAAAAATCGGTCGAATTTCTTTTTCGTTCAATAACGCTTTGTAGCGATGTTGCACAATCGGACACTTGCAGCGCAACACGAATATGATGATTATAAGCCAGTAGTACCCTTAGGTTGAAAAAATCGGTCGAATTTTTTTTTCGTTCAATAACGCTTTGTAGCGATGTTGCACAATCGGACACTTGCAGCGCAACACGAATATGATAATTATAAGCCCGTAGTACCCTTAGGTTGAAAAAATCGGTCGAATTTTTTTTTCGTTTAATAAGGCTTTGTAGCGATGTTGCACAATCGGACACTTGCAGTGCAACACGAATATGATAATTATAAGCCCGTAGTACCCTTAGGTTGACAAAATCGGTCGAATTTTTGTTTCGTTCAATAAGGCTTTGCAGCGATGTTGTGCAATCGGTCACTTGCAGCGCAACACGAATATGATGATTATAAGCTCGTAGTACCCTTAGGTTGACAAAATCGGTCGAAATTTTTTTTCGTCCAATAAGGCTTTGTAGCGATGTCTCGCAATCGGACACTTGCAGCGCAACACGAATATGATGATTATAAGCCCGTAGTACCCTTAGGTTGATAAAATTGGTTAAATTTTTGTTTCGTTCAATAACGCTTTGTAGCGATGTTGCACAATCGGACACTTGCAGCGCAACACGAATATGATGATTATAAGCCCGTAGTTCCCTTAGGTTGATAAAATCGGTCGAAATTTTGTTTCGTCCAATAAGGCCCTGTAGCGATGTGTCGCAATCGCACACTTGCAGCGCAACACGAATATGATAATTATAAGCCCGTAGTACCCTTAGGTTGAAAAAATCGGTCGAATTTTTTTTTCGTTCAATAACGCTTTGTAGCGATGTTGCACAATCGGACACTTGCAGCGCAACACGAATATGATGATTATAAGCCCGTAGTACCCTTAGGTTGATAAAATTGGTTAATTTTTTTTTTCGTCCAATAAGGCTTTGTAGCGATGGCTCGCAATCGGAAATTTCCCGCGGAACACGAATATTATGATTATAAGCCCGTAGTACCCTTAGGTTGATAAAATTGGTTAATTTTTTTTTTCGTTCAATAACGCTTTGTAGCGATGTTGCACAATCGGACACTTGCAGCGCAACACGAATATGATGATTATATGCCCGTAGTACCCTTAGGTTGAAAAAATCGGTCGAATTTTTTTTTCGTTCAATAACGCTTTGTAGCGATGTTGCACAATCGGACACTTGCAGCGCAACACGAATATGATGATTATAAGCCCGTAGTACCCTTAGGTTGACAAAATCGGTCGAAATTTTTTTTCGTCCAATAAGGCTTTGTAGCGATGGCTCGCAATCGGAAATTTCCCGCGGAACACGAATATTATGATAATAAGCCCGTAGTACCCTTAGGTTGAGAAAATTGGTTACATTTTTTTTTCGTTAAATAAGGCTTTGTAGCGATGTTGCACAATCGGACACTTGCAGCGCAACAGGAATATGATGATTATAAGCCCGTAGTACCCTTAGGTTGAGAAAATTGGTTAAATTTTGTTGAGTTCAATAAGGCTTTGTAGCGATGTTGCACAATCGGAAACTTGCAGCGCAACATGAATATGATGATTATAAGCCCGTAGTACCCTTAGGTTGAAAAAATCGGTCGAATTTCTTTTTCGTTCAATAACGCTTTGTAGCGATGTTGCACAATCGGACACTTGCAGCGCAACACGAATATGATGATTATAAGCCAGTAGTACCCTTAGGTTGAAAAAATCGGTCGAATTTTTTTTTCGTTCAATAACGCTTTGTAGCGATGTTGCACAATCGGACACTTGCAGCGCAACACGAATATGATAATTATAAGCCCGTAGTACCCTTAGGTTGAAAAAATCGGTCGAATTTTTTTTTCGTTTAATAAGGCTTTGTAGCGATGTTGCACAATCGGACACTTGCAGTGCAACACGAATATGATAATTATAAGCCCGTAGTACCCTTAGGTTGACAAAATCGGTCGAATTTTTGTTTCGTTCAATAAGGCTTTGCAGCGATGTTGTGCAATCGGTCACTTGCAGCGCAACACGAATATGATGATTATAAGCTCGTAGTACCCTTAGGTTGACAAAATCGGTCGAAATTTTTTTTCGTCCAATAAGGCTTTGTAGCGATGTCTCGCAATCGGACACTTGCAGCGCAACACGAATATGATGATTATAAGCCCGTAGTACCCTTAGGTTGATAAAATTGGTTAAATTTTTGTTTCGTTCAATAACGCTTTGTAGCGATGTTGCACAATCGGACACTTGCAGCGCAACACGAATATGATGATTATAAGCCCGTAGTTCCCTTAGGTTGATAAAATCGGTCGAAATTTTGTTTCGTCCAATAAGGCCCTGTAGCGATGTGTCGCAATCGCACACTTGCAGCGCAACACGAATATGATAATTATAAGCCCGTAGTACCCTTAGGTTGAAAAAATCGGTCGAATTTTTTTTTCGTTCAATAACGCTTTGTAGCGATGTTGCACAATCGGACACTTGCAGCGCAACACGAATATGATGATTATAAGCCCGTAGTACCCTTAGGTTGATAAAATTGGTTAATTTTTTTTTTCGTCCAATAAGGCTTTGTAGCGATGGCTCGCAATCGGAAATTTCCCGCGGAACACGAATATTATGATTATAAGCCCGTAGTACCCTTAGGTTGATAAAATTGGTTAATTTTTTTTTTCGTTCAATAACGCTTTGTAGCGATGTTGCACAATCGGACACTTGCAGCGCAACACGAATATGATGATTATATGCCCGTAGTACCCTTAGGTTGAAAAAATCGGTCGAATTTTTTTTTCGTTCAATAACGCTTTGTAGCGATGTTGCACAATCGGACACTTGCAGCGCAACACGAATATGATGATTATAAGCCCGTAGTACCCTTAGGTTGACAAAATCGGTCGAAATTTTTTTTCGTCCAATAAGGCTTTGTAGCGATGGCTCGCAATCGGAAATTTCCCGCGGAACACGAATATTATGATAATAAGCCCGTAGTACCCTTAGGTTGAGAAAATTGGTTACATTTTTTTTTCGTTAAATAAGGCTTTGTAGCGATGTTGCACAATCGGACACTTGCAGCGCAACAGGAATATGATGATTATAAGCCCGTAGTACCCTTAGGTTGAGAAAATTGGTTAAATTTTGTTGAGTTCAATAACGCTTTGTAGCGATGTTGCACAATCGGACACTTGCAGCGCAACACGAATATGATGATTATAAGCCCGTAGTACCCTTAGGTTGACAAAATCGGTCGAAATTTTTTTTCGTCCAATAAGGCTTTGTAGCGATGTCTCGCAATCGGACACTTGCAGCGCAACACGAATATGATGATTATAAGCCCGTAGTACCCTTAGGTTGATAAAATTGGTTAATTTTTTTTTTCGTCCAATAAGGCTTTGTAGCGATGGCTCGCAATCGGAAATTTCCCGCGGAACACGAATATTATGATTATAAGCCCGTAGTACCCTTAGGTTGATAAAATTGGTTAAATTTTTTTTTCGTTCAATAACGCTTTGTAGCGATGTTGCACAATCGGACACTTGCAGCGCAACACGAATATGATGATTATAAGCCCGTAGTACCGTTAGGTTGAAAAAATCGGTCGAATTTTTTTTTCGTTCAATAACGCTTTGTAGCGATGTTGCACAATCGGACACTTGCAGTGCAACACGAATATGATAATTATAAGCCCGTAGTACCCTTAGGTTGAAAAAATCGGTCGAATTTTTTTTTCGTTCAATAAGGCTTTGTAGCGATGTTGCACAATCGGAAACTTGCAGCGCAACATGAATATGATGATTATAAGCCCGTAGTACCCTTAGGTTGAAAAAATCGGTCGAATTTCTTTTTCGTTCAATAACGCTTTGTAGCGATGTTGCACAATCGGACACTTGCAGCGCAACACGAATATGATGATTATAAGCCAGTAGTACCCTTAGGTTGAAAAAATCGGTCGAATTTTTTTTTCGTTCAATAAGGCTTTGTAGCGATGGCTCGCAATCGGAAATTTCCCGCGGAACACGAATATTATGATAATAAGCCCGTAGTACCCTTAGGTTGAGAAAATTGGTTACATTTTTTTTTCGTTAAATAAGGCTTTGTAGCGATGTTGCACAATCGGACACTTGCAGCGCAACAGGAATATGATGATTATAAGCCCGTAGTACCCTTAGGTTGAGAAAATTGGTTAAATTTTGTTGAGTTCAATAACGCTTTGTAGCGATGTTGCACAATCGGACACTTGCAGCGCAACACGAATATGATGATTATAAGCCCGTAGTACCCTTAGGTTGACAAAATCGGTCGAAATTTTTTTTCGTCCAATAAGGCTTTGTAGCGATGTCTCGCAATCGGACACTTGCAGCGCAACACGAATATGATGATTATAAGCCCGTAGTACCCTTAGGTTGATAAAATTGGTTAATTTTTTTTTTCGTCCAATAAGGCTTTGTAGCGATGGCTCGCAATCGGAAATTTCCCGCGGAACACGAATATTATGATTATAAGCCCGTAGTACCCTTAGGTTGATAAAATTGGTTAAATTTTTTTTTCGTTCAATAACGCTTTGTAGCGATGTTGCACAATCGGACACTTGCAGCGCAACACGAATATGATGATTATAAGCCCGTAGTACCGTTAGGTTGAAAAAATCGGTCGAATTTTTTTTTCGTTCAATAACGCTTTGTAGCGATGTTGCACAATCGGACACTTGCAGTGCAACACGAATATGATAATTATAAGCCCGTAGTACCCTTAGGTTGAAAAAATCGGTCGAATTTTTTTTTCGTTCAATAAGGCTTTGTAGCGATGTTGCACAATCGGAAACTTGCAGCGCAACATGAATATGATGATTATAAGCCCGTAGTACCCTTAGGTTGAAAAAATCGGTCGAATTTCTTTTTCGTTCAATAACGCTTTGTAGCGATGTTGCACAATCGGACACTTGCAGCGCAACACGAATATGATGATTATAAGCCAGTAGTACCCTTAGGGTGAAAAAATCGGTCGAATTTTTTTTTCGTTCAATAACGCTTTGTAGCGATGTTGCACAATCGGACACTTGCAGCGCAACACGAATATGATAATTATAAGCCCGTAGTACCCTTAGGTTGAAAAAATCGGTCGAATTTTTTTTTCGTTTAATAAGGCTTTGTAGCGATGTTGCACAATCGGACACTTGCAGTGCAACACGAATATGATAATTATAAGCCCGTAGTACCCTTAGGTTGACAAAATCGGTCGAATTTTTGTTTCGTTCAATAAGGCTTTGCAGCGATGTTGTGCAATCGGTCACTTGCAGCGCAACACGAATATGATGATTATAAGCTCGTAGTACCCTTAGGTTGACAAAATCGGTCGAAATTTTTTTTCGTCCAATAAGGCTTTGTAGCGATGTCTCGCAATCGGACACTTGCAGCGCAACACGAATATGATGATTATAAGCCCGTAGTACCCTTAGGTTGATAAAATTGGTTAAATTTTTGTTTCGTTCAATAACGCTTTGTAGCGATGTTGCACAATCGGACACTTGCAGCGCAACACGAATATGATGATTATAAGCCCGTAGTTCCCTTAGGTTGATAAAATCGGTCGAAATTTTGTTTCGTCCAATAAGGCCCTGTAGCGATGTGTCGCAATCGCACACTTGCAGCGCAACACGAATATGATAATTATAAGCCCGTAGTACCCTTAGGTTGAAAAAATCGGTCGAATTTTTTTTTCGTTCAATAACGCTTTGTAGCGATGTTGCACAATCGGACACTTGCAGCGCAACACGAATATGATAATTATAAGCCCGTAGTACCCTTAGGTTGAAAAAATCGGTCGAATTTTTTTTTCGTTTAATAAGGCTTTGTAGCGATGTTGCACAATCGGACACTTGCAGTGCAACACGAATATGATAATTATAAGCCCGTAGTACCCTTAGGTTGACAAAATCGGTCGAATTTTTGTTTCGTTCAATAAGGCTTTGCAGCGATGTTGTGCAATCGGTCACTTGCAGCGCAACACGAATATGATGATTATAAGCCCGTAGTACCCTTAGGTTGACAAAATCGGTCGAATTTTTGTTTCGTTCAATAAGGCTTTGCAGCGATGTTGTGCAATCGGTCACTTGCAGCGCAACACGAATATGATGATTATAAGCCCGTAGTTCCCTTAGGTTGATAAAATCGGTCGAAATTTTGTTTCGTCCAATAAGGCCCTGTAGCGATGTGTCGCAATCGCACACTTGCAGCGCAACACGAATATGATAATTATAAGCCCGTAGTACCCTTAGGTTGAAAAAATCGGTCGAATTTTTTTTTCGTTCAATAACGCTTTGTAGCGATGTTGCACAATCGGACACTTGCAGCGCAACACGAATATGATAATTATAAGCCCGTAGTACCCTTAGGTTGAAAAAATCGGTCGAATTTTTTTTTCGTTTAATAAGGCTTTGTAGCGATGTTGCACAATCGGACACTTGCAGTGCAACACGAATATGATAATTATAAGCCCGTAGTACCCTTAGGTTGACAAAATCGGTCGAATTTTTGTTTCGTTCAATAAGGCTTTGCAGCGATGTTGTGCAATCGGTCACTTGCAGCGCAACACGAATATGATGATTATAAGCCCGTAGTACCCTTAGGTTGACAAAATCGGTCGAAATTTTTTTTCGTCCAATAAGGCTTTGTAGCGATGTCTCGCAATCGGACACTTGCAGCGCAACACGAATATGATGATTATAAGCCCGTAGTACCCTTAGGTTGATAAAATTGGTTAAATTTTTGTTTCGTTCAATAACGCTTTGTAGCGATGTTGCACAATCGGACACTTGCAGCGCAACACGAATATGATGATTATAAGCCCGTAGTTCCCTTAGGTTGATAAAATCGGTCGAAATTTTGTTTCGTCCAATAAGGCCCTGTAGCGATGTGTCGCAATCGCACACTTGCAGCGCAACACGAATATGATAATTATAAGCCCGTAGTACCCTTAGGTTGAAAAAATCGGTCGAATTTTTTTTTCGTTCAATAACGTTTTGTAGCGATGTTGCACAATCGGACACTTGCAGCGCAACACGAATATGATGATTATAAGCCCGTAGTACCCTTAGGTTGAGAAAATTGGTTAAATTTTTTTTTCGTTCAATAACGCTTTGTAGCGATGTTGCACAATCGGACACTTGCAGCGCAACACGAATATGATGATTATAAGCCCGTAGTACCCTTAGGTTGAAAAAATCGGTCGAATTTTTTTTTCGTTCAATAACGCTTTGTAGCGATGTTGCACAATCGGACACTTGCAGTGCAACACGAATATGATAATTATAAGCCCGTAGTACCCTTAGGTTGACAAAATCGGTCGAAATTTCGTTTCGTCCAATAAGGCTTTGTAGCGATGTTGCACAACCGGACACTTGCAGCGCAACACGAATATGATGATTATAAGCCCGTAGTACCCTTAGGTTGAGAAAATTGGTCTAAATTTTGTTTTCGTCCAATAACGCTTTACAGCGATTCTGCACAATCGGACACTTCCAGCACAACAGGACTATGATGATTATAAGCCCGTAGTACCCTTAGGTTGAGAAAATTGGTTAAATTTTGTTTTCGTTCAATAAGGCTTTGTAGCGATGTTGCACAATCAGACACTTGCAGCGCGACACGAATATGATGATTATAAGCCCGTAGTACCCTTAGGTTGAAAAAATTGGTCGAATTTTGTTTTCGTTTAATAACGCTTTGTAGCGATGTTGCACAATCGGACACTTGCAGCGCAACACGAATATGATGATTATAAGCCCGTAGTACCCTTAGGTTGACAAAATCGGTCGAAATTTTTTTTCGTCCAATAAGGCTTTGTAGCGATGGCTCGCAATCGGAAATTTCCCGCGGAACACGAATATTATGATAATAAGCCCGTAGTACCCTTAGGTTGAGAAAATTGGTTACATTTTTTTTTCGTTAAATAAGGCTTTGTAGCGATGTTGCACAATCGGACACTTGCAGCGCAACAGGAATATGATGATTATAAGCCCGTAGTACCCTTAGGTTGAGAAAATTGGTTAAATTTTGTTGAGTTCAATAACGCTTTGTAGCGATGTTGCACAATCGGACACTTGCAGCGCAACACGAATATGATGATTATAAGCCCGTAGTACCCTTAGGTTGACAAAATCGGTCGAAATTTTTTTTCGTCCAATAAGGCTTTGTAGCGATGTCTCGCAATCGGACACTTGCAGCGCAACACGAATATGATGATTATAAGCCCGTAGTACCCTTAGGTTGATAAAATTGGTTAATTTTTTTTTTCGTTCAATAACGCTTTGTAGCGATGTTGCACAATCGGACACTTGCAGCGCAACACGAATATGATGATTATATGCCCGTAGTACCCTTAGGTCGAAAAAATCGGTCGAATTTTTTTTTCGTTCAATAACGCTTTGTAGCGATGTTGCACAATCGGACACTTGCAGCGCAACACGAATATGATGATTATAAGCCCGTAGTACCCTTAGGTTGACAAAATCGGTCGAAATTTTTTTTCGTCCAATAAGGCTTTGTAGCGATGGCTCGCAATCGGAAATTTCCCGCGGAACACGAATATTATGATAATAAGCCCGTATTACCCTTAGGTTGAGAAAAGTGGTTACATTTTTTTTTCGTTAAATAAGGCTTTGTAGCGATGTTGCACAATCGGACACTTGCAGCGCAACAGGAATATGATGATTATAAGCCCGTAGTACCCTTAGGTTGAGAAAATTGGTTAAATTTTGTTGAGTTCAATAACGCTTTGTAGCGATGTTGCACAATCGGACACTTGCAGCGCAACACGAATATGATGATTATAAGCCCGTAGTACCCTTAGGTTGACAAAATCGGTCGAAATTTTTTTTCGTCCAATAAGGCTTTGTAGCGATGTCTCGCAATCGGACACTTGCAGCGCAACACGAATATGATGATTATAAGCCCGTAGTACCCTTAGGTTGATAAAATTGGTTAATTTTTTTTTTCGTTCAATAACGCTTTGTAGCGATGTTGCACAATCGGACACTTGCAGCGCAACACGAATATGATGATTATATGCCCGTAGTACCCTTAGGTTGAAAAAATCGGTCGAATTTTTTTTTCGTTCAATAACGCTTTGTAGCGATGTTGCACAATCGGACACTTGCAGCGCAACACGAATATGATGATTATAAGCCCGTAGTACCCTTAGGTTGACAAAATCGGTCGAAATTTTTTTTCGTCCAATAAGGCTTTGTAGCGATGGCTCGCAATCGGAAATTTCCCGCGGAACACGAATATTATGATAATAAGCCCGTAGTACCCTTAGGTTGAGAAAATTGGTTACATTTTTTTTTCGTTAAATAAGGCTTTGTAGCGATGTTGCACAATCGGACACTTGCAGCGCAACAGGAATATGATGATTATAAGCCCGTAGTACCCTTAGGTTGAGAAAATTGGTTAAATTTTGTTGAGTTCAATAACGCTTTGTAGCGATGTTGCACAATCGGACACTTGCAGCGCAACACGAATATGATGATTATAAGCCCGTAGTACCCTTAGGTTGACAAAATCGGTCGAAATTTTTTTTCGTTCAATAACGCTTTGTAGCGATGTTGCACAATCGGACACTTGCAGCGCAACACGAATATGATGATTATATGCCCGTAGTACCCTTAGGTTGAAAACATCGGTCGAATTTTTTTTTCGTTCAATAACGCTTTGTAGCGATGTTGCACAATCGGACACTTGCAGCGCAACACGAATATGATGATTATAAGCCCGTAGTACCCTTAGGTTGACAAAATCGGTCGAATTTTTGTTTCGTGCAATAAGGTTTTGCAGCGATGTGTGCACTCGGTCACTTGCAGCGCAACACGAATATGATGATTATAAGCCCGTAGTACCCTTAGGTTGACAAAATCGGTCGAAATTTTTTTTCGTCCAATAAGGCTTTGTAGCGATGTCTCGCAATCGGACACTTGCAGCGCAACACGAATATGATGATTATAAGCCCGTAGTACCCTTAGGTTGATAAAATTGGTTAAATTTTTTTTTCGTTCAATAACGCTTTGTAGCGATGTTGCACAATCGGACACTTGCAGCGCAACACGAATATGATGATTATAAGCCCGTAGTACCCTTAGGTTGAAAAAATCGGTCGAATTTTTTTTTCGTTCAATAACGCTTTGTAGCGATGTTGCACAATCGGACACTTGCAGTGCAACACAAATATGATGATTATAAGCCCGTAGTTCCCTTAGGTTGATATAATCGGTCGAAATTTTGTTTCGTCCAATAAGGCCCTGTGGCGATGTGTCGCAATCGCACACTTGCAGCGCAACACGAATATGATAATTATAAGCCCGTAGTACCCTTAGGTTGAAAAAATTGGTCGAATTTTGTTTTCGTTTAATAACGTTTTGTAGCGATGTTGCACAATCGGACACTTGCAGCGCAACACGAATATGATGATTATAAGCCCGTAGTACCCTTAGGTTGAGAAAATTGGTTAAATTTTTTTTTCGTTCAATAACGCTTTGTAGCGATGTTGCACAATCGGACACTTGCAGCGCAACACGAATATGATGATTATAAGCCCGTAGTACCCTTAGGTTGAAAAAATCGGTCGAATTTTTTTTTCGTTCAATAACGCTTTGTAGCGATGTTGCACAATCGGACACTTGCAGTGCAACACGAATATGATAATTATAAGCCCGTAGTACCCTTAGGTTGACAAAATCGGTCGAAATTTCGTTTCGTCCAATAAGGCTTTGTAGCGATGTTGCACAACCGGACACTTGCAGCGCAACACGAATATGATGATTATAAGCCCGTAGTACCCTTAGGTTGAGAAAATTGGTCTAAATTTTGTTTTCGTCCAATAACGCTTTACAGCGATTCTGCACAATCGGACACTTCCAGCACAACAGGACTATGATGATTATAAGCCCGTAGTACCCTTAGGTTGAGAAAATTGGTTAAATTTTGTTTTCGTTCAATAAGGCTTTGTAGCGATGTTGCACAATCAGACACTTGCAGCGCGACACGAATATGATGATTATAAGCCCGTAGTACCCTTAGGTTGAAAAAATTGGTCGAATTTTGTTTTCGTTTAATAACGCTTTGTAGCGATGTTGCACAATCGGACACTTGCAGCGCAACACGAATATGATGATTATAAGCCCGTAGTACCCTTAGGTTGACAAAATCGGTCGAAATTTTTTTTCGTCCAATAAGGCTTTGTAGCGATGGCTCGCAATCGGAAATTTCCCGCGGAACACGAATATTATGATAATAAGCCCGTAGTACCCTTAGGTTGAGAAAATTGGTTACATTTTTTTTTCGTTAAATAAGGCTTTGTAGCGATGTTGCACAATCGGACACTTGCAGCGCAACAGGAATATGATGATTATAAGCCCGTAGTACCCTTAGGTTGAGAAAATTGGTTAAATTTTGTTGAGTTCAATAACGCTTTGTAGCGATGTTGCACAATCGGACACTTGCAGCGCAACACGAATATGATGATTATAAGCCCGTAGTACCCTTAGGTTGACAAAATCGGTCGAAATTTTGTTTCGTCCAATAAGGCTTTGTAGCGATGTCTCGCAATCGGACACTTGCAGCGCAACACGAATATGATGATTATAAGCCCGTAGTACCCTTAGGTTGATAAAATTGGTTAATTTTTTTTTTCGTTCAATAACGCTTTGTAGCGATGTTGCACAATCGGACACTTGCAGCGCAACACGAATATGATGATTATAAGCCCGTAGTACCCTTAGGTTGATAAAATTGGTTAATTTTTTTTTTCGTTCAATAACGCTTTGTAGCGATGTTGCACAATCGAACACTTGCAGCGCAACACGAATATGATGATTATAAGCCCGTAGTACCCTTAGGTTGACAAAATCGGTCGAAATTTTTTTTCGTCCAATAAGGCTTTGTAGCGATGGCTCGCAATCGGAAATTTCCCGCGGAACACGAATATTATGATAATAAGCCCGTAGTACCCTTAGGTTGAGAAAATTGGTTACATTTTTTTTTCGTTCAATAACGCTTTGTAGCGATGTTGCACAATCGGACACTTGCAGCGCAACACGAATATGATGATTATAAGCCCGTAGTACCCTTAGGTTGACAAAATCGGTCGAAATTTTTTTTCGTCCAATAAGGCTTTGTAGCGATGTCTCGCAATCGGACACTTGCAGCGCAACACGAATATGATGATTATAAGCCCGTAGTACCCTTAGGTTGATAAAATTGGTTAATTTTTTTTTTCGTTCAATAACGCTTTGTAGCGATGTTGCACAATCGGACACTTGCAGCGCAACACGAATATGATGATTATATGCCCGTAGTACCCTTAGGTTGAAAAAATCGGTCGAATTTTTTTTTCGTTCAATAACGCTTTGTAGCGATGTTGCACAATCGGACACTTGCAGCGCAACACGAATATGATGATTATAAGCCCGTAGTACCCTTAGGTTGACAAAATCGGTCGAATTTTTGTTTCGTTCAATAAGGCTTTGCAGCGATGTGTGCACTCGGTCACTTGCAGCGCAACACGAATATGATGATTATAAGCCCGTAGTACCCTTAGGTTGACAAAATCGGTCGAAATTTTTTTTCGTCCAATAAGGCTTTGTAGCGATGTCTCGCAATCGGACACTTGCAGCGCAACACGAATATGATGATTATAAGCCCGTAGTACCCTTAGGTTGATAAAATTGGTTAAATTTTTTTTTCGTTCAATAACGCTTTGTAGCGATGTTGCACAATCGGACACTTGCAGCGCAACACGAATATGATGATTATAAGCCCGTAGTACCCTTAGGTTGAAAAAATCGGTCGAATTTTTTTTTCGTTCAATAACGCTTTGTAGCGATGTTGCACAATCGGACACTTGCAGCGCAACACGAATATGATAATTATAAGCCCGTAGTACCCTTAGGTTAAAAAAATCGGTCGAATTTTGTTTTCGTTCAATAAGGCTTTGTAGCGATGTTGCACAATCAGACACTTGCAGCGCGACAGGAATATGATGATTATAAGCCCGTAGTACCCTTAGGTTGAAAAAATTGGTCGAATTTTGTTTTCGTTTAATAACGTTTTGTAGCGATGTTGCACAATCGGACACTTGCAGCGCAACACGAATATGATGATTATAAGCCCGTAGTACCCTTAGGTTGACAAAATCGGTCGAAATTTTTTTTCGTCCAATAAGGCTTTGTAGCGATGGCTCGCAATCGGAAATTTCCCGCGGAACACGAATATTATGATTATAAGCCCGTAGTACCCTTAGGTTGAAAAAATCGGTCGAATTGTTTTTTCGTTCAATAACGCTTTGTAGCGATGTTGCACAATCGGACACTTGCAGTGCAACACGAATATGATAATTATAAGCCCGTAGTACCCTTAGGTTGAAAAAATCGGTCGAATTTTTGTTTCGTTCAATAAGGCTTTGTAGCGATGTTGCACAATCGGAAACTTGCAGCGCAACATGAATATGATGATTATAAGCCCGTAGTACCCTTAGGTTGACAAAATCGGTCGAAATTTCTTTTCGTCCAATAAGGCTTTGTAGCGATGTTGCACAATCGGACACTTGCAGCGCAACACGAATATGATGATTATAAGCCCGTAGTACCCTTAGGTTGAGAAAATTGGTCTAAATTTTGTTTTCGTTCAATAACGCTTTGTAGCGATGTTGCACAATCGGACACTTGCAGCGCAACACGAATAGGATGATTATAAGCCCGTAGTACCCTTAGGTTGAAAAAGTCGGTCGAATTTTTTTTTCGTTCAATAACGCTTTGTAGCGATGTTGCACAATCGGACACGTGCAGCGCAACACGAATATGATGATTATAAGCCCGTAGTACCCTTAGGTTGACAAAATCGGTCGAAATTTTTTTTCGTCCAATAAGGCTTTGTAGCGATGTCTCGCAATCGGACACTTGCAGCGCAACACGAATATGATGATTATAAGCCCGTAGTACCCTTAGGTTGATAAAATTGGTTAAATTTTTTTTTCGTTCAATAACTCTTTGTAGCGATGTTGCACAATCGGACACTTGCAGCGCAACACGAATATGATGATTATAAGCCCGTAGTTCCCTTAGGTTGATAAAATCGGTCGAAATTTTGTTTCGTCCAATAAGGCCCTGTAGCGATGTGTCGCAATCGCACACTTGCAGCGCAACACGAATATGATAATTATAAGCCCGTAGTACCCTTAGGTTGATAAAATTGGTTAAATTTTGTTTTCGTTCAATAACGCTTTGTAGCGATGTTGCACAATCGGACACTTGCAGCGCAACGCGAGTATGATGATTATAAGCCCGTAGTACCCTTAGGTTGACAAAATCGGTCGAATTTTTGTTTCGTTCAATAAGGCTTTGCAGCGATGTTGTGCAATCGGTCACTTGCAGCGCAACACGAATATGATGATTATAAGCCCGTAGTACCCTTAGGTTGACAAAATCGGTCGAAATTTTGTTTCGTCCAATAAGGCTTTGTAGCGATGTCTCGCAATCGGACACTTGCAGCGCAACACGAATATGATGATTATAAGCCCGTAGTACCCTTAGGTTGATAAAATTGGTTAAATTTTTGTTTCGTTCAATAACGCTTTGTAGCGATGTTGCACAATCGGACACTTGCAGCGCAACACGAATATGATGATTATAAGCCCGTAGTACCCTTAGGTTGAAAAAATCGGTCGAATTTATTTTTCGTTCAATAAGGCTTTGTAGCGATGTTGCACAATCAGACACTTGCAGCGCGACACGAATATGATGATTATAAGCCCGTAGTACCCTTAGGTTGAGAAAATTGGTCGAATTTTGTTTTCGTTTAATAACGTTTTGTAGCGATGTTGCACAATCGGACACTTGCAGCGCAACACGAATATGATGATTATAAGCCCGTAGTACCCTTAGGTTGACAAAATCGGTCGAAATTTTTTTTCGTCCAATAAGGCTTTGTAGCGATGGCTCGCAATCGGAAATTTCCCGCGGAACACGAATATTATGATTATAAGCCCGTAGTACCCTTAGGTTGATAAAATTGGTTAAATTTCTTTTCGTCCAATAAGGCTTTGTAGCGATGTTGCACAATCGGACACTTGCAGCGCAACACGAATATGATGATTATAAGCCCGTAGTACCCTTAGGTTGAGAAAATTGGTTAAATTTTGTTTTCGGTCAATAAGGCTTTGTAGCGATGTTGCACAATCGGACACTTGCAGCGCAACGCGAGTATGATGATTATAAGCCCGTAGTACCCTTAGGTTGACAAAATCGGTCGAATTTTTTTTTCGTTCAATAAGGCTTTGCAGCGATGTTGTGCAATCGGTCACTTGCAGCGCAACACGAATATGATGATTATAAACCCGTAGTACCCTTAGGTTGAGAAAATTGGTTAAATTTTGTTGAGTTCAATAACGCTTTGTAGCGATGTTGCACAATCAGACACTTGCAGCGCGACACGAATATGATGATTATAAGCCCGTAGTACCCTTAGGTTGACAAAATCGGTCGAAATTTCTTTTCGTCCAATAAGGCTTTGTAGCGATGTTGCACAATCGGACACTTGCAGCGCAACACGAATATGATGATTATAAGCCCGTAGTACCCTTAGGTTGAGAAAATTGGTCTAAATTTTGTTTTCGTCCAATAACGCTTTACAGCGATTCTGCACAATCGGACACTTCCAGCACAACACGAATATGATGATTATAAGCCCGTAGTACCCTTAGGTTGAGAAAATTGGTTAAATTTTGTTGAGTTCAATAACGCTTTGTAGCGATGTTGCACAATCGGACACTTGCAGCGCAACACGAATATGATGATTATAAGCCCGTAGTACCCTTAGGTTGACAAAATCGGTCGAAATTTTTGTTCGTCCAATAAGGCTTTGTAGCGATGTCTCGCAATCGGACACTTGCAGCGCAACACGAATATGATGATTATAAGCCCCTAGTACCCTTAGGTTGAAAAAATCTGTTGAATTTTTTTTTCGTTCAATAAGGCTTTGTAGCGATGTTGCACAATCAGACACTTGCAGCGCGACACGAATATGATGATTATAAGCCCGTAGTACCCTTAGGTTGAAAAAATTGGTCGAATTTTGTTTTCGTTTAATAACGCTTTGTAGCGATGTTGCACAATCGGACACTTGCAGCGCAACACGAATATGATGATTATAAGCCCGTAGTACCCTTAGGTTGACCAAATCGGTCGAAATTTTTTTTCGTCCAATAAGGCTTTGTAGCGATGGCTCGCAATCGGAAATTTCCCGCGCAACACGAATATGATGATTATAAGCCCGTAGTACCCTTAGGTTGAGAAAATTGGTTGAATTTTTTTTTCGTTCAATAACGCTTTGTAGCGATGTTGCACAATCGGACACTTGCAGCGCAACACGAATATGATAATTATAAGCCCGTAGTACCCTTAGGTTGAAAAAATCGGTCGAATTTTTTTTTCGTTCAATAAGGCTTTGTAGCGATGTTGCACAATCAGACACTTGCAGCGCAACACGAATATGATGATTATAAGCCCGTAGTACCCTTAGGTTGAGAAAATTGGTCTAAATTTTGTTTTCGTCCAATAACGCTTTACAGCGATTCTGCACAATCGGACACTTCCAGCACAACACGAATATGATGATTATAAGCCCGTAGTACCCTTAGGTTGAGAAAATTGGTCGAATTTTGTTTTCGTTTAATAACGCTTTGTAGCGATGTTGCACAATCGGACACTTGCAGCGCAACACGAATATGATGATTATAAGCCCGTAGTACCCTTAGGTTGACCAAATCGGTCGAAATTTTTTTTCGACCAATAAGGCTTTGTAGCGATGGCTCGCAATCGGAAATTTCCCGCGCAACACGAATATGATGATTATAAACCCGTAGTACCCTTAGGTTGAGAAAATTGGTTAAATTTTTTTTTCGTTCAATAACGCTTTGTAGCGATGTTGCACAATCGGACACTTGCAGCGCAACACGAATATGATGATTATAAGCCCGTAGTACCCTTAGGTTGAAAAAATCGGTCGAATTTTTTTTTCGTTCAATAACGCTTTGTAGCGATGTTGCACAATCGGACACTTGCAGTGCAACACGAATATGATAATTATAAGCCCGTAGTACCCTTAGGTTGAAAAAATCGGTCGAATTTTTTTTTCGTTTAATAAGGCTTTGTAGCGATGTTGCACAATCGGAAACTTGCAGCGCAACATGAATATGATGATTATAAGCCCGTAGTATCCTTAGGTTGACAAAATCGGTCGAAATTTCGTTTCGTCCAATAAGGCTTTGTAGCGATGTTGCACAATCGGACACTTGCAGCGCAACACGAATATGATGATTATAAGCCCGTAGTACCCTTAGGTTGAGAAAATTGGTCTAAATTTTGTTTTCGTCCAATAACGCTTTACAGCGATTCTGCAGAATCGGACACTTCCAGCACAACACGACTATGATGATTATAAGCCCCTAGTACCCTTAGGTTGAAAAAATCGGTTGAATTTTTTTTTCGTTCAATAAGGCTTTGTAGCGATGTTGCACAATCAGACACTTGCAGCGCGACACGAATATCATGATTATAAGCCCGTAGTATCCTTAGGTTGAAAAAATTGGTCGAATTTTGTTTTCGTTTAATAACGCTTTGTAGCGATGTTGCACAATCGGACACTTGCAGCGCAACACGAATATGATGATTATAAGCCCGTAGTACCCTTAGGTTGACAAAATCGGTCGAAATTTTTTTTCGTCCAATAAGGCTTTGTAGCGATGGCTCGCAATCGGAAATTTCCCGCGCAACACGAATATGATGATTATAAACCCGTAGTACCCTTAGGTTGAGAAAATTGGTCTAAATTTTGTTTTCGTCCAATAACGCTTTACAGCGATGTTGCACAATCGGACACTTCCAGCACAACGCGAATATGATGATTATAAGCCCGTAGTACCCTTAGGTTGAGAAAATTGGTTAAATTTTTGTTTCGTTCAATAACGCTTTGTAGCGATGTTGCACAATCGGACACTTGCAGCGCAACACGAATATGATAATTATAAGCCCGTAGTACCCTTAGGTTGAAAAAATCGGTCGAATTTTTTTTTCGTTCAATAAGGCTTTGTAGCGATGTTGCACAATCGGAAACTTGCAGCGCAACATGAATATGATGATTATAAGCCCGTAGTACCCTTAGGTTGACAAAATCGGTCGAAATTTTGTTTCGTCCAATAAGGCTTTGTAGCGATGTCTCGCAATCGGACACTTGCAGCGCAACACGAATATGATGATTATAAGCCCGTAGTACCCTTAGGTTGATAAAATTGGTTAAATTTTTGTTTCGTTCAATAACGCTTTGTAGCGATGTTGCACAATCGGACACTTGCAGCGCAACACGAATATGATGATTATAAGCCCGTAGTACCCTTAGGTTGAAAAAATCGGTCGAATTTATTTTTCGTTCAATAAGGCTTTGTAGCGATGTTGCACAATCAGACACTTGCAGCGCGACACGAATATGATGATTATAAGCCCGTAGTACCCTTAGGTTGAGAAAATTGGTCGAATTTTGTTTTCGTTTAATAACGTTTTGTAGCGATGTTGCACAATCGGACACTTGCAGCGCAACACGAATATGATGATTATAAGCCCGTAGTACCCTTAGGTTGACAAAATCGGTCGAAATTTTTTTTCGTCCAATAAGGCTTTGTAGCGATGGCTCGCAATCGGAAATTTCCCGCGGAACACGAATATTATGATTATAAGCCCGTAGTACCCTTAGGTTGATAAAATTGGTTAAATTTCTTTTCGTCCAATAAGGCTTTGTAGCGATGTTGCACAATCGGACACTTGCAGCGCAACACGAATATGATGATTATAAGCCCGTAGTACCCTTAGGTTGAGAAAATTGGTTAAATTTTGTTTTCGGTCAATAAGGCTTTGTAGCGATGTTGCACAATCGGACACTTGCAGCGCAACGCGAGTATGATGATTATAAGCCCGTAGTACCCTTAGGTTGACAAAATCGGTCGAATTTTTTTTTCGTTCAATAAGGCTTTGCAGCGATGTTGTGCAATCGGTCACTTGCAGCGCAACACGAATATGATGATTATAAACCCGTAGTACCCTTAGGTTGAGAAAATTGGTTAAATTTTGTTGAGTTCAATAACGCTTTGTAGCGATGTTGCACAATCAGACACTTGCAGCGCGACACGAATATGATGATTATAAGCCCGTAGTACCCTTAGGTTGACAAAATCGGTCGAAATTTCTTTTCGTCCAATAAGGCTTTGTAGCGATGTTGCACAATCGGACACTTGCAGCGCAACACGAATATGATGATTATAAGCCCGTAGTACCCTTAGGTTGAGAAAATTGGTCTAAATTTTGTTTTCGTCCAATAACGCTTTACAGCGATTCTGCACAATCGGACACTTCCAGCACAACACGAATATGATGATTATAAGCCCGTAGTACCCTTAGGTTGAGAAAATTGGTTAAATTTTGTTGAGTTCAATAACGCTTTGTAGCGATGTTGCACAATCGGACACTTGCAGCGCAACACGAATATGATGATTATAAGCCCGTAGTACCCTTAGGTTGACAAAATCGGTCGAAATTTTTGTTCGTCCAATAAGGCTTTGTAGCGATGTCTCGCAATCGGACACTTGCAGCGCAACACGAATATGATGATTATAAGCCCCTAGTACCCTTAGGTTGAAAAAATCTGTTGAATTTTTTTTTCGTTCAATAAGGCTTTGTAGCGATGTTGCACAATCAGACACTTGCAGCGCGACACGAATATGATGATTATAAGCCCGTAGTACCCTTAGGTTGAAAAAATTGGTCGAATTTTGTTTTCGTTTAATAACGCTTTGTAGCGATGTTGCACAATCGGACACTTGCAGCGCAACACGAATATGATGATTATAAGCCCGTAGTACCCTTAGGTTGACCAAATCGGTCGAAATTTTTTTTCGTCCAATAAGGCTTTGTAGCGATGGCTCGCAATCGGAAATTTCCCGCGCAACACGAATATGATGATTATAAGCCCGTAGTACCCTTAGGTTGAGAAAATTGGTTGAATTTTTTTTTCGTTCAATAACGCTTTGTAGCGATGTTGCACAATCGGACACTTGCAGCGCAACACGAATATGATAATTATAAGCCCGTAGTACCCTTAGGTTGAAAAAATCGGTCGAATTTTTTTTTCGTTCAATAAGGCTTTGTAGCGATGTTGCACAATCAGACACTTGCAGCGCAACACGAATATGATGATTATAAGCCCGTAGTACCCTTAGGTTGAGAAAATTGGTCTAAATTTTGTTTTCGTCCAATAACGCTTTACAGCGATTCTGCACAATCGGACACTTCCAGCACAACACGAATATGATGATTATAAGCCCGTAGTACCCTTAGGTTGAGAAAATTGGTCGAATTTTGTTTTCGTTTAATAACGCTTTGTAGCGATGTTGCACAATCGGACACTTGCAGCGCAACACGAATATGATGATTATAAGCCCGTAGTACCCTTAGGTTGACCAAATCGGTCGAAATTTTTTTTCGACCAATAAGGCTTTGTAGCGATGGCTCGCAATCGGAAATTTCCCGCGCAACACGAATATGATGATTATAAACCCGTAGTACCCTTAGGTTGAGAAAATTGGTTAAATTTTGTTTTCGTTTAATAACGGTTTGTAGCGATGTTGCACAATCGGACACTTGCAGCGCAACACGAATATGATGATTATACGCCCGTAGTACCCTTAGGTTGAGAAAATTGGTTAAATTTTTTTTTCGTTCAATAACGCTTTGTAGCGATGTTGCACAATCGGACACTTGCAGCGCAACACGAATATGATGATTATAAGCCCGTAGTACCCTTAGGTTGAAAAAATCGGTCGAATTTTTTTTTCGTTCAATAAGGCTTTGTAGCGATGTTGCACAATCGGAAACTTGCAGCGCAACATGAATATGATGATTATAAGCCCGTAGTACCCTTAGGTTGACAAAATCGGTCGAAATTTCGTTTCGTCCAATAAGGCTTTGTAGCGATGTTGCACAATCGGACACTTGCAGCGCAACACGAATATGATGATTATAAGCCCGTAGTACCCTTAGGTTGAGAAAATTGGTCTAAATTTTGTTTTCGTCCAATAACGCTTTACAGCGATTCTGCACAATCGGACACTTCCAGCACAACACGACTATGATGATTATAAGCCCGTAGTACCCTTAGGTTGAGAAAATTGGTTAAATTTTGTTTTCGGTCAATAAGGCTTTGTAGCGATGTTGCACAATCGGACACTTGCAGCGCAACGCGAGTATGATGATTATAAGCCCGTAGTACCCTTAGGTTGACAAAATCGGTCGAATTTTTTTTTCGTTCAATAAGGCTTTGCAGCGATGTTGTGCAATCGGTCACTTGCAGCGCAACACGAATATGATGATTATAAACCCGTAGTACCCTTAGGTTGAGAAAATTGGTTAAATTTTGTTGAGTTCAATAACGCTTTGTAGCGATGTTGCACAATCAGACACTTGCAGCGCGACACGAATATGATGATTATAAGCCCGTAGTACCCTTAGGTTGAAAAAATTGGTCGAATTTTGTTTTCGTTTAATAACGTTTTGTAGCGATGTTGCACAATCGGACACTTGCAGCGCAACATGAATATGATGATTATAAGCCCGTAGTACCCTTAGGTTGACAAAATCGGTCGAAATTTCTTTTCGTCCAATAAGGCTTTGTAGCGATGTTGCACAATCGGACACTTGCAGCGCAACACGAATATGATGATTATAAGCCCGTAGTACCCTTAGGTTGAGAAAATTGGTCTAAATTTTGTTTTCGTCCAATAACGCTTTACAGCGATTCTGCACAATCGGACACTTCCAGAACAACACGAATATGATGATTATAAGCCCGTAGTACCCTTAGGTTGAGAAAATTGGTTAAATTTTGTTGAGTTCAATAACGCTTTGTAGCGATGTTGCACAATCGGACACTTGCAGCGCAACACGAATATGATGATTATAAGCCCGTAGTACCCTTAGGTTGACAAAATCGGTCGAAATTTTTGTTCGTCCAATAAGGCTTTGTAGCGATGTCTCGCAATCGGACACTTGCAGCGCAACACGAATATGATGATTATAAGCCCCTAGTACCCTTAGGTTGAAAAAATCTGTTGAATTTTTTTTTCGTTCAATAAGGCTTTGTAGCGATGTTGCACAATCAGACACTTGCAGCGCGACACGAATATGATGATTATAAGCCCGTAGTACCCTTAGGTTGAAAAAATTGGTCGAATTTTGTTTTCGTTTAATAACGCTTTGTAGCGATGTTGCACAATCGGACACTTGCAGCGCAACACGAATATGATGATTATAAGCCCGTAGTACCCTTAGGTTGACCAAATCGGTCGAAATTTTTTTTCGTCCAATAAGGCTTTGTAGCGATGGCTCGCAATCGGAAATTTCCCGCGCAACACGAATATGATGATTATAAGCCCGTAGTACCCTTAGGTTGAGAAAATTGGTTAAATTTTTTTTTCGTTCAATAACGCTTTGTAGCGATGTTGCACAATCGGACACTTGCAGCGCAACACGAATATGATAATTATAAGCCCGTAGTACCCTTAGGTTGAAAAAATCGGTCGAATTTTTTTTTCGTTCAATAAGGCTTTGTAGCGATGTTGCACAATCAGACACTTGCAGCGCAACACGAATATGATGATTATAAGCCCGTAGTACCCTTAGGTTGAGAAAATTGGTCTAAATTTTGTTTTCGTCCAATAACGCTTTACAGCGATTCTGCACAATCGGACACTTCCAGCACAACACGAATATGATGATTATAAGCCCGTAGTACCCTTAGGTTGAGAAAATTGGTCGAATTTTGTTTTCGTTTAATAACGCTTTGTAGCGATGTTGCACAATCGGACACTTGCAGCGCAACACGAATATGATGATTATAAGCCCGTAGTACCCTTAGGTTGACCAAATCGGTCGAAATTTTTTTTCGACCAATAAGGCTTTGTAGCGATGGCTCGCAATCGGAAATTTCCCGCGCAACACGAATATGATGATTATAAACCCGTAGTACCCTTAGGTTGAGAAAATTGGTTAAATTTTTTTTTCGTTCAATAACGCTTTGTAGCGATGTTGCACAATCGGACACTTACAGCGCAACACGAATATGATGATTATAAGCCCGTAGTACCCTTAGGTTGAAAAAATCGGTCGAATTTTTTTTTCGTTCAATAACGCTTTGTAGCGATGTTGCACAATCGGACACTTGCAGTGCAACACGAATATGATAATTATAAGCCCGTAGTACCCTTAGGTTGAAAAAATCGGTCGAATTTTTTTTTCGTTCAATAAGGCTTTGTAGCGATGTTGCACAATCGGAAACTTGCAGCGCAACATGAATATGATGATTATAAGCCCGTAGTACCCTTAGGTTGACAAAATCGGTCGAAATTTCGTTTCGTCCAATAAGGCTTTGTAGCGATGTTGCACAATCGGACACTTGCAGCGCAACACGAATATGATGATTATAAGCCCGTAGTACCCTTAGGTTGAGAAAATTGGTCTAAATTTTGTTTTCGTCCAATAACGCTTTACAGCGATTCTGCACAATCGGACACTTCCAGCACAACACGAATATGATGATTATAAGCCCGTAGTACCCTTAGGTTGAGAAAATTGGTCGAATTTTGTTTTCGTTTAATAACGCTTTGTAGCGATGTTGCACAATCGGACACTTGCAGCGCAACACGAATATGATGATTATAAGCCCGTAGTACCCTTAGGTTGACCAAATCGGTCGAAATTTTTGTTCGACCAATAAGGCTTTGTAGCGATGGCTCGCAATCGGAAATTTCCCGCGCAACACGAATATGATGATTATAAACCCGTAGTACCCTTAGGTTGAGAAAATTGGTTAAATTTTTTTTTCGTTCAATAACGCTTTGTAGCGATGTTGCACAATCGGACACTTGCAGCGCAACACGAATATGATGATTATAAGCCCGTAGTACCCTTAGGTTGAAAAAATCGGTCGAATTTTTTTTTCGTTCAATAACGCTTTGTAGCGATGTTGCACAATCGGACACTTGCAGTGCAACACGAATATGATAATTATAAGCCCGTAGTACCCTTAGGTTGAAAAAATCGGTCGAATTTTTTTTTCGTTCAATAAGGCTTTGTAGCGATGTTGCACAATCGGAAACTTGCAGCGCAACATGAATATGATGATTATAAGCCCGTAGTACCCTTAGGTTGACAAAATCGGTCGAAATTTCGTTTCGTCCAATAAGGCTTTGTAGCGATGTTGCACAATCGGACACTTGCAGCGCAACACGAATATGATGATTATAAGCCCGTAGTACCCTTAGGTTGAGAAAATTGGTCTAAATTTTGTTTTCGTCCAATAACGCTTTACAGCGATTCTGCAGAATCGGACACTTCCAGCACAACACGACTATGATGATTATAAGCCCCTAGTACCCTTAGGTTGAAAAAATCGGTTGAATTTTTTTTTCGTTCAATAAGGCTTTGTAGCGATGTTGCACAATCAGACACTTGCAGCGCGACACGAATATCATGATTATAAGCCCGTAGTATCCTTAGGTTGAAAAAATTGGTCGAATTTTGTTTTCGTTTAATAACGCTTTGTAGCGATGTTGCACAATCGGACACTTGCAGCGCAACACGAATATGATGATTATAAGCCCGTAGTACCCTTAGGTTGACAAAATCGGTCGAAATTTTTTTTCGTCCAATAAGGCTTTGTAGCGATGGCTCGCAATCGGAAATTTCCCGCGCAACACGAATATGATGATTATAAACCCGTAGTACCCTTAGGTTGAGAAAATTGGTCTAAATTTTGTTTTCGTCCAATAACGCTTTACAGCGATGTTGCACAATCGGACACTTCCAGCACAACGCGAATATGATGATTATAAGCCCGTAGTACCCTTAGGTTGAGAAAATTGGTTAAATTTTTGTTTCGTTCAATAACGCTTTGTAGCGATGTTGCACAATCGGACACTTGCAGCGCAACACGAATATGATAATTATAAGCCCGTAGTACCCTTAGGTTGAAAAAATCGGTCGAATTTTTTTTTCGTTTAATAACGGTTTGTAGCGATGTTGCACAATCGGACACTTGCAGCGCAACACGAATATGATGATTATACACCCGTAGTACCCTTAGGTTGAGAAAATTGGTTAAATTTTTGTTTCGTTCAATAACGCTTTGTAGCGATGTTGCACAATCGGACACTTGCAGCGCAACACGAATATGATGATTATAAGCCCGTAGTACCCTTAGGTTGAAAAAATCGGTCGAATTTTTTTTTCGTTCAATAAGGCTTTGTAGCGATGTTGCACAATCGGAAACTTGCAGCGCAACATGAATATGATGATTATAAGCCCGTAGTACCCTTAGGTTGACAAAATCGGTCGAAATTTCGTTTCGTCCAATAAGGCTTTGTAGCGATGTTGCACAATCGGACACTTGCAGCGCAACACGAATATGATGATTATAAGCCCGTAGTACCCTTAGGTTGAGAAAATTGGTCTAAATTTTGTTTTCGTCCAATAACGCTTTACAGCGATTCTGCACAATCGGACACTTCCAGCACAACACGACTATGATGATTATAAGCCCGTAGTACCCTTAGGTTAAGAAAATTGGTTAAATTTTGTTTTCGGTCAATAAGGCTTTGTAGCGATGTTGCACAATCGGACACTTGCAGCGCAACGCGAGTATGATGATTATAAGCCCGTAGTACCCTTAGGTTGACAAAATCGGTCGAATTTTTTTTTCGTTCAATAACGCTTTGTAGCGATGTTGCACAATCGGACACTTGCAGTGCAACACGAATATGATAATTATAAGCCCGTAGTACCCTTAGGTTGAAAAAATCGGTCGAATTTTTTTTTCGTTCAATAAGGCTTTGTAGCGATGTTGCACAATCGGAAACTTGCAGCGCAACATGAATATGATGATTATAAGCCCGTAGTACCCTTAGGTTGACAAAATCGGTCGAAATTTCGTTTCGTCCAATAAGGCTTTGTAGCGATGTTGCACAATCGGACACTTGCAGCGCAACACGAATATGATGATTATAAGCCCGTAGTACCCTTAGGTTGAGAAAATTGGTCTAAATTTTGTTTTCGTCCAATAACGCTTTACAGCGATTCTGCACAATCGGACACTTCCAGCACAACACGAATATGATGATTATAAGCCCGTAGTACCCTTAGGTTGAGAAAATTGGTCGAATTTTGTTTTCGTTTAATAACGCTTTGTAGCGATGTTGCACAATCGGACACTTGCAGCGCAACACGAATATGATGATTATAAGCCCGTAGTACCCTTAGGTTGACCAAATCGGTCGAAATTTTTTTTCGACCAATAAGGCTTTGTAGCGATGGCTCGCAATCGGAAATTTCCCGCGCAACACGAATATGATGATTATAAACCCGTAGTACCCTTAGGTTGAGAAAATTGGTTAAATTTTTTTTTCGTTCAATAACGCTTTGTAGCGATGTTGCACAATCGGACACTTGCAGCGCAACACGAATATGATGATTATAAGCCCGTAGTACCCTTAGGTTGAAAAAATCGGTCGAATTTTTTTTTCGTTCAATAACGCTTTGTAGCGATGTTGCACAATCGGACACTTGCAGTGCAACACGAATATGATAATTATAAGCCCGTAGTACCCTTAGGTTGAAAAAATCGGTCGAATTTTTTTTTCGTTCAATAAGGCTTTGTAGCGATGTTGCACAATCGGAAACTTGCAGCGCAACATGAATATGATGATTATAAGCCCGTAGTACCCTTAGGTTGACAAAATCGGTCGAAATTTCGTTTCGTCCAATAAGGCTTTGTAGCGATGTTGCACAATCGGACACTTGCAGCGCAACACGAATATGATGATTATAAGCCCGTAGTACCCTTAGGTTGAGAAAATTGGTCTAAATTTTGTTTTCGTCCAATAACGCTTTACAGCGATTCTGCAGAATCGGACACTTCCAGCACAACACGACTATGATGATTATAAGCCCCTAGTACCCTTAGGTTGAAAAAATCGGTTGAATTTTTTTTTCGTTCAATAAGGCTTTGTAGCGATGTTGCACAATCAGACACTTGCAGCGCGACACGAATATCATGATTATAAGCCCGTAGTATCCTTAGGTTGAAAAAATTGGTCGAATTTTGTTTTCGTTTAATAACGCTTTGTAGCGATGTTGCACAATCGGACACTTGCAGCGCAACACGAATATGATGATTATAAGCCCGTAGTACCCTTAGGTTGACAAAATCGGTCGAAATTTTTTTTCGTCCAATAAGGCTTTGTAGCGATGGCTCGCAATCGGAAATTTCCCGCGCAACACGAATATGATGATTATAAACCCGTAGTACCCTTAGGTTGAGAAAATTGGTCTAAATTTTGTTTTCGTCCAATAACGCTTTACAGCGATGTTGCACAATCGGACACTTCCAGCACAACGCGAATATGATGATTATAAGCCCGTAGTACCCTTAGGTTGAGAAAATTGGTTAAATTTTTGTTTCGTTCAATAACGCTTTGTAGCGATGTTGCACAATCGGACACTTGCAGCGCAACACGAATATGATAATTATAAGCCCGTAGTACCCTTAGGTTGAAAAAATCGGTCGAATTTTTTTTTCGTTCAATAAGGCTTTGTAGCGATGTTGCACAATCAGACACTTGCAGCGCGACACGAATATGATGATTATAAGCCCGTAGTACCCTTAGGTTGAAAAAATTGGTCGAATTTTGTTTTCGTTTAATAACGGTTTGTAGCGATGTTGCACAATCGGACACTTGCAGCGCAACACGAATATGATGATTATACACCCGTAGTACCCTTAGGTTGAGAAAATTGGTTAAATTTTTGTTTCGTTCAATAACGCTTTGTAGCGATGTTGCACAATCGGACACTTGCAGCGCAACACGAATATGATGATTATAAGCCCGTAGTACCCTTAGGTTGAAAAAATCGGTCGAATTTTTTTTTCGTTCAATAAGGCTTTGTAGCGATGTTGCACAATCGGAAACTTGCAGCGCAACATGAATATGATGATTATAAGCCCGTAGTACCCTTAGGTTGACAAAATCGGTCGAAATTTCGTTTCGTCCAATAAGGCTTTGTAGCGATGTTGCACAATCGGACACTTGCAGCGCAACACGAATATGATGATTATAAGCCCGTAGTACCCTTAGGTTGAGAAAATTGGTCTAAATTTTGTTTTCGTCCAATAACGCTTTACAGCGATTCTGCACAATCGGACACTTCCAGCACAACACGACTATGATGATTATAAGCCCGTAGTACCCTTAGGTTGAGAAAATTGGTTAAATTTTGTTTTCGGTCAATAAGGCTTTGTAGCGATGTTGCACAATCGGACACTTGCAGCGCAACGCGAGTATGATGATTATAAGCCCGTAGTACCCTTAGGTTGACAAAATCGGTCGAATTTTTTTTTCGTTCAATAAGGCTTTGCAGCGATGTTGTGCAATCGGTCACTTGCAGCGCAACACGAATATGATGATTATAAACCCGTAGTACCCTTAGGTTGAGAAAATTGGTTAAATTTTGTTGAGTTCAATAACGCTTTGTAGCGATGTTGCACAATCAGACACTTGCAGCGCGACACGAATATGATGATTATAAGCCCGTAGTACCCTTAGGTTGAAAAAATTGGTCGAATTTTGTTTTCGTTTAATAACGTTTTGTAGCGATGTTGCACAATCGGACACTTGCAGCGCAACATGAATATGATGATTATAAGCCCGTAGTACCCTTAGGTTGACAAAATCGGTCGAAATTTCTTTTCGTCCAATAAGGCTTTGTAGCGATGTTGCACAATCGGACACTTGCAGCGCAACACGAATATGATGATTATAAGCCCGTAGTACCCTTAGGTTGAGAAAATTGGTCTAAATTTTGTTTTCGTCCAATAACGCTTTACAGCGATTCTGCACAATCGGACACTTCCAGCACAACACGAATATGATGATTATAAGCCCGTAGTACCCTTAGGTTGAGAAAATTGGTTAAATTTTGTTGAGTTCAATAACGCTTTGTAGCGATGTTGCACAATCGGACACTTGCAGCGCAACACGAATATGATGATTATAAGCCCGTAGTACCCTTAGGTTGACAAAATCGGTCGAAATTTTTGTTCGTCCAATAAGGCTTTGTAGCGATGTCTCGCAATCGGACACTTGCAGCGCAACACGAATATGATGATTATAAGCCCCTAGTACCCTTAGGTTGAAAAAATCTGTTGAATTTTTTTTTCGTTCAATAACGCTTTGTAGCGATGTTGCACAATCGGACACTTGCAGCGCAACACGAATATGATAATTATAAGCCCGTAGTACCCTTAGGTTGAAAAAATCGGTCGAATTTTTTTTTCGTTCAATAAGGCTTTGTAGCGATGTTGCACAATCAGACACTTGCAGCGCAACACGAATATGATGATTATAAGCCCGTAGTACCCTTAGGTTGAGAAAATTGGTCTAAATTTTGTTTTCGTCCAATAACGCTTTACAGCGATTCTGCACAATCGGACACTTCCAGCACAACACGAATATGATGATTATAAGCCCGTAGTACCCTTAGGTTGAGAAAATTGGTCGAATTTTGTTTTCGTTTAATAACGCTTTGTAGCGATGTTGCACAATCGGACACTTGCAGCGCAACACGAATATGATGATTATAAGCCCGTAGTACCCTTAGGTTGACCAAATCGGTCGAAATTTTTTTTCGACCAATAAGGCTTTGTAGCGATGGCTCGCAATCGGAAATTTCCCGCGCAACACGAATATGATGATTATAAACCCGTAGTACCCTTAGGTTGAGAAAATTGGTTAAATTTTTTTTTCGTTCAATAACGCTTTGTAGCGATGTTGCACAATCGGACACTTGCAGCGCAACACGAATATGATGATTATAAGCCCGTAGTACCCTTAGGTTGAAAAAATCGGTCGAATTTTTTTTTCGTTCAATAACGCTTTGTAGCGATGTTGCACAATCGGACACTTGCAGTGCAACACGAATATGATAATTATAAGCCCGTAGTACCCTTAGGTTGAAAAAATCGGTCGAATTTTTTTTTCGTTCAATAAGGCTTTGTAGCGATGTTGCACAATCGGAAACTTGCAGCGCAACATGAATATGATGATTATAAGCCCGTAGTACCCTTAGGTTGACAAAATCGGTCGAAATTTCGTTTCGTCCAATAAGGCTTTGTAGCGATGTTGCACAATCGGACACTTGCAGCGCAACACGAATATGATGATTATAAGCCCGTAGTACCCTTAGGTTGAGAAAATTGGTCTAAATTTTGTTTTCGTCCAATAACGCTTTACAGCGATTCTGCAGAATCGGACACTTCCAGCACAACACGACTATGATGATTATAAGCCCCTAGTACCCTTAGGTTGAAAAAATCGGTTGAATTTTTTTTTCGTTCAATAAGGCTTTACAGCGATTCTGCACAATCGGACACTTCCAGCACAACACGAATATGATGATTATAAGCCCGTAGTACCCTTAGGTTGAGAAAATTGGTCGAATTTTGTTTTCGTTTAATAACGCTTTGTAGCGATGTTGCACAATCGGACACTTGCAGCGCAACACGAATATGATGATTATAAGCCCGTAGTACCCTTAGGTTGACCAAATCGGTCGAAATTTTTTTTCGACCAATAAGGCTTTGTAGCGATGGCTCGCAATCGGAAATTTCCCGCGCAACACGAATATGATGATTATAAACCCGTAGTACCCTTAGGTTGAGAAAATTGGTTAAATTTTTTTTTCGTTCAATAACGCTTTGTAGCGATGTTGCACAATCGGACACTTGCAGCGCAACACGAATATGATGATTATAAGCCCGTAGTACCCTTAGGTTGAAAAAATCGGTCGAATTTTTTTTTCGTTCAATAACGCTTTGTAGCGATGTTGCACAATCGGACACTTGCAGTGCAACACGAATATGATAATTATAAGCCCGTAGTACCCTTAGGTTGAAAAAATCGGTCGAATTTTTTTTTCGTTCAATAAGGCTTTGTAGCGATGTTGCACAATCGGAAACTTGCAGCGCAACATGAATATGATGATTATAAGCCCGTAGTACCCTTAGGTTGACAAAATCGGTCGAAATTTCGTTTCGTCCAATAAGGCTTTGTAGCGATGTTGCACAATCGGACACTTGCAGCGCAACACGAATATGATGATTATAAGCCCGTAGTACCCTTAGGTTGAGAAAATTGGTCTAAATTTTGTTTTCGTCCAATAACGCTTTACAGCGATTCTGCAGAATCGGACACTTCCAGCACAACACGACTATGATGATTATAAGCCCCTAGTACCCTTAGGTTGAAAAAATCGGTTGAATTTTTTTTTCGTTCAATAAGGCTTTGTAGCGATGTTGCACAATCAGACACTTGCAGCGCGACACGAATATCATGATTATAAGCCCGTAGTATCCTTAGGTTGAAAAAATTGGTCGAATTTTGTTTTCGTTTAATAACGCTTTGTAGCGATGTTGCACAATCGGACACTTGCAGCGCAACACGAATATGATGATTATAAGCCCGTAGTACCCTTAGGTTGACAAAATCGGTCGAAATTTTTTTTCGTCCAATAAGGCTTTGTAGCGATGGCTCGCAATCGGAAATTTCCCGCGCAACACGAATATGATGATTATAAACCCGTAGTACCCTTAGGTTGAGAAAATTGGTCTAAATTTTGTTTTCGTCCAATAACGGTTTACAGCGATGTTGCACAATCGGACACTTCCAGCACAACGCGAATATGATGATTATAAGCCCGTAGTACCCTTAGGTTGAGAAAATTGGTTAAATTTTTGTTTCGTTCAATAACGCTTTGTAGCGATGTTGCACAATCGGACACTTGCAGCGCGACACGAATATGATGATTATAAGCCCGTAGTACCCTTAGGTTGAAAAAATTGGTCGAATTTTGTTTTCGTTTAATAACGGTTTGTAGCGATGTTGCACAATCGGACACTTGCAGCGCAACACGAATATGATGATTATACGCCCGTAGTACCCTTAGGTTGAGAAAATTGGTTAAATTTTTTTTTCGTTCAATAACGCTTTGTAGCGATGTTGCACAATCGGACACTTGCAGCGCAACACGAATATGATGATTATAAGCCCGTAGTACCCTTAGGTTGAAAAAATCGGTCGAATTTTTTTTTCGTTCAATAACGCTTTGTAGCGATGTTGCACAATCGGACACTTGCAGTGCAACACGAATATGATAATTATAAGCCCGTAGTACCCTTAGGTTGAAAAAATCGGTCGAATTTTTTTTTCGTTCAATAAGGCTTTGTAGCGATGTTGCACAATCGGAAACTTGCAGCGCAACATGAATATGATGATTATAAGCCCGTAGTACCCTTAGGTTGACAAAATCGGTCGAAATTTCGTTTCGTCCAATAACGCTTTACAGCGATGTTGCACAATCGGACACTTCCAGCACAACGCGAATATGATGATTATAAGCCCGTAGTACCCTTAGGTTGAGAAAATTGGTTAAATTTTTGTTTCGTTCAATAACGCTTTGTAGCGATGTTGCACAATCGGACACTTGCAGCGCAACACGAATATGATAATTATAAGCCCGTAGTACCCTTAGGTTGAAAAAATCGGTCGAATTTTTTTTTCGTTCAATAAGGCTTTGTAGCGATGTTGCACAATCAGACACTTGCAGCGCGACACGAATATGATGATTATAAGCCCGTAGTACCCTTAGGTTGAAAAAATTGGTCGAATTTTGTTTTCGTTTAATAACGGTTTGTAGCGATGTTGCACAATCGGACACTTGCAGCGCAACACGAATATGATGATTATACACCCGTAGTACCCTTAGGTTGAGAAAATTGGTTAAATTTTTGTTTCGTTCAATAACGCTTTGTAGCGATGTTGCACAATCGGACACTTGCAGCGCAACACGAATATGATGATTATAAGCCCGTAGTACCCTTAGGTTGAAAAAATCGGTCGAATTTTTTTTTCGTTCAATAAGGCTTTGTAGCGATGTTGCACAATCGGAAACTTGCAGCGCAACATGAATATGATGATTATAAGCCCGTAGTACCCTTAGGTTGACAAAATCGGTCGAAATTTCGTTTCGTCCAATAAGGCTTTGTAGCGATGTTGCACAATCGGACACTTGCAGCGCAACACGAATATGATGATTATAAGCCCGTAGTACCCTTAGGTTGAGAAAATTGGTCTAAATTTTGTTTTCGTCCAATAACGCTTTACAGCGATTCTGCACAATCGGACACTTCCAGCACAACACGACTATGATGATTATAAGCCCGTAGTACCCTTAGGTTGAGAAAATTGGTTAAATTTTGTTTTCGGTCAATAAGGCTTTGTAGCGATGTTGCACAATCGGACACTTGCAGCGCAACGCGAGTATGATGATTATAACCCCGTAGTACCCTTAGGTTGACAAAATCGGTCGAATTTTTTTTTCGTTCAATAAGGCTTTGCAGCGATGTTGTGCAATCGGTCACTTGCAGCGCAACACGAATATGATGATTATAAACCCGTAGTACCCTTAGGTTGAGAAAATTGGTTAAATTTTGTTGAGTTCAATAACGCTTTGTAGCGATGTTGCACAATCAGACACTTGCAGCGCGACACGAATATGATGATTATAAGCCCGTAGTACCCTTAGGTTGAAAAAATTGGTCGAATTTTGTTTTCGTTTAATAACGTTTTGTAGCGATGTTGCACAATCGGACACTTGCAGTGCAACATGAATATGATGATTATAAGCCCGTAGTACCCTTAGGTTGACAAAATCGGTCGAAATTTCTTTTCGTCCAATAAGGCTTTGTAGCGATGTTGCACAATCGGACACTTGCAGCGCAACACGAATATGATGATTATAAGCCCGTAGTACCCTTAGGTTGAGAAAATTGGTCTAAATTTTGTTTTCGTCCAATAACGCTTTACAGCGATTCTGCACAATCGGACACTTCCAGCACAACACGAATATGATGATTATAAGCCCGTAGTACCCTTAGGTTGAGAAAATTGGTTAAATTTTGTTGAGTTCAATAACGCTTTGTAGCGATGTTGCACAATCGGACACTTGCAGCGCAACACGAATATGATGATTATAAGCCCGTAGTACCCTTAGGTTGACAAAATCGGTCGAAATTTTTGTTCGTCCAATAAGGCTTTGTAGCGATGTCTCGCAATCGGACACTTGCAGCGCAACACGAATATGATGATTATAAGCCCCTAGTACCCTTAGGTTGAAAAAATCTGTTGAATTTTTTTTTCGTTCAATAACGCTTTGTAGCGATGTTGCACAATCGGACACTTGCAGCGCAACACGAATATGATAATTATAAGCCCGTAGTACCCTTAGGTTGAAAAAATCGGTCGAATTTTTTTTTCGTTCAATAAGGCTTTGTAGCGATGTTGCACAATCAGACACTTGCAGCGCAACACGAATATGATGATTATAAGCCCGTAGTACCCTTAGGTTGAGAAAATTGGTCTAAATTTTGTTTTCGTCCAATAACGCTTTACAGCGATTCTGCACAATCGGACACTTCCAGCACAACACGAATATGATGATTATAAGCCCGTAGTACCCTTAGGTTGAGAAAATTGGTCGAATTTTGTTTTCGTTTAATAACGCTTTGTAGCGATGTTGCACAATCGGACACTTGCAGCGCAACACGAATATGATGATTATAAGCCCGTAGTACCCTTAGGTTGACCAAATCGGTCGAAATTTTTTTTCGACCAATAAGGCTTTGTAGCGATGGCTCGCAATCGGAAATTTCCCGCGCAACACGAATATGATGATTATAAACCCGTAGTACCCTTAGGTTGAGAAAATTGGTTAAATTTTTTTTTCGTTCAATAACGCTTTGTAGCGATGTTGCACAATCGGACACTTGCAGCGCAACACGAATATGATGATTATAAGCCCGTAGTACCCTTAGGTTGAAAAAATCGGTCGAATTTTTTTTTCGTTCAATAACGCTTTGTAGCGATGTTGCACAATCGGACACTTGCAGTGCAACACGAATATGATAATTATAAGCCCGTAGTACCCTTAGGTTGAAAAAATCGGTCGAATTTTTTTTTCGTTCAATAAGGCTTTGTAGCGATGTTGCACAATCGGAAACTTGCAGCGCAACATGAATATGATGATTATAAGCCCGTAGTACCCTTAGGTTGACAAAATCGGTCGAAATTTCGTTTCGTCCAATAAGGCTTTGTAGCGATGTTGCACAATCGGACACTTGCAGCGCAACACGAATATGATGATTATAAGCCCGTAGTACCCTTAGGTTGAGAAAATTGGTCTAAATTTTGTTTTCGTCCAATAACGCTTTACAGCGATTCTGCAGAATCGGACACTTCCAGCACAACACGACTATGATGATTATAAGCCCCTAGTACCCTTAGGTTGAAAAAATCGGTTGAATTTTTTTTTCGTTCAATAAGGCTTTACAGCGATTCTGCACAATCGGACACTTCCAGCACAACACGAATATGATGATTATAAGCCCGTAGTACCCTTAGGTTGAGAAAATTGGTCGAATTTTGTTTTCGTTTAATAACGCTTTGTAGCGATGTTGCACAATCGGACACTTGCAGCGCAACACGAATATGATGATTATAAGCCCGTAGTACCCTTAGGTTGACCAAATCGGTCGAAATTTTTTTTCGACCAATAAGGCTTTGTAGCGATGGCTCGCAATCGGAAATTTCCCGCGCAACACGAATATGATGATTATAAACCCGTAGTACCCTTAGGTTGAGAAAATTGGTTAAATTTTTTTTTCGTTCAATAACGCTTTGTAGCGATGTTGCACAATCGGACACTTGCAGCGCAACACGAATATGATGATTATAAGCCCGTAGTACCCTTAGGTTGAAAAAATCGGTCGAATTTTTTTTTCGTTCAATAACGCTTTGTAGCGATGTTGCACAATCGGACACTTGCAGTGCAACACGAATATGATAATTATAAGCCCGTAGTACCCTTAGGTTGAAAAAATCGGTCGAATTTTTTTTTCGTTCAATAAGGCTTTGTAGCGATGTTGCACAATCGGAAACTTGCAGCGCAACATGAATATGATGATTATAAGCCCGTAGTACCCTTAGGTTGACAAAATCGGTCGAAATTTCGTTTCGTCCAATAAGGCTTTGTAGCGATGTTGCACAATCGGACACTTGCAGCGCAACACGAATATGATGATTATAAGCCCGTAGTACCCTTAGGTTGAGAAAATTGGTCTAAATTTTGTTTTCGTCCAATAACGCTTTACAGCGATTCTGCAGAATCGGACACTTCCAGCACAACACGACTATGATGATTATAAGCCCCTAGTACCCTTAGGTTGAAAAAATCGGTTGAATTTTTTTTTCGTTCAATAAGGCTTTGTAGCGATGTTGCACAATCAGACACTTGCAGCGCGACACGAATATCATGATTATAAGCCCGTAGTATCCTTAGGTTGAAAAAATTGGTCGAATTTTGTTTTCGTTTAATAACGCTTTGTAGCGATGTTGCACAATCGGACACTTGCAGCGCAACACGAATATGATGATTATAAGCCCGTAGTACCCTTAGGTTGACAAAATCGGTCGAAATTTTTTTTCGTCCAATAAGGCTTTGTAGCGATGGCTCGCAATCGGAAATTTCCCGCGCAACACGAATATGATGATTATAAACCCGTAGTACCCTTAGGTTGAGAAAATTGGTCTAAATTTTGTTTTCGTCCAATAACGGTTTACAGCGATGTTGCACAATCGGACACTTCCAGCACAACGCGAATATGATGATTATAAGCCCGTAGTACCCTTAGGTTGAGAAAATTGGTTAAATTTTTGTTTCGTTCAATAACGCTTTGTAGCGATGTTGCACAATCGGACACTTGCAGCGCGACACGAATATGATGATTATAAGCCCGTAGTACCCTTAGGTTGAAAAAATTGGTCGAATTTTGTTTTCGTTTAATAACGGTTTGTAGCGATGTTGCACAATCGGACACTTGCAGCGCAACACGAATATGATGATTATACGCCCGTAGTACCCTTAGGTTGAGAAAATTGGTTAAATTTTTTTTTCGTTCAATAACGCTTTGTAGCGATGTTGCACAATCGGACACTTGCAGCGCAACACGAATATGATGATTATAAGCCCGTAGTACCCTTAGGTTGAAAAAATCGGTCGAATTTTTTTTTCGTTCAATAACGCTTTGTAGCGATGTTGCACAATCGGACACTTGCAGTGCAACACGAATATGATAATTATAAGCCCGTAGTACCCTTAGGTTGAAAAAATCGGTCGAATTTTTTTTTCGTTCAATAAGGCTTTGTAGCGATGTTGCACAATCGGAAACTTGCAGCGCAACATGAATATGATGATTATAAGCCCGTAGTACCCTTAGGTTGACAAAATCGGTCGAAATTTCGTTTCGTCCAATAAGGCTTTGTAGCGATGTTGCACAATCGGACACTTGCAGCGCAACACGAATATGATGATTATAAGCCCGTAGTACCCTTAGGTTGAGAAAATTGGTCTAAATTTTGTTTTCGTCCAATAACGCTTTACAGCGATTCTGCACAATCGGACACTTCCAGCACAACACGACTATGATGATTATAAGCCCGTAGTACCCTTAGGTTGAGAAAATTGGTTAAATTTTGTTTTCGTTCAATAAGGCTTTGTAGCGATGTTGCACAATCGGACACTTGCAGCGCAACGCGAGTATGATGATTATAAGCCCGTAGTACCCTTAGGTTGACAAAATCGGTCGAATTTTTTTTTCGTTCAATAAGGCTTAGCAGCGATGTTGTGCAATCGGTCACTTGCAGCGCAACACGAATATGATGATTATAAACCCGTAGTACCCTTAGGTTAAGAAAATTGGTCTAAATTTTGTTTTCGTCCAATAACGCTTTACAGCGATGTTGCACAATCGGACACTTCCAGCACAACACGAATATGATGATTATAAGCCCGTAGTACCCTTAGGTTGAGAAAATTGGTTAAATTTTGTTGAGTTCAATAACGCTTTGTAGCGATGTTGCACAATCGGACACTTGCAGCGCAACACGAATATGATGATTATAAGCCCGTAGTACCCTTAGGTTGACAAAATCGGTCGAAATTTTTTTTCGTCCAATAAGGCTTTGTAGCGATGTCTCGCAATCGGACACTTGCAGCGCAACACGAAAATGATGATTATAAGCCCGTAGTACCCTTAGGTTGATAAAATTGGTTAAATTTTGTTTTCGGTCAATAAGGCTTTGTAGCGATGTTGCACAATCGGACACTTGCAGCGCAACGCGAGTATGATGATTATAAGCCCGTAGTACCCTTAGGTTGACAAAATCGGTCGAATTTTTTTTTCGTTCAATAAGGCTTTGCAGCGATGTTGTGCAATCGGTCACTTGCAGCGCAACACGAATATGATGATTATAAACCCGTAGTACCCTTAGGTTGAGAAAATTGGTTAAATTTTGTTGAGTTCAATAACGCTTTGTAGCGATGTTGCACAATCAGACACTTGCAGCGCGACACGAATATGATGATTATAAGCCCGTAGTACCCTTAGGTTGAAAAAATTGGTCGAATTTTGTTTTCGTTTAATAACGTTTTGTAGCGATGTTGCACAATCGGACACTTGCAGCGCAACATGAATATGATGATTATAAGCCCGTAGTACCCTTAGGTTGACAAAATCGGTCGAAATTTCTTTTCGTCCAATAAGGCTTTGTAGCGATGTTGCACAATCGGACACTTGCAGCGCAACACGAATATGATGATTATAAGCCCGTAGTACCCTTAGGTTGAGAAAATTGGTCTAAATTTTGTTTTCGTCCAATAACGCTTTACAGCGATTCTGCACAATCGGACACTTCCAGCACAACACGAATATGATGATTATAAGCCCGTAGTACCCTTAGGTTGAGAAAATTGGTTAAATTTTGTTGAGTTCAATAACGCTTTGTAGCGATGTTGCACAATCGGACACTTGCAGCGCAACACGAATATGATGATTATTAGCCCGTAGTACCCTTAGGTTGACAAAATCGGTCGAAATTTTTGTTCGTCCAATAAGGCTTTGTAGCGATGTCTCGCAATCGGACACTTGCAGCGCAACACGAATATGATGATTATAAGCCCCTAGTACCCTTAGGTTGAAAAAATCTGTTGAATTTTTTTTTCGTTCAATAAGGCTTTGTAGCGATGTTGCACAATCAGACACTTGCAGCGCGACACGAATATGATGATTATAAGCCCGTAGTACCCTTAGGTTGAAAAAATTGGTCGAATTTTGTTTTCGTTTAATAACGCTTTGTAGCGATGTTGCACAATCGGACACTTGCAGCGCAACACGAATATGATGATTATAAGCCCGTAGTACCCTTAGGTTGACCAAATCGGTCGAAATTTTTTTTCGTCCAATAAGGCTTTGTAGCGATGGCTCGCAATCGGAAATTTCCCGCGCAACACGAATATGATGATTATAAACCCGTAGTACCCTTAGGTTGAGAAAATTGGTCTAAATTTTGTTTTCGTCCAATAACGCTTTACAGCGATGTTGCACAATCGGACACTTCCAGCACAACACGAATATGATGATTATAAGCCCGTAGTACCCTTAGGTTGAGAAAATTGGTTAAATTTTTTTTTCGTTCAATAACGCTTTGTAGCGATGTTGCACAATCGGACACTTGCAGCGCAACACGAATATGATAATTATAAGCCCGTAGTACCCTTAGGTTGAAAAAATCGGTCGAATTTTTTTTTCGTTCAATAAGGCTTTGTAGCGATGTTGCACAATCAGACACTTGCAGCGCAACACGAATATGATGATTATAAGCCCGTAGTACCCTTAGGTTGAGAAAATTGGTCTAAATTTTGTTTTCGTCCAATAACGCTTTACAGCGATTCTGCACAATCGGACACTTCCAGCACAACACGAATATGATGATTATAAGCCCGTAGTACCCTTAGGTTGAGAAAATTGGTCGAATTTTGTTTTCGTTTAATAACGCTTTGTAGCGATGTTGCACAATCGGACACTTGCAGCGCAACACGAATATGATGATTATAAGCCCGTAGTACCCTTAGGTTGACCAAATCGGTCGAAATTTTTTTTCGACCAATAAGGCTTTGTAGCGATGGCTCGCAATCGGAAATTTCCCGCGCAACACGAATATGATGATTATAAACCCGTAGTACCCTTAGGTTGAGAAAATTGGTTAAATTTTTTTTTCGTTCAATAACGCTTTGTAGCGATGTTGCACAATCGGACACTTGCAGCGCAACACGAATATGATAATTATAAGCCCGTAGTACCCTTAGGTTGAAAAAATCGGTCGAATTTTTTTTTCGTTCAATAAGGCTTTGTAGCGATGTTGCACAATCAGACACTTGCAGCGCGACACGAATATGATGATTATAAGCCCGTAGTACCCTTAGGTTGAAAAAATTGGTCGAATTTTGTTTTCGTTTAATAACGTTTTGTAGCGATGTTGCACAATCGGACACTTGCAGCGCAACACGAATATGATGATTATACGCCCGTAGTACCCTTAGGTTGAGAAAATTGGTTAAATTTTTTTTTCGTTCAATAACGCTTTGTAGCGATGTTGCACAATCGGACACTTGCAGCGCAACACGAATATGATGATTATAAGCCCGTAGTACCCTTAGGTTGAAAAAATCGGTCGAATTTTTGTTTCGTTCAATAACGCTTTGTAGCGATGTTGCACAATCGGACACTTGCAGTGCAACACGAATATGATAATTATAAGCCCGTAGTACCCTTAGGTTGAAAAAATCGGTCGAATTTTGTTTTCGTTCAATAAGGCTTTGTAGCGATGTTGCACAATCGGAAACTTGCAGCGCAACATGAATATGATGATTATAAGCCCGTAGTACCCTTAGGTTGACAAAATCGGTCGAAATTTCGTTTCGTCCAATAAGGCTTTGTAGCGATGTTGCACAATCGGACACTTGCAGCGCAACACGAATATGATGATTATAAGCCCGTAGTACCCTTAGGTTGAGAAAATTGGTCTAAATTTTGTTTTCGTCCAATAACGCTTTACAGCGATTCTGCAGAATCGGACACTTCCAGCACAACACGACTATGATGATTATAAGCCCCTAGTACCCTTAGGTTGAAAAAATCGGTTGAATTTTTTTTTCGTTCAATAAGGCTTTGTAGCGATGTTGCACAATCAGACACTTGCAGCGCGACACGAATATCATGATTATAAGCCCGTAGTACCCTTAGGTTGACAAAATCGGTCGAAATTTTTTTTCGTCCAATAAGGCTTTGTAGCGATGGCTCGCAATCGGAAATTTCCCGCGCAACACGAATATGATGATTATAAACCCGTAGTACCCTTAGGTTGAGAAAATTGGTCTAAATTTTGTTTTCGTCCAATAACGCTTTACAGCGATGTTGCACAATCGGACACTTCCAGCACAACGCGAATATGATGATTATAAGCCCGTAGTACCCTTAGGTTGAGAAAATTGGTTAAATTTGTGTTTCGTTCAATAACGCTTTGTAGCGATGATGCACAATCGGACACTTGCAGCGCAACACGAATATGATAATTATAAGCCCGTAGTACCCTTAGGTTGAAAAAATCGGTCGAATTTTTTTTTCGTTCAATAAGGCTTTGTAGCGATGTTGCACAATCAGACACTTGCAGCGCGACACGAATATGATGATTATAAGCCCGTAGTACCCTTAGGTTGAAAAAATTGGTCGAATTTTGTTTTCGTTTAATAACGGTTTGTAGCGATGTTGCACAATCGGACACTTGCAGCGCAACACGAATATGATGATTATAAGCCCGTAGTACCCTTAGGTTGACAAAATCGGTCGAAATTTCTTTTCGTCCAATAAGGCTTTGTAGCGATGTTGCACAATCGGACACTTGCAGCGCAACACGAATATGATGATTATAAGCCCGTAGTACCCTTAGGTTGAGAAAATTGGTCTAAATTTTGTTTTCGTCCAATAACGCTTTACAGCGATTCTGCACAATCGGACACTTCCAGCACAACACGAATATGATGATTATAAGCCCGTAGTACCCTTAGGTTGAGAAAATTGGTTAAATTTTGTTGAGTTCAATAACGCTTTGTAGCGATGTTGCACAATCGGACACTTGCAGCGCAACACGAATATGATGATTATAAGCCCGTAGTACCCTTAGGTTGACAAAATCGGTCGAATTTTTTTTTCGTTCAATAAGGCTTTGTAGCGATGTTGCACAATCAGACACTTGCAGCGCAACACGAATATGATAATTATAAGCCCGTAGTACCCTTAGGTTGAAAAAATCGGTCGAATTTTTTTTTCGTTCAATAAGGCTTTGTAGCGATGTTGCACAATCAGACACTTGCAGCGCAACACGAATATGATGATTATAAGCCCGTAGTACCCTTAGGTTGAGAAAATTGGTCTAAATTTTGTTTTCGTCCAATAACGCTTTACAGCGATTCTGCACAATCGGACACTTCCAGCACAACACGAATATGATGATTATAAGCCCGTAGTACCCTTAGGTTGAGAAAATTGGTCGAATTTTGTTTTCGTTTAATAACGCTTTGTAGCGATGTTGCACAATCGGACACTTGCAGCGCAACACGAATATGATGATTATAAGCCCGTAGTACCCTTAGGTTGACCAAATCGGTCGAAATTTTTTTTCGACCAATAAGGCTTTGTAGCGATGGCTCGCAATCGGAAATTTCCCGCGCAACACGAATATGATGATTATAAACTCGTAGTACCCTTAGGTTGAGAAAATTGGTTAAATTTTTTTTTCGTTCAATAACGCTTTGTAGCGATGTTGCACAATCGGACACTTGCAGCGCAACACGAATATGATAATTATAAGCCCGTAGTACCCTTAGGTTGAAAACATCGGTCGAATTTTTTTTTCGTTCAATAAGGCTTTGTAGCGATGTTGCACAATCGGAAACTTGCAGCGCAACATGAATATGATGATTATAAGCCCGTAGTACCCTTAGGTTGACAAAATCGGTCGAAATTTCGTTTCGTCCAATAAGGCTTTGTAGCGATGTTGCACAATCGGACACTTGCAGCGCAACACGAATATGATGATTATAAGCCCGTAGTACCCTTAGGTTGAGAAAATTGGTCTAAATTTTGTTTTCGTCCAATAACGCTTTACAGCGATTCTGCAGAATCGGACACTTCCAGCACAACACGACTATGATGATTATAAGCCCCTAGTACCCTTAGGTTGAAAAAATCGGTTGAATTTTTTTTTCGTTCAATAAGGCTTTGTAGCGATGTTGCACAATCAGACACTTGCAGCGCGACACGAATATCATGATTATAAGCCCGTAGTACCCTTAGGTTGACAAAATCGGTCGAAATTTTTTTTCGTCCAATAAGGCTTTGTAGCGATGGCTCGCAATCGGAAATTTCCCGCGCAACACGAATATGATGATTATAAACCCGTAGTACCCTTAGGTTGAGAAAATTGGTCTAAATTTTGTTTTCGTCCAATAACGCTTTACAGCGATGTTGCACAATCGGACACTTCCAGCACAACGCGAATATGATGATTATAAGCCCGTAGTACCCTTAGGTTGAGAAAATTGGTTAAATTTTTGTTTCGTTCAATAACGCTTTGTAGCGATGTTGCACAATCGGACACTTGCAGCGCAACACGAATATGATAATTATAAGCCCGTAGTACCCTTAGGTTGAAAAAATCGGTCGAATTTTTTTTTCGTTCAATAAGGCTTTGTAGCGATGTTGCACAATCAGACACTTGCAGCGCGACACGAATATGATGATTATAAGCCCGTAGTACCCTTAGGTTGAAAAAATTGGTCGAATTTTGTTTTCGTTTAATAACGGTTTGTAGCGATGTTGCACAATCGGACACTTGCAGCGCAACACGAATATGATGATTATAAGCCCGTAGTACCCTTAGGTTGACAAAATCGGTCGAAATTTCTTTTCGTCCAATAAGGCTTTGTAGCGATGTTGCACAATCGGACACTTGCAGCGCAACACGAATATGATGATTATAAGCCCGTAGTACCCTTAGGTTGAGAAAATTGGTCTAAATTTTGTTTTCGTCCAATAACGCTTTACAGCGATTCTGCACAATCGGACACTTCCAGCACAACACGAATATGATGATTATAAGCCCGTAGTACCCTTAGGTTGAGAAAATTGGTTAAATTTTGTTGAGTTCAATAACGCTTTGTAGCGATGTTGCACAATCGGACACTTGCAGCGCAACACGAATATGATGATTATAAGCCCGTAGTACCCTTAGGTTGACAAAATCGGTCGAATTTTTTTTTCGTTCAATAAGGCTTTGTAGCGATGTTGCACAATCAGACACTTGCAGCGCGACACGAATATGATGAATATAAGCCCGTAGTACCCTTAGGTTGAAAAAATTGGTCGAATTTTGTTTTCGTTTAATAACGTTTTGTAGCGATGTTGCACAATCGGACACTTGCAGCGCAACACGAATATGATGATTATACGCCCGTAGTACCCTTAGGTTGAGAAAATTGGTTAAATTTTTTTTTCGTTCAATAACGCTTTGTAGCGATGTTGCACAATCGGACACTTGCAGCGCAACACGAATATGATGATTATAAGCCCGTAGTACCCTTAGGTTGAAAAAATCGGTCGAATTTTTTTTTCGTTCAATAACGCTTTGTAGCGATGTTGCACAATCGGACACTTGCAGTGCAACACGAATATGATAATTATAAGCCCGTAGTACCCTTAGGTTGAAAAAATCGGTCGAATTTTGTTTTCGTTCAATAAGGCTTTGTAGCGATGTTGCACAATCGGAAACTTGCAGCGCAACATGAATATGATGATTATAAGCCCGTAGTACCCTTAGGTTGACAAAATCGGTCGAAATTTCGTTTCGTCCAATAAGGCTTTGTAGCGATGTTGCACAATCGGACACTTGCAGCGCAACACGAATATGATGATTATAAGCCCGTAGTACCCTTAGGTTGAGAAAATTGGTCTAAATTTTGTTTTCGTCCAATAACGCTTTACAGCGATTCTGCAGAATCGGACACTTCCAGCACAACACGACTATGATGATTATAAGCCCCTAGTACCCTTAGGTTGAAAAAATCGGTTGAATTTTTTTTTCGTTCAATAAGGCTTTGTAGCGATGTTGCACAATCAGACACTTGCAGCGCGACACGAATATCATGATTATAAGCCCGTAGTACCCTTAGGTTGACAAAATCGGTCGAAATTTTTTTTCGTCCAATAAGGCTTTGTAGCGATGGCTCGCAATCGGAAATTTCCCGCGCAACACGAATATGATGATTATAAACCCGTAGTACCCTTAGGTTGAGAAAATTGGTCTAAATTTTGTTTTCGTCCAATAACGCTTTACAGCGATGTTGCACAATCGGACACTTCCAGCACAACGCGAATATGATGATTATAAGCCCGTAGTACCCTTAGGTTGAGAAAATTGGTTAAATTTTTGTTTCGTTCAATAACGCTTTGTAGCGATGTTGCACAATCGGACACTTGCAGCGCAACACGAATATGATAATTATAAGCCCGTAGTACCCTTAGGTTGAAAAAATCGGTCGAATTTTTTTTTCGTTCAATAAGGCTTTGTAGCGATGTTGCACAATCAGACACTTGCAGCGCGACACGAATATGATGATTATAAGCCCGTAGTACCCTTAGGTTGAAAAAATTGGTCGAATTTTGTTTTCGTTTAATAACGGTTTGTAGCGATGTTGCACAATCGGACACTTGCAGCGCAACACGAATATGATGATTATAAGCCCGTAGTACCCTTAGGTTGACAAAATCGGTCGAATTTTTTTTTCGTTCAATAAGGCTTTGTAGCGATGTTGCACAATCAGACACTTGCAGCGCGACACGAATATGATGATTATAAGCCCGTAGTACCCTTAGGTTGAAAAAATTGGTCGAATTTTGTTTTCGTTTAATAACGGTTTGTAGCGATGTTGCACAATCGGACACTTGCAGCGCAACACGAATATGATGATTATAAGCCCGTAGTACCCTTAGGTTGACAAAATCGGTCGAAATTTCTTTTCGTCCAATAAGGCTTTGTAGCGATGTTGCACAATCGGACACTTGCAGCGCAACACGAATATGATGATTATAAGCCCGTAGTACCCTTAGGTTGAGAAAATTGGTCTAAATTTTGTTTTCGTCCAATAACGCTTTACAGCGATTCTGCACAATCGGACACTTCCAGCACAACACGAATATGATGATTATAAGCCCGTAGTACCCTTAGGTTGAGAAAATTGGTTAAATTTTGTTGAGTTCAATAACGCTTTGTAGCGATGTTGCACAATCGGACACTTGCAGCGCAACACGAATATGATGATTATAAGCCCGTAGTACCCTTAGGTTGACAAAATCGGTCGAATTTTTTTTTCGTTCAATAAGGCTTTGTAGCGATGTTGCACAATCGGACACTTGCAGCGCAACACGAATATGATAATTATAAGCCCGTAGTACCCTTAGGTTGAAAAAATCGGTCGAATTTTTTTTTCGTTCAATAAGGCTTTGTAGCGATGTTGCACAATCAGACACTTGCAGCGCGACACGAATATGATGATTATAAGCCCGTAGTACCCTTAGGTTGAAAAAATTGGTCGAATTTTGTTTTCGTTTAATAACGGTTTGTAGCGATGTTGCACAATCGGACACTTGCAGCGCAACACGAATATGATGATTATAAGCCCGTAGTACCCTTAGGTTGAGAAAATTGGTCTAAATTTTGTTTTCGTCCAATAACGCTTTGTAGCGATGTTGCACAATCGGACACTTGCAGCGCAACACGAATATGATGATTATAAGCCCGTAGTACCCTTAGGTTGAAAAAATCGGTCGAATTTTTTTTTCGTTCAATAACGCTTTGTAGCGATGTTGCACAATCGGACACTTGCAGTGCAACACGAATATGATAATTATAAGCCCGTAGTACCCTTAGGTTGAAAAAATCGGTCGAATTTTGTTTTCGTTCAATAAGGCTTTGTAGCGATGTTGCACAATCGGAAACTTGCAGCGCAACATGAATATGATGATTATAAGCCCGTAGTACCCTTAGGTTGACAAAATCGGTCGAAATTTCGTTTCGTACAATAAGGCTTTGTAGCGATGTTGCACAATCGGACACTTGCAGCGCAACACGAATATGATGATTATAAGCCCGTAGTACCCTTAGGTTGAGAAAATTGGTCTAAATTTTGTTTTCGTCCAATAACGCTTTACAGCGATTCTGCAGAATCGGACACTTCCAGCACAACACGACTATGATGATTATAAGCCCCTAGTACCCTTAGGTTGAAAAAATCGGTTGAATTTTTTTTTCGTTCAATAAGGCTTTGTAGCGATGTTGCACAATCAGACACTTGCAGCGCGACACGAATATCATGATTATAAGCCCGTAGTACCCTTAGGTTGACAAAATCGGTCGAAATTTTTTTTCGTCCAATAAGGCTTTGTAGCGATGGCTCGCAATCGGAAATTTCCCGCGCAACACGAATATGATGATTATAAACCCGTAGTACCCTTAGGTTGAGAAAATTGGTCTAAATTTTGTTTTCGTCCAATAACGCTTTACAGCGATGTTGCACAATCGGACACTTCCAGAACAACGCGAATATGATGATTATAAGCCCGTAGTACCCTTAGGTTGAGAAAATTGGTTAAATTTTTGTTTCGTTCAATAACGCTTTGTAGCGATGTTGCACAATCGGACACTTGCAGCGCAACACGAATATGATAATTATAAGCCCGTAGTACCCTTAGGTTGAAAAAATCGGTCGAATTTTTTTTTCGTTCAATAAGGCTTTGTAGCGATGTTGCACAATCAGACACTTGCAGCGCGACACGAATATGATGATTATAAGCCCGTAGTACCCTTAGGTTGAAAAAATTGGTCGAATTTTGTTTTCGTTTAATAACGGTTTGTAGCGATGTTGCACAATCGGACACTTGCAGCGCAACACGAATATGATGATTATAAGCCCGTAGTACCCTTAGGTTGACAAAATCGGTCGAATTTTTTTTTCGTTCAATAAGGCTTTGTAGCGATGTTGCACAATCAGACACTTGCAGCGCGACACGAATATGATGATTATAAGCCCGTAGTACCCTTAGGTTGAAAAAATTGGTCGAATTTTGTTTTCGTTTAATAACGGTTTGTAGCGATGTTGCACAATCGGACACTTGCAGCGCAACACGAATATGATGATTATAAGCCCGTAGTACCCTTAGGTTGACAAAATCGGTCGAAATTTCTTTTCGTCCAATAAGGCTTTGTAGCGATGTTGCACAATCGGACACTTGCAGCGCAACACGAATATGATGATTATAAGCCCGTAGTACCCTTAGGTTGAAAAAATTGGTCGAATTTTGTTTTCGTTTAATAACGGTTTGTAGCGATGTTGCACAATCGGACACTTGCAGCGCAACACGAATATGATGATTATAAGCCCGTAGTACCCTTAGGTTGAGAAAATTGGTCTAAATTTTGTTTTCGTCCAATAACGCTTTACAGCGATTCTGCAGAATCGGACACTTCCAGCACAACACGACTATGATGATTATAAGCCCCTAGTACCCTTAGGTTGAAAAAATCGGTTGAATTTTTTTTTCGTTCAATAAGGCTTTGTAGCGATGTTGCACAATCAGACACTTGCAGCGCGACACGAATATCATGATTATAAGCCCGTAGTACCCTTAGGTTGACAAAATCGGTCGAAATTTTTTTTCGTCCAATAAGGCTTTGTAGCGATGGCTCGCAATCGGAAATTTCCCGCGCAACACGAATATGATGATTATAAACCCGTAGTACCCTTAGGTTGAGAAAATTGGTCTAAATTTTGTTTTCGTCCAATAACGCTTTACAGCGATGTTGCACAATCGGACACTTCCAGCACAACGCGAATATGATGATTATAAGCCCGTAGTACCCTTAGGTTGAGAAAATTGGTTAAATTTTTGTTTCGTTCAATAACGCTTTGTAGCGATGTTGCACAATCGGACACTTGCAGCGCAACACGAATATGATAATTATAAGCCCGTAGTACCCTTAGGTTGAAAAAATCGGTCGAATTTTTTTTTCGTTCAATAAGGCTTTGTAGCGATGTTGCACAATCAGACACTTGCAGCGCGACACGAATATGATGATTATAAGCCCGTAGTACCCTTAGGTTGAAAAAATTGGTCGAATTTTGTTTTCGTTTAATAACGGTTTGTAGCGATGTTGCACAATCGGACACTTGCAGCGCAACACGAATATGATGATTATAAGGCCGTAGTACCCTTAGGTTGACAAAATCGGTCGAAATTTCTTTTCGTCCAATAAGGCTTTGTAGCGATGTTGCACAATCGGACACTTGCAGCGCAACACGAATATGATGATTATAAGCCCGTAGTACCCTTAGGTTGAGAAAATTGGTCTAAATTTTGTTTTCGTCCAATAACGCTTTACAGCGATTCTGCACAATCGGACACTTCCAGCACAACACGAATATGATGATTATAAGCCCGTAGTACCCTTAGGTTGAGAAAATTGGTTAAATTTTGTTGAGTTCAATAACGCTTTGTAGCGATGTTGCACAATCGGACACTTGCAGCGCAACACGAATATGATGATTATAAGCCCGTAGTACCCTTAGGTTGACAAAATCGGTCGAATTTTTTTTTCGTTCAATAAGGCTTTGTAGCGATGTTGCACAATCAGACACTTGCAGCGCGACACGAATATGATGATTATAAGCCCGTAGTACCCTTAGGTTGAAAAAATTGGTCGAATTTTGTTTTCGTTTAATAACGTTTTGTAGCGATGTTGCACAATCGGACACTTGCAGCGCAACACGAATATGATGATTATACGCCCGTAGTACCCTTAGGTTGAGAAAATTGGTTAAATTTTTTTTTCGTTCAATAACGCTTTGTAGCGATGTTGCACAATCGGACACTTGCAGCGCAACACGAATATGATGATTATAAGCCCGTAGTACCCTTAGGTTGAAAAAATCGGTCGAATTTTTTTTTCGTTCAATAACGCTTTGTAGCGATGTTGCACAATCGGACACTTGCAGTGCAACACGAATATGATAATTATAAGCCCGTAGTACCCTTAGGTTGAAAAAATCGGTCGAATTTTGTTTTCGTTCAATAAGGCTTTGTAGCGATGTTGCACAATCGGAAACTTGCAGCGCAACATGAATATGATGATTATAAGCCCGTAGTACCCTTAGGTTGACAAAATCGGTCGAAATTTCGTTTCGTCCAATAAGGCTTTGTAGCGATGTTGCACAATCGGACACTTGCAGCGCAACACGAATATGATGATTATAAGCCCGTAGTACCCTTAGGTTGAGAAAATTGGTCTAAATTTTGTTTTCGTCCAATAACGCTTTACAGCGATTCTGCAGAATCGGACACTTCCAGCACAACACGACTATGATGATTATAAGCCCCTAGTACCCTTAGGTTGAAAAAATCGGTTGAATTTTTTTTTCGTTCAATAAGGCTTTGTAGCGATGTTGCACAATCAGACACTTGCAGCGCGACACGAATATCATGATTATAAGCCCGTAGTACCCTTAGGTTGAAAAAATTGGTCGAATTTTGTTTTCGTTTAATAACGGTTTGTAGCGATGTTGCACAATCGGACACTTGCAGCGCAACACGAATATGATGATTATAAGCCCGTAGTACCCTTAGGTTGACAAAATCGGTCGAAATTTCTTTTCGTCCAATAAGGCTTTGTAGCGATGTTGCACAATCGGACACTTGCAGCGCAACACGAATATGATGATTATAAGCCCGTAGTACCCTTAGGTTGAGAAAATTGGTCTAAATTTTGTTTTCGTCCAATAACGCTTTACAGCGATTCTGCACAATCGGACACTTCCAGCACAACACGAATATGATGATTATAAGCCCGTAGTACCCTTAGGTTGAGAAAATTGGTTAAATTTTGTTGAGTTCAATAACGCTTTGTAGCGATGTTGCACAATCGGACACTTGCAGCGCAACACGAATATGATGATTATAAGCCCGTAGTACCCTTAGGTTGACAAAATCGGTCGAATTTTTTTTTCGTTCAATAAGGCTTTGTAGCGATGTTGCACAATCGGACACTTGCAGCGCAACACGAATATGATAATTATAAGCCCGTAGTACCCTTAGGTTGAAAAAATCGGTCGAATTTTTTTTTCGTTCAATAAGGCTTTGTAGCGATGTTGCACAATCAGACACTTGCAGCGCGACACGAATATGATGATTATAAGCCCGTAGTACCCTTAGGTTGAAAAAATTGGTCGAATTTTGTTTTCGTTTAATAACGGTTTGTAGCGATGTTGCACAATCGGACACTTGCAGCGCAACACGAATATGATGATTATAAGCCCGTAGTACCCTTAGGTTGAGAAAATTGGTCTAAATTTTGTTTTCGTCCAATAACGCTTTGTAGCGATGTTGCACAATCGGACACTTGCAGCGCAACACGAATATGATGATTATAAGCCCGTAGTACCCTTAGGTTGAAAAAATCGGTCGAATTTTTTTTTCGTTCAATAAGGCTTTGTAGCGATGTTGCACAATCAGACACTTGCAGCGCGACACGAATATGATGATTATAAGCCCGTAGTACCCTTAGGTTGAAAAAATTGGTCGAATTTTGTTTTCGTTTAATAACGGTTTGTAGCGATGTTGCACAATCGGACACTTGCAGCGCAACACGAATATGATGATTATAAGCCCGTAGTACCCTTAGGTTGACAAAATCGGTCGAAATTTCTTTTCGTCCAATAAGGCTTTGTAGCGATGTTGCACAATCGGACACTTGCAGCGCAACACGAATATGATGATTATAAGCCCGTAGTACCCTTAGGTTGAGAAAATTGGTCTAAATTTTGTTTTCGTCCAATAACGCTTTACAGCGATTCTGCACAATCGGACACTTCCAGCACAACACGAATATGATGATTATAAGCCCGTAGTACCCTTAGGTTGAGAAAATTGGTTAAATTTTGTTGAGTTCAATAACGCTTTGTAGCGATGTTGCACAATCGGACACTTGCAGCGCAACACGAATATGATGATTATAAGCCCGTAGTACCCTTAGGTTGACAAAATCGGTCGAATTTTTTTTTCGTTCAATAAGGCTTTGTAGCGATGTTGCACAATCAGACACTTGCAGCGCGACACGAATATGATGATTATAAGCCCGTAGTACCCTTAGGTTGAAAAAATTGGTCGAATTTTGTTTTCGTTTAATAACGTTTTGTAGCGATGTTGCACAATCGGACACTTGCAGCGCAACACGAATATGATGATTATACGCCCGTAGTACCCTTAGGTTGAGAAAATTGGTTAAATTTTTTTTTCGTTCAATAACGCTTTGTAGCGATGTTGCACAATCGGACACTTGCAGCGCAACACGAATATGATGATTATAAGCCCGTAGTACCCTTAGGTTGAAAAAATCGGTCGAATTTTTTTTTCGTTCAATAACGCTTTGTAGCGATGTTGCACAATCGGACACTTGCAGTGCAACACGAATATGATAATTATAAGCCCGTAGTACCCTTAGGTTGAAAAAATCGGTCGAATTTTGTTTTCGTTCAATAAGGCTTTGTAGCGATGTTGCACAATCGGAAACTTGCAGCGCAACATGAATATGATGATTATAAGCCCGTAGTACCCTTAGGTTGACAAAATCGGTCGAAATTTCGTTTCGTCCAATAAGGCTTTGTAGCGATGTTGCACAATCGGACACTTGCAGCGCAACACGAATATGATGATTATAAGCCCGTAGTACCCTTAGGTTGAGAAAATTGGTCTAAATTTTGTTTTCGTCCAATAACGCTTTACAGCGATTCTGCAGAATCGGACACTTCCAGCACAACACGACTATGATGATTATAAGCCCCTAGTACCCTTAGGTTGAAAAAATCGGTTGAATTTTTTTTTCGTTCAATAAGGCTTTGTAGCGATGTTGCACAATCAGACACTTGCAGCGCGACACGAATATCATGATTATAAGCCCGTAGTACCCTTAGGTTGACAAAATCGGTCGAAATTTTTTTTCGTCCAATAAGGCTTTGTAGCGATGGCTCGCAATCGGAAATTTCCCGCGCAACACGAATATGATGATTATAAACCCGTAGTACCCTTAGGTTGAGAAAATTGGTCTAAATTTTGTTTTCGTCCAATAACGCTTTACAGCGATGTTGCACAATCGGACACTTCCAGCACAACGCGAATATGATGATTATAAGCCCGTAGTACCCTTAGGTTGAGAAAATTGGTTAAATTTTTGTTTCGTTCAATAACGCTTTGTAGCGATGTTGCACAATCGGACACTTGCAGCGCAACACGAATATGATAATTATAAGCCCGTAGTACCCTTAGGTTGAAAAAATCGGTCGAATTTTTTTTTCGTTCAATAAGGCTTTGTAGCGATGTTGCACAATCAGACACTTGCAGCGCGACACGAATATGATGATTATAAGCCCGTAGTACCCTTAGGTTGAAAAAATTGGTCGAATTTTGTTTTCGTTTAATAACGGTTTGTAGCGATGTTGCACAATCGGACACTTGCAGCGCAACACGAATATGATGATTATAAGCCCGTAGTACCCTTAGGTTGACAAAATCGGTCGAATTTTTTTTTCGTTCAATAAGGCTTTGTAGCGATGTTGCACAATCAGACACTTGCAGCGCGACACGAATATGATGATTATAAGCCCGTAGTACCCTTAGGTTGAAAAAATTGGTCGAATTTTGTTTTCGTTTAATAACGGTTTGTAGCGATGTTGCACAATCGGACACTTGCAGCGCAACACGAATATGATGATTATAAGCCCGTAGTACCCTTAGGTTGACAAAATCGGTCGAAATTTCTTTTCGTCCAATAAGGCTTTGTAGCGATGTTGCACAATCGGACACTTGCAGCGCAACACGAATATGATGATTATAAGCCCGTAGTACCCTTAGGTTGAGAAAATTGGTCTAAATTTTGTTTTCGTCCAATAACGCTTTACAGCGATTCTGCACAATCGGACACTTCCAGCACAACACGAATATGATGATTATAAGCCCGTAGTACCCTTAGGTTGAGAAAATTGGTTAAATTTTGTTGAGTTCAATAACGCTTTGTAGCGATGTTGCACAATCGGACACTTGCAGCGCAACACGAATATGATGATTATAAGCCCGTAGTACCCTTAGGTTGACAAAATCGGTCGAATTTTTTTTTCGTTCAATAAGGCTTTGTAGCGATGTTGCACAATCAGACACTTGCAGCGCGACACGAATATGATGATTATAAGCCCGTAGTACCCTTAGGTTGAAAAAATTGGTCGAATTTTGTTTTCGTTTAATAACGTTTTGTAGCGATGTTGCACAATCGGACACTTGCAGCGCAACACGAATATGATGATTATACGCCCGTAGTACCCTTAGGTTGAGAAAATTGGTTAAATTTGTTTTTCGTTCAATAAGGCTTTGTAGCGATGTTGCACAATCAGACACTTGCAGCGCGACACGAATATCATGATTATAAGCCCGTAGTACCCTTAGGTTGACAAAATCGGTCGAAATTTTTTTTCGTCCAATAAGGCTTTGTAGCGATGGCTCGCAATCGGAAATTTCCCGCGCAACACGAATATGATGATTATAAACCCGTAGTACCCTTAGGTTGAGAAAATTGGTCTAAATTTTGTTTTCGTCCAATAACGCTTTACAGCGATGTTGCACAATCGGACACTTCCAGCACAACGCGAATATGATGATTATAAGCCCGTAGTACCCTTAGGTTGAGAAAATTGGTTAAATTTTTGTTTCGTTCAATAACGCTTTGTAGCGATGTTGCACAATCGGACACTTGCAGCGCAACACGAATATGATAATTATAAGCCCGTAGTACCCTTAGGTTGAAAAAATCGGTCGAATTTTTTTTTCGTTCAATAAGGCTTTGTAGCGATGTTGCACAATCAGACACTTGCAGCGCGACACGAATATGATGATTATAAGCCCGTAGTACCCTTAGGTTGAAAAAATTGGTCGAATTTTGTTTTCGTTTAATAACGGTTTGTAGCGATGTTGCACAATCGGACACTTGCAGCGCAACACGAATATGATGATTATAAGCCCGTAGTACCCTTAGGTTGACAAAATCGGTCGAAATTTCTTTTCGTCCAATAAGGCTTTGTAGCGATGTTGCACAATCGGACACTTGCAGCGCAACACGAATATGATGATTATAAGCCCGTAGTACCCTTAGGTTGAGAAAATTGGTCTAAATTTTGTTTTCGTCCAATAACGCTTTACAGCGATTCTGCACAATCGGACACTTCCAGCACAACACGAATATGATGATTATAAGCCCGTAGTACCCTTAGGTTGAGAAAATTGGTTAAATTTTGTTGAGTTCAATAACGCTTTGTAGCGATGTTGCACAATCGGACACTTGCAGCGCAACACGAATATGATGATTATAAGCCCGTAGTACCCTTAGGTTGACAAAATCGGTCGAAATTTTTGTTCGTCCAATAAGGCTTTGTAGCGATGTCTCGCAATCGGACACTTGCAGCGCAACACGAATATGATGATTATAAGCCCCTAGTACCCTTAGGTTGAAAAAATCTGTTGAATTTTTTTTTCGTTCAATAAGGCTTTGTAGCGATGTTGCACAATCAGACACTTGCAGCGCGACACGAATATGATGATTATAAGCCCGTAGTACCCTTAGGTTGAAAAAATTGGTCGAATTTTGTTTTGTTTAATAACGCTTTGTAGCGATGTTGCACAATCGGACACTTGCAGCGCAACACGAATATGATGATTATAAGCCCGTAGTACCCTTAGGTTGAGAAAATTGGTCTAAATTTTGTTTTCGTCCAATAACGCTTTACAGCGATTCTGCACAATCGGACACTTCCAGCACAACACGAATATGATGATTATAAGCCCGTAGTACCCTTAGGTTGAGAAAATTGGTCGAATTTTGTTTTCGTTTAATAACGCTTTGTAGCGATGTTGCACAATCGGACACTTGCAGCGCAACACGAATATGATGATTATAAGCCCGTAGTACCCTTAGGTTGACCAAATCGGTCGAAATTTTTTTTCGACCAATAAGGCTTTGTAGCGATGGCTCGCAATCGGAAATTTCCCGCGCAACACGAATATGATGATTATAAACCCGTAGTACCCTTAGGTTGAGAAAATTGGTTAAATTTTTTTTTCGTTCAATAACGCTTTGTAGCGATGTTGCACAATCGGACACTTGCAGCGCAACACGAATATGATGATTATAAGCCCGTAGTACCCTTAGGTTGAAAAAATCGGTCGAATTTTTTTTTCGTTCAATAACGCTTTGTAGCGATGTTGCACAATCGGACACTTGCAGTGCAACACGAATATGATAATTATAAGCCCGTAGTACCCTTAGGTTGAAAAAATCGGTCGAATTTTTTTTTCGTTCAATAAGGCTTTGTAGCGATGTTGCACAATCGGAAACTTGCAGCGCAACATGAATATGATGATTATAAGCCCGTAGTACCCTTAGGTTGACAAAATCGGTCGAAATTTCGTTTCGTCCAATAAGGCTTTGTAGCGATGTTGCACAATCGGACACTTGCAGCGCAACACGAATATGATGATTATAAGCCCGTAGTACCCTTAGGTTGAGAAAATTGGTCTAAATTTTGTTTTCGTCCAATAACGCTTTACAGCGATTCTGCAGAATCGGACACTTCCAGCACAACACGACTATGATGATTATAAGCCCCTAGTACCCTTAGGTTGAAAAAATCGGTTGAATTTTTTTTTCGTTCAATAAGGCTTTGTAGCGATGTTGCACAATCAGACACTTGCAGCGCGACACGAATATCATGATTATAAGCCCGTAGTATCCTTAGGTTGAAAAAATTGGTCGAATTTTGTTTTCGTTTAATAACGCTTTGTAGCGATGTTGCACAATCGGACACTTGCAGCGCAACACGAATATGATGATTATAAGCCCGTAGTACCCTTAGGTTGACAAAATCGGTCGAAATTTTTTTTCGTCCAATAAGGCTTTGTAGCGATGGCTCGCAATCGGAAATTTCCCGCGCAACACGAATATGATGATTATAAACCCGTAGTACCCTTAGGTTGAGAAAATTGGTCTAAATTTTGTTTTCGTCCAATAACGCTTTACAGCGATGTTGCACAATCGGACACTTCCAGCACAACGCGAATATGATGATTATAAGCCCGTAGTACCCTTAGGTTGAGAAAATTGGTTAAATTTTTGTTTCGTTCAATAACGCTTTGTAGCGATGTTGCACAATCGGACACTTGCAGCGCAACACGAATATGATAATTATAAGCCCGTAGTACCCTTAGGTTGAAAAAATCGGTCGAATTTTTTTTTCGTTCAATAAGGCTTTGTAGCGATGTTGCACAATCAGACACTTGCAGCGCGACACGAATATGATGATTATAAGCCCGTAGTACCCTTAGGTTGAAAAAATTGGTCGAATTTTGTTTTCGTTTAATAACGGTTTGTAGCGATGTTGCACAATCGGACACTTGCAGCGCAACACGAATATGATGATTATACGCCCGTAGTACCCTTAGGTTGAGAAAATTGGTTAAATTTTTTTTTCGTTCAATAACGCTTTGTAGCGATGTTGCACAATCGGACACTTGCAGCGCAACACGAATATGATGATTATAAGCCCGTAGTACCCTTAGGTTGAAAAAATCGGTCGAATTTTGTTTTCGTTCAATAACGCTTTGTAGCGATGTTGCACAATCGGACACTTGCAGTGCAACACGAATATGATAATTATAAGCCCGTAGTACCCTTAGGTTGAAAAAATCGGTCGAATTTTTTTTTCGTTCAATAAGGCTTTGTAGCGATGTTGCACAATCGGAAACTTGCAGCGCAACATGAATATGATGATTATAAGCCCGTAGTACCCTTAGGTTGACAAAATCGGTCGAAATTTCGTTTCGTCCAATAAGGCTTTGTAGCGATGTTGCACAATCGGACACTTGCAGCGCAACACGAATATGATGATTATAAGCCCGTAGTACCCTTAGGTTGAGAAAATTGGTCTAAATTTTGTTTTCGTCCAATAACGCTTTACAGCGATTCTGCACAATCGGACACTTCCAGCACAACACGACTATGATGATTATAAGCCCGTAGTACCCTTAGGTTGAGAAAATTGGTTAAATTTTGTTTTCGGTCAATAAGGCTTTGTAGCGATGTTGCACAATCGGACACTTGCAGCGCAACGCGAGTATGATGATTATAAGCCCGTAGTACCCTTAGGTTGACAAAATCGGTCGAATTTTTTTTTCGTTCAATAAGGCTTTGCAGCGATGTTGTGCAATCGGTCACTTGCAGCGCAACACGAATATGATGATTATAAACCCGTAGTACCCTTAGGTTGAGAAAATTGGTTAAATTTTGTTGAGTTCAATAACGCTTTGTAGCGATGTTGCACAATCAGACACTTGCAGCGCGACACGAATATGATGATTATAAGCCCGTAGTACCCTTAGGTTGAAAAAATTGGTCGAATTTTGTTTTCGTTTAATAACGTTTTGTAGCGATGTTGCACAATCGGACACTTGCAGCGCAACATGAATATGATGATTATAAGCCCGTAGTACCCTTAGGTTGACAAAATCGGTCGAAATTTCTTTTCGTCCAATAAGGCTTTGTAGCGATGTTGCACAATCGGACACTTGCAGCGCAACACGAATATGATGATTATAAGCCCGTAGTACCCTTAGGTTGAGAAAATTGGTCTAAATTTTGTTTTCGTCCAATAACGCTTTACAGCGATTCTGCACAATCGGACACTTCCAGCACAACACGAATATGATGATTATAAGCCCGTAGTACCCTTAGGTTGAGAAAATTGGTTAAATTTTGTTGAGTTCAATAACGCTTTGTAGCGATGTTGCACAATCGGACACTTGCAGCGCAACACGAATATGATGATTATAAGCCCGTAGTACCCTTAGGTTGACAAAATCGGTCGAAATTTTTGTTCGTCCAATAAGGCTTTGTAGCGATGTCTCGCAATCGGACACTTGCAGCGCAACACGAATATGATGATTATAAGCCCCTAGTACCCTTAGGTTGAAAAAATCTGTTGAATTTTTTTTTCGTTCAATAAGGCTTTGTAGCGATGTTGCACAATCGGACACTTGCAGCGCAACACGAATATGATGATTATAAGCCCGTAGTACCCTTAGGTTGACCAAATCGGTCGAAATTTTTTTTCGACCAATAAGGCTTTGTAGCGATGGCTCGCAATCGGAAATTTCCCGCGCAACACGAATATGATGATTATAAACCCGTAGTACCCTTAGGTTGAGAAAATTGGTTAAATTTTGTTGAGTTCAATAACGCTTTGTAGCGATGTTGCACAATCAGACACTTGCAGCGCGACACGAATATGATGATTATAAGCCCGTAGTACCCTTAGGTTGAAAAAATTGGTCGAATTTTGTTTTCGTTTAATAACGTTTTGTAGCGATGTTGCACAATCGGACACTTGCAGCGCAACATGAATATGATGATTATAAGCCCGTAGTACCCTTAGGTTGACAAAATCGGTCGAAATTTCTTTTCGTCCAATAAGGCTTTGTAGCGATGTTGCACAATCGGACACTTGCAGCGCAACACGAATATGATGATTATAAGCCCGTAGTACCCTTAGGTTGAGAAAATTGGTCTAAATTTTGTTTTCGTCCAATAACGCTTTACAGCGATTCTGCACAATCGGACACTTCCAGCACAACACGAATATGATGATTATAAGCCCGTAGTACCCTTAGGTTGAGAAAATTGGTTAAATTTTGTTGAGTTCAATAACGCTTTGTAGCGATGTTGCACAATCGGACACTTGCAGCGCAACACGAATATGATGATTATAAGCCCGTAGTACCCTTAGGTTGACAAAATCGGTCGAAATTTTTGTTCGTCCAATAAGGCTTTGTAGCGATGTCTCGCAATCGGACACTTGCAGCGCAACACGAATATGATGATTATAAGCCCCTAGTACCCTTAGGTTGAAAAAATCTGTTGAATTTTTTTTTCGTTCAATAAGGCTTTGTAGCGATGTTGCACAATCGGACACTTGCAGCGCAACACGAATATGATGATTATAAGCCCGTAGTACCCTTAGGTTGACCAAATCGGTCGAAATTTTTTTTCGACCAATAAGGCTTTGTAGCGATGGCTCGCAATCGGAAATTTCCCGCGCAACACGAATATGATGATTATAAACCCGTAGTACCCTTAGGTTGAGAAAATTGGTTAAATTTTTTTTTCGTTCAATAACGCTTTGTAGCGATGTTGCACAATCGGACACTTGCAGCGCAACACGAATATGATGATTATAAGCCCGTAGTACCCTTAGGTTGAAAAAATCGGTCGAATTTTTTTTTCGTTCAATAACGCTTTGTAGCGATGTTGCACAATCGGACACTTGCAGTGCAACACGAATATGATAATTATAAGCCCGTAGTACCCTTAGGTTGAAAAAATCGGTCGAATTTTTTGTTCGTTCAATAAGGCTTTGTAGCGATGTTGCACAATCGGAAACTTGCAGCGCAACATGAATATGATGATTATAAGCCCGTAGTACCCTTAGGTTGACAAAATCGGTCGAAATTTCGTTTCGTCCAATAAGGCTTTGTAGCGATGTTGCACAATCGGACACTTGCAGCGCAACACGAATATGATGATTATAAGCCCGTAGTACCCTTAGGTTGAGAAAATTGGTCTAAATTTTGTTTTCGTCCAATAACGCTTTACAGCGATTCTGCAGAATCGGACACTTCCAGCACAACACGACTATGATGATTATAAGCCCCTAGTACCCTTAGGTTGAAAAAATCGGTTGAATTTTTTTTTCGTTCAATAAGGCTTTGTAGCGATGTTGCACAATCGGACACTTGCAGCGCAACACGAATATGATGATTATAAGCCCGTAGTACCCTTAGGTTGACAAAATCGGTCGAAATTTTTTTTCGTCCAATAAGGCTTTGTAGCGATGGCTCGCAATCGGAAATTTCCCGCGCAACACGAATATGATGATTATAAACCCGTAGTACCCTTAGGTTGAGAAAATTGGTCTAAATTTTGTTTTCGTCCAATAACGCTTTACAGCGATGTTGCACAATCGGACACTTCCAGCACAACGCGAATATGATGATTATAAGCCCGTAGTACCCTTAGGTTGAGAAAATTGGTTAAATTTTTGTTTCGTTCAATAACGCTTTGTAGCGATGTTGCACAATCGGACACTTGCAGCGCAACACGAATATGATAATTATAAGCCCGTAGTACCCTTAGGTTGAAAAAATCGGTCGAATTTTTTTTTCGTTCAATAAGGCTTTGTAGCGATGTTGCACAATCAGACACTTGCAGCGCGACACGAATATGATGATTATAAGCCCGTAGTACCCTTAGGTTGAAAAAATTGGTCGAATTTTGTTTTCGTTTAATAACGGTTTGTAGCGATGTTGCACAATCGGACACTTGCAGCGCAACACGAATATGATGATTATACGCCCGTAGTACCCTTAGGTTGAGAAAATTGGTTAAATTTTTTTTTCGTTCAATAACGCTTTGTAGCGATGTTGCACAATCGGACACTTGCAGCGCAACACGAATATGATGATTATAAGCCCGTAGTACCCTTAGGTTGAAAAAATCGGTCGAATTTTTTTTTCGTTCAATAACGCTTTGTAGCGATGTTGCACAATCGGACACTTGCAGTGCAACACGAATATGATAATTATAAGCCCGTAGTACCCTTAGGTTGAAAAAATCGGTCGAATTTTTTTTTCGTTCAATAAGGCTTTGTAGCGATGTTGCACAATCGGAAACTTGCAGCGCAACATGAATATGATGATTATAAGCCCGTAGTACCCTTAGGTTGACAAAATCGGTCGAAATTTCGTTTCGTCCAATAAGGCTTTGTAGCGATGTTGCACAATCGGACACTTGCAGCGCAACACGAATATGATGATTATAAGCCCGTAGTACCCTTAGGTTGAGAAAATTGGTCTAAATTTTGTTTTCGTCCAATAACGCTTTACAGCGATTCTGCACAATCGGACACTTCCAGCACAACACGACTATGATGATTATAAGCCCGTAGTACCCTTAGGTTGAGAAAATTGGTTAAATTTTGTTTTCGGTCAATAAGGCTTTGTAGCGATGTTGCACAATCGGACACTTGCAGCGCAACGCGAGTATGATGATTATAAGCCCGTAGTACCCTTAGGTTGACAAAATCGGTCGAATTTTTTTTTCGTTCAATAAGGCTTTGCAGCGATGTTGTGCAATCGGTCACTTGCAGCGCAACACGAATATGATGATTATAAACCCGTAGTACCCTTAGGTTGAAAAAATTGGTCGAATTTTGTTTTCGTTTAATAACGCTTTGTAGCGATGTTGCACAATCGGACACTTGCAGCGCAACACGAATATGATGATTATAAGCCCGTAGTACCCTTAGGTTGAGAAAATTGGTCTAAATTTTGTTTTCGTCCAATAACGCTTTACAGCGATTCTGCAGAATCGGACACTTCCAGCACAACACGACTATGATGATTATAAGCCCCTAGTACCCTTAGGTTGAAAAAATCGGTTGAATTTTTTTTTCGTTCAATAAGGCTTTGTAGCGATGTTGCACAATCAGACACTTGCAGCGCGACACGAATATCATGATTATAAGCCCGTAGTATCCTTAGGTTGAAAAAATTGGTCGAATTTTGTTTTCGTTTAATAACGCTTTGTAGCGATGTTGCACAATCGGACACTTGCAGCGCAACACGAATATGATGATTATAAGCCCGTAGTACCCTTAGGTTGACAAAATCGGTCGAAATTTTTTTTCGTCCAATAAGGCTTTGTAGCGATGGCTCGCAATCGGAAATTTCCCGCGCAACACGAATATGATGATTATAAACCCGTAGTACCCTTAGGTTGAGAAAATTGGTCTAAATTTTGTTTTCGTCCAATAACGCTTTACAGCGATGTTGCACAATCGGACACTTCCAGCACAACGCGAATATGATGATTATAAGCCCGTAGTACCCTTAGGTTGAGAAAATTGGTTAAATTTTTGTTTCGTTCAATAACGCTTTGTAGCGATGTTGCACAATCGGACACTTGCAGCGCAACACGAATATGATAATTATAAGCCCGTAGTACCCTTAGGTTGAAAAAATCGGTCGAATTTTTTTTTCGTTCAATAAGGCTTTGTAGCGATGTTGCACAATCAGACACTTGCAGCGCGACACGAATATGATGATTATAAGCCCGTAGTACCCTTAGGTTGAAAAAATTGGTCGAATTTTGTTTTCGTTTAATAACGGTTTGTAGCGATGTTGCACAATCGGACACTTGCAGCGCAACACGAATATGATGATTATACGCCCGTAGTACCCTTAGGTTGAGAAAATTGGTTAAATTTTTTTTTCGTTCAATAACGCTTTGTAGCGATGTTGCACAATCGGACACTTGCAGCGCAACACGAATATGATGATTATAAGCCCGTAGTACCCTTAGGTTGAAAAAATCGGTCGAATTTTTTTTTCGTTCAATAACGCTTTGTAGCGATGTTGCACAATCGGACACTTGCAGTGCAACACGAATATGATAATTATAAGCCCGTAGTACCCTTAGGTTGAAAAAATCGGTCGAATTTTTTTTTCGTTCAATAAGGCTTTGTAGCGATGTTGCACAATCGGAAACTTGCAGCGCAACATGAATATGATGATTATAAGCCCGTAGTACCCTTAGGTTGACAAAATCGGTCGAAATTTCGTTTCGTCCAATAAGGCTTTGTAGCGATGTTGCACAATCGCACACTTGCAGCGCAACACGAATATGATGATTATAAGCCCGTAGTACCCTTAGGTTGAGAAAATTGGTCTAAATTTTGTTTTCGTCCAATAACGCTTTACAGCGATTCTGCACAATCGGACACTTCCAGCACAACACGACTATGATGATTATAAGCCCGTAGTACCCTTAGGTTGAGAAAATTGGTTAAATTTTGTTTTCGGTCAATAAGGCTTTGTAGCGATGTTGCACAATCGGACACTTGCAGCGCAACGCGAGTATGATGATTATAAGCCCGTAGTACCCTTAGGTTGACAAAATCGGTCGAATTTTTTTTTCGTTCAATAAGGCTTTGCAGCGATGTTGTGCAATCGGTCACTTGCAGCGCAACACGAATATGATGATTATAAACCCGTAGTACCCTTAGGTTGAAAAAATTGGTCGAATTTTGTTTTCGTTTAATAACGCTTTGTAGCGATGTTGCACAATCGGACACTTGCAGCGCAACACGAATATGATGATTATAAGCCCGTAGTACCCTTAGGTTGAGAAAATTGGTCTAAATTTTGTTTTCGTCCAATAACGCTTTACAGCGATTCTGCAGAATCGGACACTTCCAGCACAACACGACTATGATGATTATAAGCCCCTAGTACCCTTAGGTTGAAAAAATCGGTTGAATTTTTTTTTCGTTCAATAAGGCTTTGTAGCGATGTTGCACAATCAGACACTTGCAGCGCGACACGAATATCATGATTATAAGCCCGTAGTATCCTTAGGTTGAAAAAATTGGTCGAAATTTTTGTTCGTCCAATAAGGCTTTGTAGCGATGTCTCGCAATCGGACACTTGCAGCGCAACACGAATATGATGATTATAAGCCCCTAGTACCCTTAGGTTGAAAAAATCTGTTGAATTTTTTTTTCGTTCAATAAGGCTTTGTAGCGATGTTGCACAATCGGACACTTGCAGCGCAACACGAATATGATGATTATAAGCCCGTAGTACCCTTAGGTTGACCAAATCGGTCGAAATTTTTTTTCGACCAATAAGGCTTTGTAGCGATGGCTCGCAATCGGAAATTTCCCGCGCAACACGAATATGATGATTATAAACCCGTAGTACCCTTAGGTTGAGAAAATTGGTTAAATTTTGTTGAGTTCAATAACGCTTTGTAGCGATGTTGCACAATCAGACACTTGCAGCGCGACACGAATATGATGATTATAAGCCCGTAGTACCCTTAGGTTGAAAAAATTGGTCGAATTTTGTTTTCGTTTAATAACGTTTTGTAGCGATGTTGCACAATCGGACACTTGCAGCGCAACATGAATATGATGATTATAAGCCCGTAGTACCCTTAGGTTGACAAAATCGGTCGAAATTTCTTTTCGTCCAATAAGGCTTTGTAGCGATGTTGCACAATCGGACACTTGCAGCGCAACACGAATATGATGATTATAAGCCCGTAGTACCCTTAGGTTGAGAAAATTGGTCTAAATTTTGTTTTCGTCCAATAACGCTTTACAGCGATTCTGCACAATCGGACACTTCCAGCACAACACGAATATGATGATTATAAGCCCGTAGTACCCTTAGGTTGAGAAAATTGGTTAAATTTTGTTGAGTTCAATAACGCTTTGTAGCGATGTTGCACAATCGGACACTTGCAGCGCAACACGAATATGATGATTATAAGCCCGTAGTACCCTTAGGTTGACAAAATCGGTCGAAATTTTTGTTCGTCCAATAAGGCTTTGTAGCGATGTCTCGCAATCGGACACTTGCAGCGCAACACGAATATGATGATTATAAGCCCCTAGTACCCTTAGGTTGAAAAAATCTGTTGAATTTTTTTTTCGTTCAATAAGGCTTTGTAGCGATGTTGCACAATCGGACACTTGCAGCGCAACACGAATATGATGATTATAAGCCCGTAGTACCCTTAGGTTGACCAAATCGGTCGAAATTTTTTTTCGACCAATAAGGCTTTGTAGCGATGGCTCGCAATCGGAAATTTCCCGCGCAACACGAATATGATGATTATAAACCCGTAGTACCCTTAGGTTGAGAAAATTGGTTAAATTTTTTTTTCGTTCAATAACGCTTTGTAGCGATGTTGCACAATCGGACACTTGCAGCGCAACACGAATATGATGATTATAAGCCCGTAGTACCCTTAGGTTGAAAAAATCGGTCGAATTTTTTTTTCGTTCAATAACGCTTTGTAGCGATGTTGCACAATCGGACACTTGCAGTGCAACACGAATATGATAATTATAAGCCCGTAGTACCCTTAGGTTGAAAAAATCGGTCGAATTTTTTGTTCGTTCAATAAGGCTTTGTAGCGATGTTGCACAATCGGAAACTTGCAGCGCAACATGAATATGATGATTATAAGCCCGTAGTACCCTTAGGTTGACAAAATCGGTCGAAATTTCGTTTCGTCCAATAAGGCTTTGTAGCGATGTTGCACAATCGGACACTTGCAGCGCAACACGAATATGATGATTATAAGCCCGTAGTACCCTTAGGTTGAGAAAATTGGTCTAAATTTTGTTTTCGTCCAATAACGCTTTACAGCGATTCTGCAGAATCGGACACTTCCAGCACAACACGACTATGATGATTATAAGCCCCTAGTACCCTTAGGTTGAAAAAATCGGTTGAATTTTTTTTTCGTTCAATAAGGCTTTGTAGCGATGTTGCACAATCGGACACTTGCAGCGCAACACGAATATGATGATTATAAGCCCGTAGTACCCTTAGGTTGACAAAATCGGTCGAAATTTTTTTTCGTCCAATAAGGCTTTGTAGCGATGGCTCGCAATCGGAAATTTCCCGCGCAACACGAATATGATGATTATAAACCCGTAGTACCCTTAGGTTGAGAAAATTGGTCTAAATTTTGTTTTCGTCCAATAACGCTTTACAGCGATGTTGCACAATCGGACACTTCCAGCACAACGCGAATATGATGATTATAAGCCCGTAGTACCCTTAGGTTGAGAAAATTGGTTAAATTTTTGTTTCGTTCAATAACGCTTTGTAGCGATGTTGCACAATCGGACACTTGCAGCGCAACACGAATATGATAATTATAAGCCCGTAGTACCCTTAGGTTGAAAAAATCGGTCGAATTTTTTTTTCGTTCAATAAGGCTTTGTAGCGATGTTGCACAATCAGACACTTGCAGCGCGACACGAATATGATGATTATAAGCCCGTAGTACCCTTAGGTTGAAAAAATTGGTCGAATTTTGTTTTCGTTTAATAACGGTTTGTAGCGATGTTGCACAATCGGACACTTGCAGCGCAACACGAATATGATGATTATACGCCCGTAGTACCCTTAGGTTGAGAAAATTGGTTAAATTTTTTTTTCGTTCAATAACGCTTTGTAGCGATGTTGCACAATCGGACACTTGCAGCGCAACACGAATATGATGATTATAAGCCCGTAGTACCCTTAGGTTGAAAAAATCGGTCGAATTTTTTTTTCGTTCAATAACGCTTTGTAGCGATGTTGCACAATCGGACACTTGCAGTGCAACACGAATATGATAATTATAAGCCCGTAGTACCCTTAGGTTGAAAAAATCGGTCGAATTTTTTTTTCGTTCAATAAGGCTTTGTAGCGATGTTGCACAATCGGAAACTTGCAGCGCAACATGAATATGATGATTATAAGCCCGTAGTACCCTTAGGTTGACAAAATCGGTCGAAATTTCGTTTCGTCCAATAAGGCTTTGTAGCGATGTTGCACAATCGGACACTTGCAGCGCAACACGAATATGATGATTATAAGCCCGTAGTACCCTTAGGTTGAGAAAATTGGTCTAAATTTTGTTTTCGTCCAATAACGCTTTACAGCGATTCTGCACAATCGGACACTTCCAGCACAACACGACTATGATGATTATAAGCCCGTAGTACCCTTAGGTTGAGAAAATTGGTTAAATTTTGTTTTCGGTCAATAAGGCTTTGTAGCGATGTTGCACAATCGGACACTTGCAGCGCAACGCGAGTATGATGATTATAAGCCCGTAGTACCCTTAGGTTGACAAAATCGGTCGAATTTTTTTTTCGTTCAATAAGGCTTTGCAGCGATGTTGTGCAATCGGTCACTTGCAGCGCAACACGAATATGATGATTATAAACCCGTAGTACCCTTAGGTTGAAAAAATTGGTCGAATTTTGTTTTCGTTTAATAACGCTTTGTAGCGATGTTGCACAATCGGACACTTGCAGCGCAACACGAATATGATGATTATAAGCCCGTAGTACCCTTAGGTTGACAAAATCGGTCGAAATTTTTTTTCGTCCAATAAGGCTTTGTAGCGATGGCTCGCAATCGGAAATTTCCCGCGCAACACGAATATGATGATTATAAACCCGTAGTACCCTTAGGTTGAGAAAATTGGTCTAAATTTTGTTTTCGTCCAATAACGCTTTACAGCGATGTTGCACAATCGGACACTTCCAGCACAACGCGAATATGATGATTATAAGCCCGTAGTACCCTTAGGTTGAGAAAATTGGTTAAATTTTTGTTTCGTTCAATAACGCTTTGTAGCGATGTTGCACAATCGGACACTTGCAGCGCAACACGAATATGATAATTATAAGCCCGTAGTACCCTTAGGTTGAAAAAATCGGTCGAATTTTTTTTTCGTTCAATAAGGCTTTGTAGCGATGTTGCACAATCAGACACTTGCAGCGCGACACGAATATGATGATTATAAGCCCGTAGTACCCTTAGGTTGAAAAAATTGGTCGAATTTTGTTTTCGTTTAATAACGGTTTGTAGCGATGTTGCACAATCGGACACTTGCAGCGCAACACGAATATGATGATTATACGCCCGTAGTACCCTTAGGTTGAGAAAATTGGTTAAATTTTTTTTTCGTTCAATAACGCTTTGTAGCGATGTTGCACAATCGGACACTTGCAGCGCAACACGAATATGATGATTATAAGCCCGTAGTACCCTTAGGTTGAAAAAATCGGTCGAATTTTTTTTTCGTTCAATAACGCTTTGTAGCGATGTTGCACAATCGGACACTTGCAGTGCAACACGAATATGATAATTATAAGCCCGTAGTACCCTTAGGTTGAAAAAATCGGTCGAATTTTTTTTTCGTTCAATAAGGCTTTGTAGCGATGTTGCACAATCGGAAACTTGCAGCGCAACATGAATATGATGATTATAAGCCCGTAGTACCCTTAGGTTGACAAAATCGGTCGAAATTTCGTTTCGTCCAATAAGGCTTTGTAGCGATGTTGCACAATCGGACACTTGCAGCGCAACACGAATATGATGATTATAAGCCCGTAGTACCCTTAGGTTGAGAAAATTGGTCTAAATTTTGTTTTCGTCCAATAACGCTTTACAGCGATTCTGCACAATCGGACACTTCCAGCACAACACGACTATGATGATTATAAGCCCGTAGTACCCTTAGGTTGAGAAAATTGGTTAAATTTTGTTTTCGGTCAATAAGGCTTTGTAGCGATGTTGCACAATCGGACACTTGCAGCGCAACGCGAGTATGATGATTATAAGCCCGTAGTACCCTTAGGTTGACAAAATCGGTCGAATTTTTTTTTCGTTCAATAAGGCTTTGCAGCGATGTTGTGCAATCGGTCACTTGCAGCGCAACACGAATATGATGATTATAAACCCGTAGTACCCTTAGGTTGAAAAAATTGGTCGAATTTTGTTTTCGTTTAATAACGCTTTGTAGCGATGTTGCACAATCGGACACTTGCAGCGCAACACGAATATGATGATTATAAGCCCGTAGTACCCTTAGGTTGACCAAATCGGTCGAAATTTTTTTTCGACCAATAAGGCTTTGTAGCGATGGCTCGCAATCGGAAATTTCCCGCGCAACACGAATATGATGATTATAAACCCGTAGTACCCTTAGGTTGAGAAAATTGGTTAAATTTTTTTTTCGTTCAATAACGCTTTGTAGCGATGTTGCACAATCGGACACTTGCAGCGCAACACGAATATGATGATTATAAGCCCGTAGTACCCCTAGGTTGAAAAAATCGGTCGAATTTTTTTTTCGTTCAATAACGCTTTGTAGCGATGTTGCACAATCGGACACTTGCAGTGCAACACGAATATGATAATTATAAGCCCGTAGTACCCTTAGGTTGAAAAAATCGGTCGAATTTTTTTTTCGTTCAATAAGGCTTTGTAGCGATGTTGCACAATCGGAAACTTGCAGCGCAACATGAATATGATGATTATAAGCCCGTAGTACCCTTAGGTTGACAAAATCGGTCGAAATTTCGTTTCGTCCAATAAGGCTTTGTAGCGATGTTGCACAATCGGACACTTGCAGCGCAACACGAATATGATGATTATAAGCCCGTAGTACCCTTAGGTTGAGAAAATTGGTCTAAATTTTGTTTTCGTCCAATAACGCTTTACAGCGATTCTGCAGAATCGGACACTTCCAGCACAACACGACTATGATGATTATAAGCCCCTAGTACCCTTAGGTTGAAAAAATCGGTTGAATTTTTTTTCGTTCAATAAGGCTTTGTAGCGATGTTGCACAATCAGACACTTGCAGCGCGACACGAATATCATGATTATAAGCCCGTAGTATCCTTAGGTTGAAAAAATTGGTCGAATTTTGTTTTCGTTTAATAACGCTTTGTAGCGATGTTGCACAATCGGAGACTTGCAGCGCAACACGAATATGATGATTATAAGCCCGTAGTACCCTTAGGTTGACCAAATCGGTCGAAATTTTTTTTCGACCAATAAGGCTTTGTAGCGATGGCTCGCAATCGGAAATTTCCCGCGCAACACGAATATGATGATTATAAACCCGTAGTACCCTTAGGTTGAGAAAATTGGTTAAATTTTTTTTTCGTTCAATAACGCTTTGTAGCGATGTTGCACAATCGGACACTTGCAGCGCAACACGAATATGATGATTATAAGCCCGTAGTACCCTTAGGTTGAAAAAATCGGTCGAATTTTTTTTTCGTTCAATAACGCTTTGTAGCGATGTTGCACAATCGGACACTTGCAGTGCAACACGAATATGATAATTATAAGCCCGTAGTACCCTTAGGTTGAAAAAATCGGTCGAATTTTTTTTTCGTTCAATAAGGCTTTGTAGCGATGTTGCACAATCGGAAACTTGCAGCGCAACATGAATATGATGATTATAAGCCCGTAGTACCCTTAGGTTGACAAAATCGGTCGAAATTTCGTTTCGTCCAATAAGGCTTTGTAGCGATGTTGCACAATCGGACACTTGCAGCGCAACACGAATATGATGATTATAAGCCCGTAGTACCCTTAGGTTGAGAAAATTGGTCTAAATTTTGTTTTCGTCCAATAACGCTTTACAGCGATTCTGCAGAATCGGACACTTCCAGCACAACACGACTATGATGATTATAAGCCCCTAGTACCCTTAGGTTGAAAAAATCGGTTGAATTTTTTTTTCGTTCAATAAGGCTTTGTAGCGATGTTGCACAATCAGACACTTGCAGCGCGACACGAATATCATGATTATAAGCCCGTAGTATCCTTAGGTTGAAAAAATTGGTCGAATTTTGTTTTCGTTTAATAACGCTTTGTAGCGATGTTGCACAATCGGACACTTGCAGCGCAACACGAATATGATGATTATAAGCCCGTAGTACCCTTAGGTTGACCAAATCGGTCGAAATTTTTTTTCGACCAATAAGGCTTTGTAGCGATGGCTCGCAATCGGAAATTTCCCGCGCAACACGAATATGATGATTATAAACCCGTAGTACCCTTAGGTTGAGAAAATTGGTTAAATTTTTTTTTCGTTCAATAACGCTTTGTAGCGATGTTGCACAATCGGACACTTGCAGTGCAACACGAATATGATAATTATAAGCCCGTAGTACCCTTAGGTTGAAAAAATCGGTCGAATTTTTTTTTCGTTCAATAAGGCTTTGTAGCGATGTTGCACAATCGGAAACTTGCAGCGCAACATGAATATGATGATTATAAGCCCGTAGTACCCTTAGGTTGACAAAATCGGTCGAAATTTCGTTTCGTCCAATAAGGCTTTGTAGCGATGTTGCACAATCGGACACTTGCAGCGCAACACGAATATGATGATTATAAGCCCGTAGTACCCTTAGGTTGAGAAAATTGGTCTAAATTTTGTTTTCGTCCAATAACGCTTTACAGCGATTCTGCAGAATCGGACACTTCCAGCACAACACGACTATGATGATTATAAGCCCCTAGTACCCTTAGGTTGAAAAAATCGGTTGAATTTTTTTTTCGTTCAATAAGGCTTTGTAGCGATGTTGCACAATCAGACACTTGCAGCGCGACACGAATATCATGATTATAAGCCCGTAGTATCCTTAGGTTGAAAAAATTGGTCGAATTTTGTTTTCGTTTAATAACGCTTTGTAGCGATGTTGCACAATCGGACACTTGCAGCGCAACACGAATATGATGATTATAAGCCCGTAGTACCCTTAGGTTGACAAAATCGGTCGAAATTTTTTTTCGTCCAATAAGGCTTTGTAGCGATGGCTCGCAATCGGAAATTTCCCGCGCAACACGAATATGATGATTATAAACCCGTAGTACCCTTAGGTTGAGAAAATTGGTCTAAATTTTGTTTTCGTCCAATAACGCTTTACAGCGATGTTGCACAATCGGACACTTCCAGCACAACGCGAATATGATGATTATAAGCCCGTAGTACCCTTAGGTTGAGAAAATTGGTTAAATTTTTGTTTCGTTCAATAACGCTTTGTAGCGATGTTGCACAATCGGACACTTGCAGCGCAACACGAATATGATAATTATAAGCCCGTAGTACCCTTAGGTTGAAAAAATCGGTCGAATTTTTTTTTCGTTCAATAAGGCTTTGTAGCGATGTTGCACAATCAGACACTTGCAGCGCGACACGAATATGATGATTATAAGCCCGTAGTACCCTTAGGTTGAAAAAATTGGTCGAATTTTGTTTTCGTTTAATAACGGTTTGTAGCGATGTTGCACAATCGGACACTTGCAGCGCAACACGAATATGATGATTATACGCCCGTAGTACCCTTAGGTTGAGAAAATTGGTTAAATTTTTTTTTCGTTCAATAACGCTTTGTAGCGATGTTGCACAATCGGACACTTGCAGCGCAACACGAATATGATGATTATAAGCCCGTAGTACCCTTAGGTTGAAAAAATCGGTCGAATTTTTTTTTCGTTCAATAACGCTTTGTAGCGATGTTGCACAATCGGACACTTGCAGTGCAACACGAATATGATAATTATAAGCCCGTAGTACCCTTAGGTTGAAAAAATCGGTCGAATTTTTTTTTCGTTCAATAAGGCTTTGTAGCGATGTTGCACAATCGGAAACTTGCAGCGCAACATGAATATGATGATTATAAGCCCGTAGTACCCTTAGGTTGACAAAATCGGTCGAAATTTCGTTTCGTCCAATAAGGCTTTGTAGCGATGTTGCACAATCGGACACTTGCAGCGCAACACGAATATGATGATTATAAGCCCGTAGTACCCTTAGGTTGAGAAAATTGGTCTAAATTTTGTTTTCGTCCAATAACGCTTTACAGCGATTCTGCACAATCGGACACTTCCAGCACAACACGACTATGATGATTATAAGCCCGTAGTACCCTTAGGTTGAGAAAATTGGTTAAATTTTGTTTTCGTTCAATAAGGCTTTGTAGCGATGTTGCACAATCGGACACTTGCAGCGCAACGCGAGTATGATGATTATAAGCCCGTAGTACCCTTAGGTTGACAAAATCGGTCGAATTTTTTTTTCGTTCAATAAGGCTTAGCAGCGATGTTGTGCAATCGGTCACTTGCAGCGCAACACGAATATGATGATTATAAACCCGTAGTACCCTTAGGTTAAGAAAATTGGTCTAAATTTTGTTTTCGTCCAATAACGCTTTACAGCGATGTTGCACAATCGGACACTTCCAGCACAACACGAATATGATGATTATAAGCCCGTAGTACCCTTAGGTTGAGAAAATTGGTTAAATTTTGTTGAGTTCAATAACGCTTTGTAGCGATGTTGCACAATCGGACACTTGCAGCGCAACACGAATATGATGATTATAAGCCCGTAGTACCCTTAGGTTGACAAAATCGGTCGAAATTTTTTTTCGTCCAATAAGGCTTTGTAGCGATGTCTCGCAATCGGACACTTGCAGCGCAACACGAATATGATGATTATAAGCCCGTAGTACCCTTAGGTTGATAAAATTGGTTAAATTTTTTTTTCGTTCAATAACGCTTTGTAGCGATGTTGCACAATCGGACACTTGCAGCGCAACACGAATATGATGATTATAAGCCCCTAGTACCCTTAGGTTGAAAAAATCGGTCGAATTTTTTTTTCGTTCAATAAGGCTTTGTAGCGATGTTGCACAATCAGACACTTGCAGCGCGACACGAATATGATGATTATAAGCCCGTAGTACCCTTAGGTTGACAAAATTGGTCGAATTTTGTTTTCGTCCAATAACGCTTTACAGCGATTCTGCACAATCGGACACTTCCAGCACAACACGACTATGATGATTATAAGCCCGTAGTACCCTTAGGTTGAGAAAATTGGTTAAATTTTGTTTTCGGTCAATAAGGCTTTGTAGCGATGTTGCACAATCGGACACTTGCAGCGCGACACGAATATGATGATTATAAGCCCGTAGTACCCTTAGGTTGAAAAAATTGGTCGAATTTTGTTTTCGTTTAATAACGTTTTGTAGCGATGTTGCACAATCGGACACTTGCAGCGCAACATGAATATGATGATTATAAGCCCGTAGTACCCTTAGGTTGACAAAATCGGTCGAAATTTCTTTTCGTCCAATAAGGCTTTGTAGCGATGTTGCACAATCGGACACTTGCAGCGCAACACGAATATGATGATTATAAGCCCGTAGTACCCTTAGGTTGAGAAAATTGGTCTAAATTTTGTTTTCGTCCAATAACGCTTTACAGCGATTCTGCACAATCGGACACTTCCAGCACAACACGAATATGATGATTATAAGCCCGTAGTACCCTTAGGTTGAGAAAATTGGTTAAATTTTGTTGAGTTCAATAACGCTTTGTAGCGATGTTGCACAATCGGACACTTGCAGCGCAACACGAATATGATGATTATAAGCCCGTAGTACCCTTAGGTTGACAAAATCGGTCGAAATTTTTGTTCGTCCAATAAGGCTTTGTAGCGATGTCTCGCAATCGGACACTTGCAGCGCAACACGAATATGATGATTATAAGCCCCTAGTACCCTTAGGTTGAAAAAATCTGTTGAATTTTTTTTTCGTTCAATAAGGCTTTGTAGCGATGTTGCACAATCAGACACTTGCAGCGCGACACAAATATGATGATTATAAGCCCGTAGTACCCTTAGGTTGAAAAAATTGGTCGAATTTTGTTTTCGTTTAATAACGCTTTGTAGCGATGTTGCACAATCGGACACTTGCAGCGCAACACGAATATGATGATTATAAGCCCGTAGTACCCTTAGGTTGACCAAATCGGTCGAAATTTTTTTTCGTCCAATAAGGCTTTGTAGCGATGGCTCGCAATCGGAAATTTCCCGCGCAACACGAATATGATGATTATAAACCCGTAGTACCCTTAGGTTGAGAAAATTGGTCTAAATTTTGTTTTCGTCCAATAACGCTTTACAGCGATGTTGCACAATCGGACACTTCCAGCACAACACGAATATGATGATTATAAGCCCGTAGTACCCTTAGGTTGAGAAAATTGGTTAAATTTTTTTTTCGTTCAATAACGCTTTGTAGCGATGTTGCACAATCGGACACTTGCAGCGCAACACGAATATGATAATTATAAGCCCGTAGTACCCTTAGGTTGAAAAAATCGGTCGAATTTTTTTTTCGTTCAATAAGGCTTTGTAGCGATGTTGCACAATCAGACACTTGCAGCGCAACACGAATATGATGATTATAAGCCCGTAGTACCCTTAGGTTGAGAAAATTGGTCTAAATTTTGTTTTCGTCCAATAACGCTTTACAGCGATTCTGCACAATCGGACACTTCCAGCACAACACGAATATGATGATTATAAGCCCGTAGTACCCTTAGGTTGAGAAAATTGGTCGAATTTTGTTTTCGTTTAATAACGCTTTGTAGCGATGTTGCACAATCGGACACTTGCAGCGCAACACGAATATGATGATTATAAGCCCGTAGTACCCTTAGGTTGACCAAATCGGTCGAAATTTTTTTTCGACCAATAAGGCTTTGTAGCGATGGCTCGCAATCGGAAATTTCCCGCGCAACACGAATATGATGATTATAAGCCCGTAGTACCCTTAGGTTGAAAAAATTGGTCGAATTTTGTTTTCGTTTAATAACGTTTTGTAGCGATGTTGCACAATCGGACACTTGCAGCGCAACACGAATATGATGATTATACGCCCGTAGTACCCTTAGGTTGAGAAAATTGGTTAAATTTTTTTTTCGTTCAATAACGCTTTGTAGCGATGTTGCACAATCGGACACTTGCAGCGCAACACGAATATGATGATTATAAGCCCGTAGTACCCTTAGGTTGAAAAAATCGGTCGAATTTTTTTTTCGTTCAATAACGCTTTGTAGCGATGTTGCACAATCGGACACTTGCAGTGCAACACGAATATGATAATTATAAGCCCGTAGTACCCTTAGGTTGAAAAAATCGGTCGAATTTTTTTTTCGTTCAATAAGGCTTTGTAGCGATGTTGCACAATCGGAAACTTGCAGCGCAACATGAATATGATGATTATAAGCCCGTAGTACCCTTAGGTTGACAAAATCGGTCGAAATTTCGTTTCGTCCAATAAGGCTTTGTAGCGATGTTGCACAATCGGACACTTGCAGCGCAACACGAATATGATGATTATAAGCCCGTAGTACCCTTAGGTTGAGAAAATTGGTCTAAATTTTGTTTTCGTCCAATAACGCTTTACAGCGATTCTGCAGAATCGGACACTTCCAGCACAACACGACTATGATGATTATAAGCCCCTAGTACCCTTAGGTTGAAAAAATCGGTTGAATTTTTTTTTCGTTCAATAAGGCTTTGTAGCGATGTTGCACAATCAGACACTTGCAGCGCGACACGAATATCATGATTATAAGCCCGTAGTACCCTTAGGTTGACAAAATCGGTCGAAATTTTTTTTCGTCCAATAAGGCTTTGTAGCGATGGCTCGCAATCGGAAATTTCCCGCGCAACACGAATATGATGATTATAAACCCGTAGTACCCTTAGGTTGAGAAAATTGGTCTAAATTTTGTTTTCGTCCAATAACGCTTTACAGCGATGTTGCACAATCGGACACTTCCAGCACAACGCGAATATGATGATTATAAGCCCGTAGTACCCTTAGGTTGAGAAAATTGGTTAAATTTTTGTTTCGTTCAATAACGCTTTGTAGCGATGTTGCACAATCGGACACTTGCAGCGCAACACGAATATGATAATTATAAGCCCGTAGTACCCTTAGGTTGAAAAAATCGGTCGAATTTTTTTTTCGTTCAATAAGGCTTTGTAGCGATGTTGCACAATCAGACACTTGCAGCGCGACACGAATATGATGATTATAAGCCCGTAGTACCCTTAGGTTGAAAAAATTGGTCGAATTTTGTTTTCGTTTAATAACGGTTTGTAGCGATGTTGCACAATCGGACACTTGCAGCGCAACACGAATATGATGATTATAAGCCCGTAGTACCCTTAGGTTGACAAAATCGGTCGAAATTTCTTTTCGTCCAATAAGGCTTTGTAGCGATGTTGCACAATCGGACACTTGCAGCGCAACACGAATATGATGATTATAAGCCCGTAGTACCCTTAGGTTGAGAAAATTGGTCTAAATTTTGTTTTCGTCCAATAACGCTTTACAGCGATTCTGCACAATCGGACACTTCCAGCACAACACGAATATGATGATTATAAGCCCGTAGTACCCTTAGGTTGAGAAAATTGGTTAAATTTTGTTGAGTTCAATAACGCTTTGTAGCGATGTTGCACAATCGGACACTTGCAGCGCAACACGAATATGATGATTATAAGCCCGTAGTACCCTTAGGTTGACAAAATCGGTCGAAATTTTTGTTCGTCCAATAAGGCTTTGTAGCGATGTCTCGCAATCGGACACTTGCAGCGCAACACGAATATGATGATTATAAGCCCCTAGTACCCTTAGGTTGAAAAAATCTGTTGATTTTTTTTTCGTTCAATAAGGCTTTGTAGCGATGTTGCACAATCAGACACTTGCAGCGCGACACGAATATGATGATTATAAGCCCGTAGTACCCTTAGGTTGAAAAAATTGGTCGAATTTTGTTTTCGTTTAATAACGCTTTGTAGCGATGTTGCACAATCGGACACTTGCAGCGCAACACGAATATAATGATTATAAGCCCGTAGTACCCTTAGGTTGACCAAATCGGTCGAAATTTTTTTTCGTCCAATAAGGCTTTGTAGCGATGGCTCGCAATCGGAAATTTCCCGCGCAACACGAATATGATGATTATAAACCCGTAGTACCCTTAGGTTGAGAAAATTGGTCTAAATTTTGTTTTCGTCCAATAACGCTTTACAGCGATTCTGCACAATCGGACACTTCCAGCACAACACGAATATGATGATTATAAGCCCGTAGTACCCTTAGGTTGAGAAAATTGGTCGAATTTTGTTTTCGTTTAATAACGGTTTGTAGCGATGTTGCACAATCGGACACTTGCAGCGCAACACGAATATGATGATTATACGCCCGTAGTACCCTTAGGTTGAGAAAATTGGTTAAATTTTTTTTTCGTTCAATAACGCTTTGTAGCGATGTTGCACAATCGGACACTTGCAGCGCAACACGAATATGATGATTATAAGCCCGTAGTACCCTTAGGTTGAAAAAATCGGTCGAATTTTTTTTTCGTTCAATAACGCTTTGTAGCGATGTTGCACAATCGGACACTTGCAGTGCAACACGAATATGATAATTATAAGCCCGTAGTACCCTTAGGTTGAAAAAATCGGTCGAATTTTTTTTTCGTTCAATAAGGCTTTGTAGCGATGTTGCACAATCGGAAACTTGCAGCGCAACATGAATATGATGATTATAAGCCCGTAGTACCCTTAGGTTGACAAAATCGGTCGAAATTTCGTTTCGTCCAATAAGGCTTTGTAGCGATGTTGCACAATCGGACACTTGCAGCGCAACACGAATATGATGATTATAAGCCCGTAGTACCCTTAGGTTGAGAAAATTGGTCTAAATTTTGTTTTCGTCCAATAACGCTTTACAGCGATTCTGCACAATCGGACACTTCCAGCACAACACGACTATGATGATTATAAGCCCGTAGTACCCTTAGGTTGAGAAAATTGGTTAAATTTTGTTTTCGTTCAATAAGGCTTTGTAGCGATGTTGCACAATCGGACACTTGCAGCGCAACGCGAGTATGATGATTATAAGCCCGTAGTACCCTTAGGTTGACAAAATCGGTCGAATTTTTTTTTCGTTCAATAAGGCTTAGCAGCGATGTTGTGCAATCGGTCACTTGCAGCGCAACACGAATATGATGATTATAAACCCGTAGTACCCTTAGGTTAAGAAAATTGGTCTAAATTTTGTTTTCGTCCAATAACGCTTTACAGCGATGTTGCACAATCGGACACTTCCAGCACAACACGAATATGATGATTATAAGCCCGTAGTACCCTTAGGTTGAGAAAATTGGTTAAATTTTGTTGAGTTCAATAACGCTTTGTAGCGATGTTGCACAATCGGACACTTGCAGCGCAACACGAATATGATGATTATAAGCCCGTAGTACCCTTAGGTTGACAAAATCGGTCGAAATTTTTTTTCGTCCAATAAGGCTTTGTAGCGATGTCTCGCAATCGGACACTTGCAGCGCAACACGAATATGATGATTATAAGCCCGTAGTACCCTTAGGTTGATAAAATTGGTTAAATTTTTTTTTCGTTCAATAACGCTTTGTAGCGATGTTGCACAATCGGACACTTGCAGCGCAACACGAATATGATGATTATAAGCCCCTAGTACCCTTAGGTTGAAAAAATCGGTCGAATTTTTTTTTCGTTCAATAAGGCTTTGTAGCGATGTTGCACAATCAGACACTTGCAGCGCGACACGAATATGATGATTATAAGCCCGTAGTACCCTTAGGTTGACAAAATTGGTCGAATTTTGTTTTCGTCCAATAACGCTTTACAGCGATTCTGCACAATCGGACACTTCCAGCACAACACGACTATGATGATTATAAGCCCGTAGTACCCTTAGGTTGAGAAAATTGGTTAAATTTTGTTTTCGGTCAATAAGGCTTTGTAGCGATGTTGCACAATCGGACACTTGCAGCGCAACGCGAGTATGATGATTATAAGCCCGTAGTACCCTTAGGTTGACAAAATCGGTCGAATTTTTTTTTCGTTCAATAAGGCTTTGCAGCGATGTTGTGCAATCGGTCACTTGCAGCGCAACACGAATATGATGATTATAAACCCGTAGTACCCTTAGGTTGAGAAAATTGGTTAAATTTTGTTGAGTTCAATAACGCTTTGTAGCGATGTTGCACAATCAGACACTTGCAGCGCGACACGAATATGATGATTATAAGCCCGTAGTACCCTTAGGTTGAAAAAATTGGTCGAATTTTGTTTTCGTTTAATAACGTTTTGTAGCGATGTTGCACAATCGGACACTTGCAGCGCAACATGAATATGATGATTATAAGCCCGTAGTACCCTTAGGTTGACAAAATCGGTCGAAATTTCTTTTCGTCCAATAAGGCTTTGTAGCGATGTTGCACAATCGGACACTTGCAGCGCAACACGAATATGATGATTATAAGCCCGTAGTACCCTTAGGTTGAGAAAATTGGTCTAAATTTTGTTTTCGTCCAATAACGCTTTACAGCGATTCTGCACAATCGGACACTTCCAGCACAACACGAATATGATGATTATAAGCCCGTAGTACCCTTAGGTTGAGAAAATTGGTTAAATTTTGTTGAGTTCAATAACGCTTTGTAGCGATGTTGCACAATCGGACACTTGCAGCGCAACACGAATATGATGATTATAAGCCCGTAGTACCCTTAGGTTGACAAAATCGGTCAAAATTTTTGTTCGTCCAATAAGGCTTTGTAGCGATGTCTCGCAATCGGACACTTGCAGCGCAACACGAATATGATGATTATAAGCCCCTAGTACCCTTAGGTTGAAAAAATCTGTTGAATTTTTTTTTCGTTCAATAAGGCTTTGTAGCGATGTTGCACAATCAGAAACTTGCAGCGCGACACGAATATGATGATTATAAGCCCGTAGTACCCTTAGGTTGAAAAAATTGGTCGAATTTTGTTTTCGTTTAATAACGCTTTGTAGCGATGTTGCACAATCGGACACTTGCAGCGCAACACGAATATGATGATTATAAGCCCGTAGTACCCTTAGGTTGACCAAATCGGTCGAAATTTTTTTTCGTCCAATAAGGCTTTGTAGCGATGGCTCGCAATCGGAAATTTCCCGCGCAACACGAATATGATGATTATAAACCCGTAGTACCCTTAGGTTGAGAAAATTGGTCTAAATTTTTTTTTCGTTCAATAACGCTTTGTAGCGATGTTGCACAATCGGACACTTGCAGCGCAACACGAATATGATAATTATAAGCCCGTAGTACCCTTAGGTTGAAAAAATCGGTCGAATTTTTTTTTCGTTCAATAAGGCTTTGTAGCGATGTTGCACAATCAGACACTTGCAGCGCAACACGAATATGATGATTATAAGCCCGTAGTACCCTTAGGTTGAGAAAATTGGTCTAAATTTTGTTTTCGTCCAATAACGCTTTACAGCGATTCTGCACAATCGGACACTTCCAGCACAACACGAATATGATGATTATAAGCCCGTAGTACCCTTAGGTTGAGAAAATTGGTCGAATTTTGTTTTCGTTTAATAACGCTTTGTAGCGATGTTGCACAATCGGACACTTGCAGCGCAACACGAATATGATGATTATAAGCCCGTAGTACCATTAGGTTGACCAAATCGGTCGAAATTTTTTTTCGACCAATAAGGCTTTGTAGCGATGGCTCGCAATCGGAAATTTCCCGCGCAACACGAATATGATGATTATAAACCCGTAGTACCCTTAGGTTGAGAAAATTGGTTAAATTTTTTTTTCGTTCAATAACGCTTTGTAGCGATGTTGCACAATCGGACACTTGCAGCGCAACACGAATATGATAATTATAAGCCCGTAGTACCCTTAGGTTGAAAAAATCGGTCGAATTTTTTTTCGTTCAATAAGGCTTTGTAGCGATGTTGCACAATCAGACACTTGCAGCGCGACACGAATATGATGATTATAAGCCCGTAGTACCCTTAGGTTGAAAAAATTGGTCGAATTTTGTTTTCGTTTAATAACGTTTTGTAGCGATGTTGCACAATCGGACACTTGCAGCGCAACACGAATATGATGATTATACGCCCGTAGTACCCTTAGGTTGAGAAAATTGGTTAAATTTTTTTTTCGTTCAATAACGCTTTGTAGCGATGTTGCACAATCGGACACTTGCAGCGCAACACGAATATGATGATTATAAGCCCGTAGTACCCTTAGGTTGAAAAAATCGGTCGAATTTGTTTTTCGTTCAATAACGCTTTGTAGCGATGTTGCACAATCGGACACTTGCAGTGCAACACGAATATGATAATTATAAGCCCGTAGTACCCTTAGGTTGAAAAAATCGGTCGAATTTTTTTTTCGTTCAATAAGGCTTTGTAGCGATGTTGCACAATCGGAAACTTGCAGCGCAACATGAATATGATGATTATAAGCCCGTAGTACCCTTAGGTTGACAAAATCGGTCGAAATTTCGTTTCGTCCAATAAGGCTTTGTAGCGATGTTGCACAATCGGACACTTGCAGCGCAACACGAATATGATGATTATAAGCCCGTAGTACCCTTAGGTTGAGAAAATTGGTCTAAATTTTGTTTTCGTCCAATAACGCTTTACAGCGATTCTGCAGAATCGGACACTTCCAGCACAACACGACTATGATGATTATAAGCCCCTAGTACCCTTAGGTTGAAAAAATCGGTTGAATTTTTTTTTCGTTCAATAAGGCTTTGTAGCGATGTTGCACAATCAGACACTTGCAGCGCGACACGAATATCATGATTATAAGCCCGTAGTACCCTTAGGTTGAAAAAATTGGTCGAATTTTGTTTTCGTTTAATAACGCTTTGTAGCGATGTTGCACAATCGGACACTTGCAGCGCAACACGAATATGATGATTATAAGCCCGTAGTACCCTTAGGTTGACAAAATCGGTCGAAATTTTTTTTCGTCCAATAAGGCTTTGTAGCGATGGCTCGCAATCGGAAATTTCCCGCGCAACACGAATATGATGATTATAAACCCGTAGTACCCTTAGGTTGAGAAAATTGGTCTAAATTTTGTTTTCGTCCAATAACGCTTTACAGCGATGTTGCACAATCGGACACTTCCAGCACAACGCGAATATGATGATTATAAGCCCGTAGTACCCTTAGGTTGAGAAAATTGGTTAAATTTTTGTTTCGTTCAATAACGCTTTGTAGCGATGTTGCACAATCGGACACTTGCAGCGCAACACGAATATGATAATTATAAGCCCGTAGTACCCTTAGGTTGACAAAATCGGTCGAAATTTTTGTTCGTCCAATAAGGCTTTGTAGCGATGTCTCGCAATCGGACACTTGCAGCGCAACACGAATATGATGATTATAAGCCCCTAGTACCCTTAGGTTGAAAAAAATCTGTTGAATTTTTTTTTCGTTCAATAAGGCTTTGTAGCGATGTTGCACAATCAGAAACTTGCAGCGCGACACGAATATGATGATTATAAGCCCGTAGTACCCTTAGGTTGAAAAAATTGGTCGAATTTTGTTTTCGTTTAATAACGCTTTGTAGCGATGTTGCACAATCGGACACTTGCAGCGCAACACGAATATGATGATTATAAGCCCGTAGTACCCTTAGGTTGACCAAATCGGTCGAAATTTTTTTTCGTCCAATAAGGCTTTGTAGCGATGGCTCGCAATCGGAAATTTCCCGCGCAACACGAATATGATGATTATAAACCCGTAGTACCCTTAGGTTGAGAAAATTGGTCTAAATTTTGTTTTCGTCCAATAACGCTTTACAGCGATGTTGCACAATCGGACACTTCCAGCACAACACGAATATGATGATTATAAGCCCGTAGTACCCTTAGGTTGAGAAAATTGGTTAAATTTTTTTTTCGTTCAATAACGCTTTGTAGCGATGTTGCACAATCGGACACTTGCAGCGCAACACGAATATGATAATTATAAGCCCGTAGTACCCTTAGGTTGAAAAAATCGGTCGAATTTTTTTTTCGTTCAATAAGGCTTTGTAGCGATGTTGCACAATCAGACACTTGCAGCGCAACACGAATATGATGATTATAAGCCCGTAGTACCCTTAGGTTGAGAAAATTGGTCTAAATTTTGTTTTCGTCCAATAACGCTTTACAGCGATTCTGCACAATCGGACACTTCCAGCACAACACGAATATGATGATTATAAGCCCGTAGTACCCTTAGGTTGAGAAAATTGGTCGAATTTTGTTTTCGTTTAATAACGCTTTGTAGCGATGTTGCACAATCGGACACTTGCAGCGCAACACGAATATGATGATTATAAGCCCGTAGTACCCTTAGGTTGACCAAATCGGTCGAAATTTTTTTTCGACCAATAAGGCTTTGTAGCGATGGCTCGCAATCGGAAATTTCCCGCGCAACACGAATATGATGATTATAAACCCGTAGTACCCTTAGGTTGAGAAAATTGGTTAAATTTTTTTTTCGTTCAATAACGCTTTGTAGCGATGTTGCACAATCGGACACTTGCAGCGCAACACGAATATGATAATTATAAGCCCGTAGTACCCTTAGGTTGAAAAAATCGGTCGAATTTTTTTTTCGTTCAATAAGGCTTTGTAGCGATGTTGCACAATCAGACACTTGCAGCGCGACACGAATATGATGATTATAAGCCCGTAGTACCCTTAGGTTGAAAAAATTGGTCGAATTTTGTTTTCGTTTAATAACGTTTTGTAGCGATGTTGCACAATCGGACACTTGCAGCGCAACACGAATATGATGATTATACGCCCGTAGTACCCTTAGGTTGAGAAAATTGGTTAAATTTTTTTTTCGTTCAATAACGCTTTGTAGCGATGTTGCACAATCGGACACTTGCAGCGCAACACGAATATGATGATTATAAGCCCGTAGTACCCTTAGGTTGAAAAAATCGGTCGAATTTTTTTTTCGTTCAATAACGCTTTGTAGCGATGTTGCACAATCGGACACTTGCAGTGCAACACGAATATGATAATTATAAGCCCGTAGTACCCTTAGGTTGAAAAAATCGGTCGAATTTTTTTTTCGTTCAATAAGGCTTTGTAGCGATGTTGCACAATCGGAAACTTGCAGCGCAACATGAATATGATGATTATAAGCCCGTAGTACCCTTAGGTTGACAAAATCGGTCGAAATTTCGTTTCGTCCAATAAGGCTTTGTAGCGATGTTGCACAATCGGACACTTGCAGCGCAACACGAATATGATGATTATAAGCCCGTAGTACCCTTAGGTTGAGAAAATTGGTCTAAATTTTGTTTTCGTCCAATAACGCTTTACAGCGATTCTGCACAATCGGACACTTCCAGCACAACACGACTATGATGATTATAAGCCCGTAGTACCCTTAGGTTGAGAAAATTGGTTAAATTTTGTTTTCGTTCAATAAGGCTTTGTAGCGATGTTGCACAATCGGACACTTGCAGCGCAACGCGAGTATGATGATTATAAGCCCGTAGTACCCTTAGGTTGACAAAATCGGTCGAATTTTTTTTTCGTTCAATAAGGCTTAGCAGCGATGTTGTGCAATCGGTCACTTGCAGCGCAACACGAATATGATGATTATAAACCCGTAGTACCCTTAGGTTAAGAAAATTGGTCTAAATTTTGTTTTCGTCCAATAACGCTTTACAGCGATGTTGCACAATCGGACACTTCCAGCACAACACGAATATGATGATTATAAGCCCGTAGTACCCTTAGGTTGAGAAAATTGGTTAGATTTTGTTGAGTTCAATAACGCTTTGTAGCGATGTTGCACAATCGGACACTTGCAGCGCAACACGAATATGATGATTATAAGCCCGTAGTACCCTTAGGTTGACAAAATCGGTCGAAATTTTTTTTCGTCCAATAAGGCTTTGTAGCGATGTCTCGCAATCGGACACTTGCAGCGCAACACGAATATGATGATTATAAGCCCGTAGTACCCTTAGGTTGATAAAATTGGTTAAATTTTTTTTTCGTTCAATAACGCTTTGTAGCGATGTTGCACAATCGGACACTTGCAGCGCAACACGAATATGATGATTATAAGCCCCTAGTACCCTTAGGTTGAAAAAATCGGTCGAATTTTTTTTTCGTTCAATAAGGCTTTGTAGCGATGTTGCACAATCAGACACTTGCAGCGCGACACGAATATGATGATTATAAGCCCGTAGTACCCTTAGGTTGACAAAATTGGTCGAATTTTGTTTTCGTTTAATAACGCTTTGTAGCGATGTTGCACAATCGGACACTTGCAGCGCAACACGAATATGATGATTATAAGCCCGTAGTACCCTTAGGTTGACAAAATCGGTCGAAATTTTTTTTCGTCCAATAAGGCTTTGTAGCGATGGCTCGCAATCGGAAATTTCCCGCGGAACACGAATATTATGATTATAAGCCCGTAGTACCCTTAGGTTGAGAAAATTGGTTACATTTTTTTTTCGTTAAATAAGGCTTTGTAGCGATGTTGCACAATCGGACACTTGCAGCGCAACAGGAATATGATGATTATAAGCCCGTAGTACCCTTAGGTTGAGAAAATTGGTCGAATTTTGTTTTCGTTTAATAACGCTTTGTAGCGATGTTGCACAATCGGACACTTGCAGCGCAACACGAATATGATGATTATAAGCCCGTAGTACCCTTAGGTTGACAAAATCGGTCGAAATTTTTTTTCGTCCAATAAGGCTTTGTAGCGATGGCTCGCAATCGGAAATTTCCCGCGGAACACGAATATTATGATTATAAGCCCGTAGTACCCTTAGGTTGAGAAAATTGGTTACATTTTTTTTTCGTTAAATAAGGCTTTGTAGCGATGTTGCACAATCGGACACTTGCAGCGCAACAGGAATATGATGATTATAAGCCCGTAGTACCCTTAGGTTGAGAAAATTGGTTAAATTTTGTTGAGTTCAATAACGCTTTGTAGCGATGTTGCACAATCGGACACTTGCAGCGCAACACGAATATGATGATTATAAGCCCGTAGTACCCTTAGGTTGACAAAATCGGTCGAAATTTTTTTTCGTTCAATAAGGCTTTGTAGCGATGTTGCACAATCGGAAACTTGCAGCGCAACATGAATATGATGATTATAAGCCCGTAGTACCCTTAGGTTGACAAAATCGGTCGAAATTTCGTTTCGTCCAATAAGGCTTTGTAGCGATGTTGCACAATCGGACACTTGCAGCGCAACACGAATATGATGATTATAAGCCCGTAGTACCCTTAGGTTGAGAAAATTGGTCTTAATTTTGTTTTCGTCCAATAACGCTTTACAGCGATTCTGCACAATCGGACACTTCCAGCACAACACGACTATGATGATTATAAGCCCGTAGTACCCTTAGGTTGAGAAAATTGGTTAAATTTTGTTTTCGTCCAATAACGCTTTACAGCGATGTTGCACAATCGGACACTTCCAGCACAACACGAATATGATGATTATAAGCCCGTAGTACCCTTAGGTTGAGAAAATTGGTTAAATTTTTTTTTCGTTCAATAACGCTTTGTAGCGATGTTGCACAATCGGACACTTGCAGCGCAACACGAATATGATAATTATAAGCCCGTAGTACCCTTAGGTTGAAAAAATCGGTCGAATTTTTTTTTCGTTCAATAAGGCTTTGTAGCGATGTTGCACAATCAGACACTTGCAGCGCAACACGAATATGATGATTATAAGCCCGTAGTACCCTTAGGTTGAGAAAATTGGTCTAAATTTTGTTTTCGTCCAATAACGCTTTACAGCGATTCTGCACAATCGGACACTTCCAGCACAACACGAATATGATGATTATAAGCCCGTAGTACCCTTAGGTTGAGAAAATTGGTCGAATTTTGTTTTCGTTTAATAACGCTTTGTAGCGATGTTGCACAATCGGACACTTGCAGCGCAACACGAATATGATGATTATAAGCCCGTAGTACCCTTAGGTTGACCAAATCGGTCGAAATTTTTTTTCGATCAATAAGGCTTTGTAGCGATGGCTCGCAATCGGAAATTTCCCGCGCAACACGAATATGATGATTATAAACCCGTAGTACCCTTAGGTTGAGAAAATTGGTTAAATTTTTTTTTCGTTCAATAACGCTTTGTAGCGATGTTGCACAATCGGACACTTGCAGCGCAACACGAATATGATAATTATAAGCCCGTAGTACCCTTAGGTTGAAAAAATCGGTCGAATTTTTTTTTCGTTCAATAAGGCTTTGTAGCGATGTTGCACAATCAGACACTTGCAGCGCGACACGAATATGATGATTATAAGCCCGTAGTACCCTTAGGTTGAAAAAATTGGTCGAATTTTGTTTTCGTTTAATAACGTTTTGTAGCGATGTTGCACAATCGGACACTTGCAGCGCAACACGAATATGATGATTATACGCCCGTAGTACCCTTAGGTTGAGAAAATTGGTTAAATTTTTTTTTCGTTCAATAACGCTTTGTAGCGATGTTGCACAATCGGACACTTGCAGCGCAACACGAATATGATGATTATAAGCCCGTAGTACCCTTAGGTTGAAAAAATCGGTCGAATTTTTTTTTCGTTCAATAACGCTTTGTAGCGATGTTGCACAATCGGACACTTGCAGTGCAATACGAATATGATAATTATAAGCCCGTAGTACCCTTAGGTTGAAAAAATCGGTCGAATTTTTTTTTCGTTCAATAAGGCTTTGTAGCGATGTTGCACAATCGGAAACTTGCAGCGCAACATGAATATGATGATTATAAGCCCGTAGTACCCTTAGGTTGACAAAATCGGTCGAAATTTCGTTTCGTCCAATAAGGCTTTGTAGCGATGTTGCACAATCGGACACTTGCAGCGCAACACGAATATGATGATTATAAGCCCGTAGTACCCTTAGGTTGAGAAAATTGGTCTAAATTTTGTTTTCGTCCAATAACGCTTTACAGCGATTCTGCACAATCGGACACTTCCAGCACAACACGACTATGATGATTATAAGCCCGTAGTACCCTTAGGTTGAGAAAATTGGTTAAATTTTGTTTTCGTTCAATAAGGCTTTGTAGCGATGTTGCACAATCGGACACTTGCAGCGCAACGCGAGTATGATGATTATAAGCCCGTAGTACCCTTAGGTTGACAAAATCGGTCGAATTTTTTTTTCGTTCAATAAGGCTTAGCAGCGATGTTGTGCAATCGGTCACTTGCAGCGCAACACGAATATGATGATTATAAACCCGTAGTACCCTTAGGTTAAGAAAATTGGTCTAAATTTTGTTTTCGTCCAATAACGCTTTACAGCGATGTTGCACAATCGGACACTTCCAGCACAACACGAATATGATGATTATAAGCCCGTAGTACCCTTAGGTTGAGAAAATTGGTTAAATTTTGTTGAGTTCAATAACGCTTTGTAGCGATGTTGCACAATCGGACACTTGCAGCGCAACACGAATATGATGATTATAAGCCCGTAGTACCCTTAGGTTGACAAAATCGGTCGAAATTTTTTTTCGTCCAATAAGGCTTTGTAGCGATGTCTCGCAATCGGACACTTGCAGCGCAACACGAATATGATGATTATAAGCCCGTAGTACCCTTAGGTTGATAAAATTGGTTAAATTTTTTTTTCGTTCAATAACGCTTTGTAGCGATGTTGCACAATCGGACACTTGCAGCGCAACACGAATATGATGATTATAAGCCCCTAGTACCCTTAGGTTGAAAAAATCGGTCGAATTTTTTTTTCGTTCAATAAGGCTTTGTAGCGATGTTGCACAATCAGACACTTGCAGCGCGACACGAATATGATGATTATAAGCCCGTAGTACCCTTAGGTTGACAAAATTGGTCGAATTTTGTTTTCGTTTAATAACGCTTTGTAGCGATGTTGCACAATCGGACACTTGCAGCGCAACACGAATATGATGATTATAAGCCCGTAGGACCCTTAGGTTGACAAAATCGGTCGAAATTTCTTTTCGTCCAATAAGGCTTTGTAGCGATGGCTCGCAATCGGAAATTTCCCGCGGAACACGAATATTATGATTATAAGCCCGTAGTACCCTTAGGTTGAGAAAATTGGTTACATTTTTTTTTCGTTAAATAAGGCTTTGTAGCGATGTTGCACAATCGGACACTTGCAGCGCAACAGGAATATGATGATTATAAGCCCGTAGTACCCTTAGGTTGAGAAAATTGGTCGAATTTTGTTTTCGTTTAATAACGCTTTGTAGCGATGTTGCACAATCGGACACTTGCAGCGCAACACGAATATGATGATTATAAGCCCGTAGTACCCTTAGGTTGACAAAATCGGTCGAAATTTTTTTTCGTCCAATAAGGCTTTGTAGCGATGGCTCGCAATCGGAAATTTCCCGCGGAACACGAATATTATGATTATAAGCCCGTAGTACCCTTAGGTTGAGAAAATTGGTTACATTTTTTTTTCGTTAAATAAGGCTTTGTAGCGATGTTGCACAATCGGACACTTGCAGCGCAACAGGAATATGATGATTATAAGCCCGTAGTACCCTTAGGTTGAGAAAATTGGTTAAATTTTGTTGAGTTCAATAACGCTTTGTAGCGATGTTGCACAATCGGACACTTGCAGCGCAACACGAATATGATGATTATAAGCCCGTAGTACCCTTAGGTTGACAAAATCGGTCGAAATTTTTTTTCGTCCAATAAGGCTTTGTAGCGATGTCTCGCAATCGGACACTTGCAGCGCAACACGAATATGATGATTATAAGCCCGTAGTACCCTTAGGTTGATAAAATTGGTTAAATTTTTTTTTCGTTCAATAACGCTTTGTAGCGATGTTGCACAATCGGACACTTGCAGCGCAACACGAATATGATGATTATATGCCCGTAGTACCCTTAGGTTGAAAAAATCGGTCGAATTTTTTTTTCGTTCAATAACGCTTTGTAGCGATGTTGCACAATCGGACACTTGCAGCGCAACACGAATATGATGATTATAAGCCCGTAGTACCCTTAGGTTGACAAAATCGGTCGAATTTTTTTTTCGTTCAATAAGGCTTTGCAGCGATGTTGTGCACTCGGTCACTTGCAGCGCAACACGAATATGATGATTATAAGCCCGTAGTACCCTTAGGTTGAAAAAATCGGTCGAATTTTTTTTTCGTTCAATAAGGCTTTGTAGCGATGTTGCACAATCAGACACTTGCAGCGCGACACGAATATGATGATTATAAGCCCATAGTACCCTTAGGTTGAAAAAATTGGTCGAATTTTGTTTTCGTTTAATAACGTTTTGTAGCGATGTTGCACAATCGGAAACTTGCAGCGCAACATGAATATGATGATTATAAGCCCGTAGTACCCTTAGGTTGACAAAATCGGTCGAAATTTCTTTTCGTCCAATAAGGCTTTGTAGCGATGTTGCACAATCGGACACTTGCAGCGCAACACGAATATGATGATTATAAGCCCGTAGTACCCTTAGGTTGAAAAAATCGGTCGAATTTTTTTTTCGTTCAATAACGCTTTGTAGCGATGTTGCACAATCGGACACTTGCAGTGCAACACGAATATGATAATTATAAGCCCGTAGTACCCTTAGGTTGAAAAAATCGGTCGAATTTTTTTTTCGTTCAATAAGGCTTTGTAGCGATGTTGCACAATCGGAAACTTGCAGCGCAACATGAATATGATGATTATAAGCCCGTAGTACCCTTAGGTTGACAAAATCGGTCGAAATTTCGTTTCGTCCAATAAGGCTTTGTAGCGATGTTGCACAATCGGACACTTGCAGCGCAACACGAATATGATGATTATAAGCCCGTAGTTCCCTTAGGTTGATAAAATCGGTCGAAATTTTGTTTCGTCCAATAAGGCCCTGTAGCGATGTGTCGCAATCGCACACTTGCAGCGCAACACGAATATGATAATTATAAGCCCGTAGTACCCTTAGGTTGATAAAATTGGTTAAATTTTGTTTTCGTTCAATAACGCTTTGTAGCGATGTTGCACAATCGGACACTTGCAGCGCAACGCGAGTATGATGATTATAAGCCCGTAGTACCCTTAGGTTGACAAAATCGGTCGAATTTTTGTTTCGTTCAATAAGGCTTTGCAGCGATGTTGTGCAATCGGTCACTTGCAGCGCAACACGAATATGATGATTATAAGCCCGTAGTACCCTTAGGTTGACAAAATCGGTCGAAATTTTTTTTCGTCCAATAAGGCTTTGTAGCGATGTCTCGCAATCGGACACTTGCAGCGCAACACGAATATGATGATTATAAGCCCGTAGTACCCTTAGGTTGAAAAAATCGGTCGAATTTTTTTTTCGTTCAATAACGCTTTGTAGCGATGTTGCACAATCGGACACTTGCAGCGCAACACGAATATGATAATTATAAGCCCGTAGTACCCTTAGGTTGAAAAAATCGGTCGAATTTTTTTTTCGTTCAATAAGGCTTTGTAGCGATGTTGCACAATCAGACACTTGCAGCGCGACACGAATATGATGATTATAAGCCCGTAGTACCCTTAGGTTGAAAAAATTGGTCGAATTTTGTTTTCGTTTAATAACGTTTTGTAGCGATGTTGCACAATCGGACACTTGCAGCGCAACACGAATATGATGATTATAAGCCCGTAGTACCCTTAGGTTGACAAAATCGGTCGAAATTTTTTTTCGTCCAATAAGGCTTTGTAGCGATGGCTCGCAATCGGAAATTTCCCGCGGAACACGAATATTATGATTATAAGCCCGTAGTACCCTTAGGTTGAAAAAATCGGTCGAATTTTTTTTTCGTTCAATAACGCTTTGTAGCGCTGTTGCACAATCGGACACTTGCAGTGCAACACGAATATGATAATTATAAGCCCGTAGTACCCTTAGGTTGAAAAAATCGGTCGAATTTTTTTTTCGTTCAATAACGCTTTGTAGCGATGTTGCACAATCGGACACTTGCAGCGCAACACGAATATGATGATTATAAGCCCGTAGTACCCTTAGGTTGACAAAATCGGTCGAATTTTTTTTTCGTTCAATAAGGCTTTGCAGCGATGTTGTGCACTCGGTCACTTGCAGCGCAACACGAATATGATGATTATAAGCCCGTAGTACCCTTAGGTTGACAAAATCGGTCGAAATTTTTTTTCGTCCAATAAGGCTTTGTAGCGATGTCTCGCAATCGGACACTTGCAGCGCAACACGAATATGATGATTATAAGCCCGTAGTACCCTTAAGTTGAAAAAATCGGTCGAATTTTTTTTTCGTTCAATAACGCTTTGTAGCGATGTTGCACAATCGGACACTTGCAGCGCAACACGAATATGATAATTATAAGCCCGTAGTACCCTTAGGTTGAAAAAATCGGTCGAATTTTTTTTTCGTTCAATAAGGCTTTGTAGCGATGTTGCACAATCAGACACTTGCAGCGCGACACGAATATGATGATTATAAGCCCGTAGTACCCTTAGGTTGAAAAAATTGGTCGAATTTTGTTTTCGTTTAATAACGTTTTGTAGCGATGTTGCACAATCGGACACTTGCAGCGCAACACGAATATGATGATTATAAGCCCGTAGTACCCTTAGGTTGACAAAATCGGTCGAAATTTTTTTTCGTCCAATAAGGCTTTGTAGCGATGGCTCGCAATCGGAAATTTCCCGCGGAACACGAATATTATGATTATAAGCCCGTAGTACCCTTAGGTTGACAAAATCGGTCGAATTTTTTTTTCGTTCAATAAGGCTTTGCAGCGATGTTGTGCACTCGGAAAACTTGCAGTGCAACACGAATATGATGATTATAAGCCCGTAGTACCCTTAGGTTGACAAAATCGGTCGAAATTTTTTTTCGTCCAATAAGGCTTTGTAGCGATGTCTCGCAATCGGACACTTGCAGCGCAACACGAATATGATGATTATAAGCCCGTAGTACCCTTAGGTTGACAAAATCGGTCGAATTTTGTTTTCGTTCAATAAGGCTTTGCAGCGATGTTGTGCAATCGGTCACTTGCAGCGCAACACGAATATGATGATTATAAGCCCGTAGTACCCTTAGGTTGACAAAATCGGTCGAAATTTTGTTTCGTCCAATAAGGCTTTGTAGCGATGTCTCGCAATCGGACACTTGCAGCGCAACACGAATATGATGATTATAAGCCCGTAGTACCCTTAGGTTGACAAAATCGGTCGAAATTTTTTTTCGTCCAATAAGGCTTTGTAGCGATGTCTCGCAATCGGACACTTGCAGCGCAACACGAATATGATGATTATAAGCCCGTAGTACCCTTAGGTTGAAAAAATCGGTCGAATTTTTTTTTCGTTCAATAACGCTTTGTAGCGATGTTGCACAATCGGACACTTGCAGCGCAACACGAATATGATAATTATAAGCCCGTAGTACCCTTAGGTTGAAAAAATCGGTCGAATTTTTTTTTCGTTCAATAAGGCTTTGTAGCGATGTTGCACAATCAGACACTTGCAGCGCGACACGAATATGATGATTATAAGCCCGTAGTACCCTTAGGTTGAAAAAATTGGTCGAATTTTGTTTTCGTTTAATAACGTTTTGTAGCGATGTTGCACAATCGGACACTTGCAGCGCAACACGAATATGATGATTATAAGCCCGTAGTACCCTTAGGTTGACAAAATCGGTCGAAATTTTTTTTCGTCCAATAAGGCTTTGTAGCGATGGCTCGCAATCGGAAATTTCCCGCGGAACACGAATATTATGATTATAAGCCCGTAGTACCCTTAGGTTGAAAAAATCGGTCGAATTTTTTTTTCGTTCAATAACGCTTTGTAGCGCTGTTGCACAATCGGACACTTGCAGTGCAACACGAATATGATAATTATAAGCCCGTAGTACCCTTAGGTTGAAAAAATCGGTCCAATTTTTTTTTCGTTCAATAACGCTTTGTAGCGATGTTGCACAATCGGACACTTGCAGCGCAACACGAATATGATGATTATAAGCCCGTAGTACCCTTAGGTTGACAAAATGGGTCGAATTTTTTTTTCGTTCAATAAGGCTTTGCAGCGATGTTGTGCACTCGGTCACTTGCAGCGCAACACGAATATGATGATTATAAGCCCGTAGTACCCTTAGGTTGACAAAATCGGTCGAAATTTTTTTTCGTCCAATAAGGCTTTGTAGCGATGTCTCGCAATCGGACACTTGCAGCGCAACACGAATATGATGATTATAAGCCCGTAGTACCCTTAGGTTGAAAAAATCGGTCGAATTTTTTTTTCGTTCAATAACGCTTTGTAGCGATGTTGCACAATCGGACACTTGCAGCGCAACACGAATATGATAATTATAAGCCCGTAGTACCCTTAGGTTGAAAAAATCGGTCGAATTTTTTTTTCGTTCAATAAGGCTTTGTAGCGATGTTGCACAATCAGACACTTGCAGCGCGGCACGAATATGATGATTATAAGCCCGTAGTACCCTTAGGTTGAAAAAATTGGTCGAATTTTGTTTTCGTTTAATAACGTTTTGTAGCGATGTTGCACAATCGGACACTTGCAGCGCAACACGAATATGATGATTATAAGCCCGTAGTACCCTTAGGTTGACAAAATCGGTCGAATTTTTTTTTCGTTCAATAAGGCTTTGCAGCGATGTTGTGCACTCGGACACTTGCAGTGCAACACGAATATGATGATTATAAGCCCGTAGTACCCTTAGGTTGACAAAATCGGTCGAAATTTTGTTTCGTCCAATAAGGCTTTGTAGCGATGTCTCGCAATCGGACACTTGCAGCGCAACACGAATATGATGATTATAAGCCCGTAGTACCCTTAGGTTGAAAAAATCGGTCGAATTTTGTTTTCGTTCAATAAGGCTTTGCAGCGATGTTGTGCAATCGGTCACTTGCAGCGCAACACGAATATGATGATTATAAGCCCGTAGTACCCTTAGGTTGACAAAATCGGTCGAAATTTTGTTTCGTCCAATAAGGCTTTGTAGCGATGTCTCGCAATCGGACACTTGCAGCGCAACACGAATATGATGATTATAAGCCCGTAGTACCCTTAGGTTGATAAAATTGGTTAAATTTTTTTTTCGTTCAATAACGCTTTCTAGCGATGTTGCACAATCGGACACTTGCAGCGCAACGCGAATATGATGATTATAAGCCCGTAGTACCCTTAGGTTGACAAAATCGGTCGAATTTTTGTTTCGTTCAATAAGGCTTTGCAGCGATGTTGTGCAATCGGTCACTTGCAGCGCAACACGAATATGATGATTATAAGCCCGTAGTACCCTTAGGTTGACAAAATCGGTCGAAATTTTTTTTCGTCCAATAAGGCTTTGTAGCGATGTCTCGCAATCGGACACTTGCAGCGCAACACGAATATGATGATTATAAGCCCATAGTACCCTTAGGTTGAAAAAATCGGTCGATTTTTTTTTTCGTTCAATAACGCTTTGTAGCGATGTTGCACAATCGGACACTTGCAGCGCAACACGAATATGATAATTATAAGCCCGTAGTACCCTTAGGTTGAAAAAATCGGTCGAATTTTTTTTTCGTTCAATAAGGCTTTGTAGCGATGTTGCACAATCAGACACTTGCAGCGCGACACGAATATGATGATTATAAGCCCGTAGTACCCTTAGGTTGAAAAAATTGGTCGAATTTTGTTTTCGTTTAATAACGTTTTGTAGCGATGTTGCACAATCGGACACTTGCAGCGCAACACGAATATGATGATTATAAGCCCGTAGTACCCTTAGGTTGACAAAATCGGTCGAAATTTTTTTTCGTCCAATAAGGCTTTGTAGCGATGGCTCGCAATCGGAAATTTCCCGCGGAACACGAATATTATGATTATAAGCCCGTAGTACCCTTAGGTTGAAAAAATCGGTCGAATTTTTTTTTCGTTCAATAACGCTTTGTAGCGCTGTTGCACAATCGGACACTTGCAGTGCAACACGAATATGATAATTATAAGCCCGTAGTACCCTTAGGTTGACAAAATCGGTCGAAATTTTTTTTCGTCCAATAAGGCTTTGTAGCGATGTCTCGCAATCGGACACTTGCAGCGCAACACGAATATGATGATTATAAGCCCGTAGTACCCTTAGGTTGAAAAAATCGGTCGAATTTTTTTTTCGTTCAATAACGCTTTGTAGCGATGTTGCACAATCGGACACTTGCAGCGCAACACGAATATGATAATTATAAGCCCGTAGTACCCTTAGGTTGAAAAAATCGGTCGAATTTTTTTTTCGTTCAATAAGGCTTTGTAGCGATGTTGCACAATCAGACACTTGCAGCGCGACACGAATATGATGATTATAAGCCCGTAGTACCCTTAGGTTGAAAAAATTGGTCGAATTTTGTTTTCGTTTAATAACGTTTTGTAGCGATGTTGCACAATCGGACACTTGCAGCGCAACACGAATATGATGATTATAAGCCCGTAGTACCCTTAGGTTGACAAAATCGGTCGAAATTTTTTTTCGTCCAATAAGGCTTTGTAGCGATGGCTCGCAATCGGAAATTTCCCGCGGAACACGAATATTATGATTATAAGCCCGTAGTACCCTTAGGTTGAAAAAATCGGTCGAATTTTTTTTTCGTTCAATAACGCTTTGTAGCGCTGTTGCACAATCGGACACTTGCAGTGCAACACGAATATGATAATTATAAGCCCGTAGTACCCTTAGGTTGACAAAATCGGTCGAAATTTTTTTTCGTCCAATAAGGCTTTGTAGCGATGTCTCGCAATCGGACACTTGCAGCGCAACACGAATATGATGATTATAAGCCCGTAGTACCCTTAGGTTGAAAAAATCGGTCGAATTTTTTTTTCGTTCAATAACGCTTTGTAGCGATGTTGCACAATCGGACACTTGCAGCGCAACACGAATATGATAATTATAAGCCCGTAGTACCCTTAGGTTGACAAAATCGGTCGAAATTTTTTTTCGTCCAATAAGGCTTTGTAGCGATGTCTCGCAATCGGACACTTGCAGCGCAACACGAATATGATGATTATAAGCCCGTAGTACCCTTAGGTTGAAAAAATCGGTCGAATTTTGTTTTCGTTTAATAACGTTTTGTAGCGATGTTGCACAATCGGACACTTGCAGCGCAACACGAATATGATGATTATAAGCCCGTAGTACCCTTAGGTTGACAAAATCGGTCGAAATTTTTTTTCGTCCAATAAGGCTTTGTAGCGATGGCTCGCAATCGGAAATTTCCCGCGGAACACGAATATTATGATTATAAGCCCGTAGTACCCTTAGGTTGAAAAAATCGGTCGAATTTTTTTTTCGTTCAATAACGCTTTGTAGCGCTGTTGCACAATCGGACACTTGCAGTGCAACACGAATATGATAATTATAAGCCCGTAGTACCCTTAGGTTGACAAAATCGGTCGAAATTTTTTTTCGTCCAATAAGGCTTTGTAGCGATGTCTCGCAATCGGACACTTGCAGCGCAACACGAATATGATGATTATAAGCCCGTAGTACCCTTAGGTTGAAAAAATCGGTCGAATTTTTTTTTCGTTCAATAACGCTTTGTAGCGATGTTGCACAATCGGACACTTGCAGCGCAACACGAATATGATAATTATAAGCCCGTAGTACCCTTAGGTTGAAAAAATCGGTCGAATTTTTTTTTCGTTCAATAAGGCTTTGTAGCGATGTTGCACAATCAGACACTTGCAGCGCGACACGAATATGATGATTATAAGCCCGTAGTACCCTTAGGTTGAAAAAATTGGTCGAATTTTGTTTTCGTTTAATAACGTTTTGTAGCGATGTTGCACAATCGGACACTTGCAGCGCAACACGAATATGATGATTATAAGCCCGTAGTACCCTTAGGTTGACAAAATCGGTCGAAATTTTTTTTCGTCCAATAAGGGTTTGTAGCGATGGCTCGCAATCGGAAATTTCCCGCGGAACACGAATATTATGATTATAAGCCCGTAGTACCCTTAGGTTGAAAAAATCGGTCGAATTTTTTTTTCGTTCAATAACGCTTTGTAGCGCTGTTGCACAATCGGACACTTGCAGTGCAACACGAATATGATAATTATAAGCCCGTAGTACCCTTAGGTTGAAAAAATCGGTCGAATTTTTGTTTCGTTCAATAAGGCTTTGTAGCGATGTTGCACAATCGGAAACTTGCAGCGCAACATGAATATGATGATTATAAGCCCGTAGTACCCTTAGGTTGACAAAATCGGTCGAAATTTTTTTTCGTCCAATAAGGCTTTGTAGCGATGTCTCGCAATCGGACACTTGCAGCGCAACACGAATATGATGATTATAAGCCCGTAGTACCCTTAGGTTGAAAAAATCGGTCGAATTTTTTTTTCGTTCAATAACGCTTTGTAGCGATGTTGCACAATCGGACACTAGCAGCGCAACACGAATATGATAATTATAAGCCCGTAGTACCCTTAGGTTGAAAAAATCGGTCGAATTTTGTTTTCGTTCAATAAGGCTTTGTAGCGATGTTGCACAATCAGACACTTGCAGCGCGACACGAATATGATGATTATAAGCCCGTAGTACCCTTAGGTTGAAAAAATTGGTCGAATTTTGTTTTCGTTTAATAACGTTTTGTAGCGATGTTGCACAATCGGACACTTGCAGCGCAACACGAATATGATGATTATAAGCCCGTAGTACCCTTAGGTTGACAAAATCGGTCGAAATTTTTTTTCGTCCAATAAGGCTTTGTAGCGATGTCTCGCAATCGGACACTTGCAGCGCAACACGAATATGATGATTATAAGCCCGTAGTACCCTTAGGTTGAAAAAATCGGTCGAATTTTTTTTTCGTTCAATAACGCTTTGTAGCGATGTTGCACAATCGGACACTTGCAGCGCAACACGAATATGATAATTATAAGCCCGTAGTACCCTTAGGTTGAAAAAATCGGTCGAATTTTTTTTTCGTTCAATAAGGCTTTGTAGCGATGTTGCACAATCAGACACTTGCAGCGCGACACGAATATGATGATTATAAGCCCGTAGTACCCTTAGGTTGAAAAAATTGGTCGAATTTTGTTTTCGTTTAATAACGTTTTGTAGCGATGTTGCACAATCGGACACTTGCAGCGCAACACGAATATGATGATTATAAGCCCGTAGTACCCTTAGGTTGACAAAATCGGTCGAAATTTTGTTTCGTCCAATAAGGCTTTGTAGCGATGGCTCGCAATCGGAAATTTCCCGCGGAACACGAATATTATGATTATAAGCCCGTAGTACCCTTAGGTTGAAAAAATCGGTCGAATTTTTTTTTCGTTCAATAACGCTTTGTAGCGCTGTTGCACAATCGGACACTTGCAGTGCAACACGAATATGATAATTATAAGCCCGTAGTACCCTTAGGTTGAAAAAATCGGTCGAATTTTTTTTTCGTTCAATAAGGCTTTGTAGCGATGTTGCACAATCGGAAACTTGCAGCGCAACATGAATATGATGATTATAAGCCCGTAGTACCCTTAGGTTGACAAAATCGGTCGAAATTTTTTTTCGTCCAATAAGGCTTTGTAGCGATGTCTCGCAATCGGACACTTGCAGCGCAACACGAATATGATGATTATAAGCCCGTAGTACCCTTAGGTTGAAAAAATCGGTCGAATTTTTTTTTCGTTCAATAACGCTTTGTAGCGATGTTGCACAATCGGACACTTGCAGCGCAACACGAATATGATAATTATAAGCCCGTAGTACCCTTAGGTTGAAAAAATCGGTCGAATTTTGTTTTCGTTCAATAAGGCTTTGTAGCGATGTTGCACAATCAGACACTTGCAGCGCGACACGAATATGATGATTATAAGCCCGTAGTACCCTTAGGTTGAAAAAATTGGTCGAATTTTGTTTTCGTTTAATAACGTTTTGTAGCGATGTTGCACAATCGGACACTTGCAGCGCAACACGAATATGATGATTATAAGCCCGTAGTACCCTTAGGTTGACAAAATCGGTCGAAATTTTTTTTCGTCCAATAAGGCTTTGTAGCGATGGCTCGCAATCGGAAATTTCCCGCGGAACACGAATATTATGATTATAAGCCCGTGGTACCCTTAGGTTGAAAAAATCGGTCGAATTTTTTTTTCGTTCAATAACGCTTTGTAGCGCTGTTGCACAATCGGACACTTGCAGTGCAACACGAATATGATAATTATAAGCCCGTAGTACCCTTAGGTTGAAAAAATCGGTCGAATTTTTTTTTCGTTCAATAAGGCTTTGTAGCGATGTTGCACAATCGGAAACTTGCAGCGCAACATGAATATGATGATTATAAGCCCGTAGTACCCTTAGGTTGACAAAATCGGTCGAAATTTTTTTTCGTCCAATAAGGCTTTGTAGCGATGTCTCGCAATCGGACACTTGCAGCGCAACACGAATATGATGATTATAAGCCCGTAGTACCCTTAGGTTGAAAAAATCGGTCGAATTTTTTTTTCGTTCAATAACGCTTTGTAGCGATGTTGCACAATCGGACACTTGCAGCGCAACACGAATATGATAATTATAAGCCCGTAGTACCCTTAGGTTGAAAAAATCGGTCGAATTTTGTTTTCGTTCAATAAGGCTTTGTAGCGATGTTGCACAATCAGACACTTGCAGCGCGACACGAATATGATGATTATAAGCCCGTAGTACCCTTAGGTTGAAAAAATTGGTCGAATTTTGTTTTCGTTTAATAACGTTTTGTAGCGCTGTTGCACAATCGGACACTTGCAGCGCAACACGAATATGATGATTATAAGCCCGTAGTACCCTTAGGTTGACAAAATCGGTCGAAATTTTTTTTCGTCCAATAAGGCTTTGTAGCGATGGCTCGCAATCGGAAATTTCCCGCGGAACACGAATATTATGATTATAAGCCCGTAGTACCCTTAGGTTGACAAAATCGGTCGAATTTTTTTTTCGTTCAATAAGGCTTTGCAGCGATGTTGTGCACTCGGTCACTTGCAGCGCAACACGAATATGATGATTATAAGCCCGTAGTACCCTTAGGTTGACAAAATCGGTCGAAATTTTTTTTCGTCCAATAAGGCTTTGTAGCGATGTCTCGCAATCGGACACTTGCAGCGCAACACGAATATGATGATTATAAGCCCGTAGTACCCTTAGGTTGAAAAAATCGGTCGAATTTTGTTTTCGTTCAATAAGGCTTTGCAGCGATGTTGTGCAATCGGTCACTTGCAGCGCAACACGAATATGATGATTATAAGCCCGTAGTACCCTTAGGTTGACAAAATCGGTCGAATTTTTTTTTCGTTCAATAACGCTTTGTAGCGATGTTGCACAATCGGACACTTGCAGCGCAACACGAATATGATAATTATAAGCCCGTAGTACCCTTAGGTTGAAAAAATCGGTCGAATTTTTTTTTCGTTCAATAAGGCTTTGTAGCGATGTTGCACAATCAGACACTTGCAGCGCGACACGAATATGATGATTATAAGCCCGTAGTACCCTTAGGTTGAAAAAGTTGGTCGAATTTTGTTTTCGTTTAATAACGTTTTGTAGCGATGTTGCACAATCGGACACTTGCAGCGCAACACGAATATGATGATTATAAGCCCGTAGTACCCTTAGGTTGACAAAATCGGTCGAAATTTTTTTTCGTCCAATAAGGCTTTGTAGCGATGGCTCGCAATCGGAAATTTCCCGCGGAACACGAATATTATGATTATAAGCCCGTAGTACCCTTAGGTTGAAAAAATCGGTCGAATTTTTTTTTCGTTCAATAACGCTTTGTAGCGCTGTTGCACAATCGGACACTTGCAGTGCAACACGAATATGATAATTATAAGCCCGTAGTACCCTTAGGTTGACAAAATCGGTCGAAATTTTTTTTCGTCCAATGAGGCTTTGTAGCGATGTCTCGCAATCGGACACTTGCAGCGCAACACGAATATGATGATTATAAGCCCGTAGTACCCTTAGGTTGAAAAAATCGGTCGAATTTTGTTTTCGTTCAATAACGCTTTGTAGCGATGTTGCACAATCGGACACTTGCAGCGCAACACGAATATGATAATTATAAGCCCGTAGTACCCTTAGGTTGAAAAAATCGGTCGAATTTTTTTTTCGTTCAATAAGGCTTTGTAGCGATGTTGCACAATCGGAAACTTGCAGCGCAACATGAATATGATGATTATAAGCCCGTAGTACCCTTAGGTTGACAAAATCGGTCGAAATTTCTTTTCGTCCAATAAGGCTTTGTAGCGATGTTGCACAATCGGACACTTGCAGCGCAACACGAATATGATGATTATAAGCCCGTAGTACCCTTAGGTTGACAAAATCGGTCGAATTTTGTTTTCGTTCAATAAGGCTTTGCAGCGATGTTGTGCAATCGGTCACTTGCAGCGCAACACGAATATGATGATTATAAGCCCGAAGTACCCTTAGGTTGACAAAATCGGTCGAAATTTTTTTTCGTTCAATAACGCTTTGTAGCGATGTCTCGCAATCGGACACTTGCAGCGCAACACGAATATGATGATTATAAGCCCGTAGTACCCTTAGGTTGAAAAAATCGGTCGAATTTTTTTTTCGTTCAATAACGCTTTGTAGCGATGTTGCACAATCGGACACTTGCAGCGCAACACGAATATGATAATTATAAGCCCGTAGTACCCTTAGGTTGAAAAAATCGGTCGAATTTTTTTTTCGTTCAATAAGGCTTTGTAGCGATGTTGCACAATCAGACACTTGCAGCGCGACACGAATATGATGATTATAAGCCCGTAGTACCCTTAGGTTGAAAAAATTGGTCGAATTTTGTTTTCGTTTAATAACGTTTTGTAGCGATGTTGCACAATCAGACACTTGCAGCGCAACACGAATATGATGATTATAAGCCCGTAGTACCCTTAGGTTGACAAAATCGGTCGAAATTTTTTTTCGTCCAATAAGGCTTTGTAGCGATGGCTCGCAATCGGAAATTTCCCGCGGAACACGAATATTATGATTATAAGCCCGTAGTACCCTTAGGTTGAAAAAATCGGTCGAATTTTTTTTTCGTTCAATAACGCTTTGTAGCGCTGTTGCACAATCGGACACTTGCAGTGCAACACGAATATGATAATTATAAGCCCGTAGTACCCTTAGGTTGAAAAAATCGGTCGAATTTTTTTTTCGTTCAATAAGGCTTTGTAGCGATGTTGCACAATCGGAAACTTGCAGCGCAACATGAATATGATGATTATAAGCCCGTAGTACCCTTAGGTTGACAAAATCGGTCGAAATTTCTTTTCGTCCAATAAGGCTTTGTAGCGATGTTGCACAATCGGACACTTGCAGCGCAACACGAATATGATGATTATAAGCCCGTAGTACCCTTAGGTTGACAAAATCGGTCGAATTTTGTTTTCGTTCAATAAGGCTTTGCAGCGATGTTGTGCAATCGGTCACTTGCAGCGCAACACGAATATGATGATTATAAGCCCGTAGTACCCTTAGGTTGACAAAATCGGTCGAAATTTTTTTTCGTCCAATAAGGCTTTGTAGCGATGTCTCGCAATCGGACACTTGCAGCGCAACACGAATATGATGATTATAAGCCCGTAGTACCCTTAGGTTGATAAAATTGGTTAAATTTTTTTTTCGTTCAATAACGCTTTGTAGCGATGTTGCACAATCGGACACTTGCAGCGCAACACGAATATGATGATTATAAGCCCGTAGTTCCCTTAGGTTGATAAAATCGGTCGAAATTTTGTTTCGTCCAATAAGGCCCTGTAGCGATGTGTCGCAATCGCACACTTGCAGCGCAACACGAATATGATAATTATAAGCCCGTAGTACCCTTAGGTTGATAAAATTGGTTAAATTTTTTTTTCGTTCAATAACGCTTTGTAGCGATGTTGCACAATCGGACACTTGCAGCGCAACACGAATATGATGATTATAAGCCCGTAGTACCCTTAGGTTGAAAAAATCGGTCGAATTTTTTTTTCGTTCAATAACGCTTTGTAGCGATGTTGCACAATCGGACACTTGCAGTGCAACACGAATATGATAATTATAAGCCCGTAGTACCCTTAGGTTGAAAAAATCGGTCGAATTTTTTTTTCGTTCAATAAGGCTTTGTAGCGATGTTGCACAATCGGAAACTTGCAGCGCAACATGAATATGATGATTATAAGCCCGTAGTACCCTTAGGTTGACAAAATCGGTCGAAATTTCTTTTCGTCCAATAAGGCTTTGTAGCGATGTTGCACAATCGGACACTTGCAGCGCAACACGAATATGATGATTATAAGCCCGTAGTACCCTTAGGTTGAGAAAATTGGTCTAAATTTTGTTTTCGTCCAATAACGCTTTACAGCGATTCTGCACAATCGGACACTTCCAGCACAACACGACTATGATGATTATAAGCCCGTAGTACCCTTAGGTTGAGAAAATTGGTTAAATTTTGTTTTCGTTCAATAACGCTTTGTAGCGATGTTGCACAATCGGACACTTGCAGCGCAACGCGAGTATGATGACTATAAGCCCGTAGTACCCTTAGGTTGACAAAATCGGTCGAATTTTTGTTTCGTTCAATAAGGCTTTGCAGCGATGTTGTGCAATCGGTCACTTGCAGCGCAACACGAATATGATGATTATAAGCCCGTAGTACCCTTAGGTTGACAAAATCGGTCGAAATTTTTTTTCGTCCAATAAGGCTTTGTAGCGATGTCTCGCAATCGGACACTTGCAGCGCAACACGAATATGATGATTATAAGCCCGTAGTACCCTTAGGTTGAAAAAATCGGTCGAATTTTTTTTTCGTTCAATAACGCTTTGTAGCGATGTTGCACAATCGGACACTTGCAGTGCAACACGAATATGATAATTATAAGCCCGTAGTACCCTTAGGTTGAAAAAATCGGTCGAATTTTTTTTTCGTTCAATAAGGCTTTGTAGCGATGTTGCACAATCGGAAACTTGCAGCGCAACATGAATATGATGATTATAAGCCCGTAGTACCCTTAGGTTGACAAAATCGGTCGAAATTTCTTTTCGTCCAATAAGGCTTTGTAGCGATGTTGCACAATCGGACACTTGCAGCGCAACACGAATATGATGATTATAAGCCCGTAGTACCCTTAGGTTGAGCAAATTGGTCTAAATTTTGTTTTCGTCCAATAACGCTTTACAGCGATTCTGCACAATCGGACACTTCCAGCACAACACGACTATGATGATTATAAGCCCGTAGTACCCTTAGGTTGAGAAAATTGGTTAAATTTTGTTTTCGTTCAATAACGCTTTGTAGCGATGTTGCACAATCGGACACTTGCAGCGCAACGCGAGTATGATGATTATAAGCCGGTAGTACCCTTAGGTTGACAAAATCGGTCGAATTTTTTTTTCGTTCAATAAGGCTTTGCAGCGATGTTGTGCAATCGGTCACTTGCAGCGCAACACGAATATGATGATTATAAACCCGTAGTACCCTTAGGTTGAGAAAATTGGTCTAAATTTTGTTTTCGTCCAATAACGCTTTACAGCGATGTGTCGCAATCGCACACTTGCAGCGCAACACGAATATGATAATTATAAGCCCGTAGTACCCTTAGGTTGATAAAATTGGTTAAATTTTGTTTTCGTTCAATAACGCTTTGTAGCGATGTTGCACAATCGGACACTTGCAGCGCAACGCGAGTATGATGACTATAAGCCCGTAGTACCCTTAGGTTGACAAAATCGGTCGAATTTTTGTTTCGTTCAATAAGGCTTTGCAGCGATGTTGTGCAATCGGTCACTTGCAGCGCAACACGAATATGATGATTATAAGCCCGTAGTACCCTTAGGTTGACAAAATCGGTCGAAATTTTTTTTCGTCCAATAAGGCTTTGTAGCGATGTCTCGCAATCGGACACTTGCAGCGCAACACGAATATGATGATTATAAGCCCGTAGTACCCTTAGGTTGAAAAAATCGGTCGAATTTTTTTTTCGTTCAATAACGCTTTGTAGCGATGTTGCACAATCGGACACTTGCAGCGCAACACGAATATGATAATTATAAGCCCGTAGTACCCTTAGGTTGAAAAAATCGGTCGAATTTTTTTTTCGTTCAATAAGGCTTTGTAGCGATGTTGCACAATCAGACACTTGCAGCGCGACACGAATATGATGATTATAAGCCCGTAGTACCCTTAGGTTGAAAAAATTGGTCGAATTTTGTTTTCGTTGAATAACGTTTTGTAGCGATGTTGCACAATCAGACACTTGCAGCGCAACACGAATATGATGATTATAAGCCCGTAGTACCCTTAGGTTGACAAAATCGGTCGAAATTTCTTTTCGTCCAATAAGGCTTTGTAGCGATGTTGCACAATCGGACACTTGCAGCGCAACACGAATATGATGATTATAAGCCCGTAGTACCCTTAGGTTGACAAAATCGGTCGAATTTTGTTTTCGTTCAATAAGGCTTTGCAGCGATGTTGTGCAATCGGTCACTTGCAGCGCAACACGAATATGATGATTATAAGCCCGTAGTACCCTTAGGTTGACAAAATCGGTCGAAATTTTTTTTCGTCCAATAAGGCTTTGTAGCGATGGCTCGCAATCGGAAATTTCCCGCGGAACACGAATATTATGATTATAAGCCCGTAGTACCCTTAGGTTGAAAAAATCGGTCGAATTTTTGTTTCGTTCAATAACGCTTTGTAGCGCTGTTGCACAATCGGACACTTGCAGTGCAACACGAATATGATAATTATAAGCCCGTAGTACCCTTAGGTTGAAAAAATCGGTCGAATTTTGTTTTCGTTCAATAAGGCTTTGTAGCGATGTTGCACAATCGGAAGCTTGCAGCGCAACATGAATATGATGATTATAAGCCCGTAGTACCCTTAGGTTGACAAAATCGGTCGAAATTTCTTTTCGTCCAATAAGGCTTTGTAGCGATGTTGCACAATCGGACACTTGCAGCGCAACACGAATATGATGATTATAAGCCCGTAGTACCCTTAGGTTGACAAAATCGGTCGAATTTTGTTTTCGTTCAATAAGGCTTTGCAGCGATGTTGTGCAATCGGTCACTTGCAGCGCAACACGAATATGATGATTATAAGCCCGTAGTACCCTTAGGTTGACAAAATCGGTCGAAATTTTTTTTCGTCCAATAAGGCTTTGTAGCGATGTCTCGCAATCGGACACTTGCAGCGCAACACGAATATGATGATTATAAGCCCGTAGTACCCTTAGGTTGATAAAATTGGTTAAATTTTTTTTTCGTTCAATAACGCTTTGTAGCGATGTTGCACAATCGGACACTTGCAGCGCAACACGAATATGATGATTATAAGCCCGTAGTTCCCTTAGGTTGATAAAATCGGTCGAAATTTTGTTTCGTCCAATAAGGCCCTGTAGCGATGTGTCGCAATCGCACACTTGCAGCGCAACACGAATATGATAATTATAAGCCCGTAGTACCCTTAGGTTGATAAAATTGGTTAAATTTTTTTTTCGTTCAATAACGCTTTGTAGCGATGTTGCACAATCGGACACTTGCAGCGCAACACGAATATGATGATTATAAGCCCGTAGTACCCTTAGGTTGAAAAAGTCGGTCGAATTTTTTTTTCGTTCAATAACGCTTTGTAGCGATGTTGCACAATCGGACACTTGCAGTGCAACACGAATATGATAATTATAAGCCCGTAGTACCCTTAGGTTGATAAAATCGGTCGAATTTTTTTTTCGTTCAATAAGGCTTTGTAGCGATGTTGCACAATCGGAAACTTGCAGCGCAACATGAATATGATGATTATAAGCCCGTAGTACCCTTAGGTTGACAAAATCGGTCGAAATTTCTTTTCGTCCAATAAGGCTTTGTAGCGATGTTGCACAATCGGACACTTGCAGCGCAACACGAATATGATGATTATAAGCCCGTAGTACCCTTAGGTTGAGAAAATTGGTCTAAATTTTGTTTTCGTCCAATAACGCTTTACAGCGATTCTGCACAATCGGACACTTCCAGCACAACACGACTATGATGATTATAAGCCCGTAGTACCCTTAGGTTGAGAAAATTGGTTAAATTTTGTTTTCGTTCAATAAGGCTTTGTAGCGATGTGGCACAATCGGACACTTGCAGCGCAACGCGAGTATGATGATTATAAGCCGGTAGTACCCTTAGGTTGACAAAATCGGTCGAATTTTTTTTTCGTTCAATAAGGCTTTGCAGCGATGTTGTGCAATCGGTCACTTGCAGCGCAACACGAATATGATGATTATAAACCCGTAGTACCCTTAGGTTGAGAAAATTGGTCTAAATTTTGTTTTCGTCCAATAACGCTTTACAGCGATGTTGCACAATCGGACACTTCCAGCACAACACGAATATGATGATTATAAGCCCGTAGTACCCTTAGGTTGAGAAAATTGGTTAAATTTTGTTGAGTTCAATAACGCTTTGTAGCGATGTTGCACAATCAGACACTTGCAGCGCGACACGAATATGATGATTATAAGCCCGTAGTACCCTTAGGTTGAAAAAATTGGTCGAATTTTGTTTTCGTTTAATAACGTTTTGTAGCGATGTTGCACAATCGGACACTTGCAGCGCAACATGAATATGATGATTATAAGCCCGTAGTACCCTTAGGTTGACAAAATCGGTCGAAATTTCTTTTCGTCCAATAAGGCTTTGTAGCGATGTTGCACAATCGGACACTTGCAGCGCAACACGAATATGATGATTATAAGCCCGTAGTACCCTTAGGTTCAGAAAATTGGTCTAAATTTTGTTTTCGTCCAATAACGCTTTACAGCGATTCTGCACAATCGGACACTTCCAGCACAACACGAATATGATGATTATAAGCCCGTAGTACCCTTAGGTTGAGAAAATTGGTTAAATTTTGTTGAGTTCAATAACGCTTTGTAGCGATGTTGCACAATCGGACACTTGCAGCGCAACACGAATATGATGATTATAAGCCCGTAGTACCCTTAGGTTGACAAAATCGGTCGAAATTTTTTTTCGTCCAATAAGGCTTTGTAGCGATGTCTCGCAATCGGACACTTGCAGCGCAACACGAATATGATGATTATAAGCCCCTAGTACCCTTAGGTTGAAAAAATCGGTTGAATTTTTTTTTCGTTCAATAAGGCTTTGTAGCGATGTTGCACAATCAGACACTTGCAGCGCGACACGAATATGATGATTATAAGCCCGTAGTACCCTTAGGTTGACAAAATCGGTCGAATTTTGTTTTCGTTGAATAAGGCTTTGCAGCGATGTTGTGCACTCGGTCACTTGCAGCGCAACACGAATATGATGATTATAAGCCCGTAGTACCCTTAGGTTGACAAAATCGGTCGAAATTTTTTTTCGTCCAATAAGGCTTTGTAGCGATGTCTCGCAATCGGACACTTGCAGCGCAACACGAATATGATGATTATAAGCCCGTAGTACCCTTAGGTTGATAAAATTGGTTAAATTTTTTTTTCGTTCAATAACGCTTTGTAGCGATGTTGCACAATCGGACACTTGCAGCGCAACACGAATTTGATGATTATAAGCCCGTAGTACCCTTAGGTTGAAAAAATCGGTCGAATTTTTTTTTCGTTCAATAACGCTTTGTAGCGATGTTGCACAATCGGACACTTGCAGCGCAACACGAATATGATAATTATAAGCCCGTGTAGTACCCTTAGGTTGAAAAAATCGGTCGAATTTTTTTTTCGTTCAATAAGGCTTTGTAGCGATGTTGCACAATCAGACACTTGCAGCGCGACACGAATATGATGATTATAAGCCCGTAGTACCCTTGGGTTGACAAAATCGGTCGAATTTTTTTTTCGTTGAATAAGGCTTTGCAGCGATGTTGTGCACTCGGTCACTTGCAGCGCAACACGAATATGATGATTATAAGCCCGTAGTACCCTTAGGTTGACAAAATCGGTCGAAATTTGTTTTCGTCCAATAAGGCTTTGTAGCGATGTCTCGCAATCGGACACTTGCAGCGCAACACGAATATGATGATTATAAGCCCGTAGTACCCTTAGGTTGATAAAATTGGTTAAATTTTTTTTTCGTTCAATAACGCTTTGTAGCGATGTTGCACAATCGGACACTTGCAGCGCAACACGAATTTGATGATTATAAGCCCGTAGTACCCTTAGGTTGAAAAAATCGGTCGAATTTTTTTTTCGTTCAATAACGCTTTGTAGCGATGTTGCACAATCGGACACTTGCAGCGCAACACGAATATGATAATTATAAGCCCGTGTAGTACCCTTAGGTTGAAAAAATCGGTCGAATTTTTTTTTCGTTCAATAAGGCTGTGTAGCGATGTTGCACAATCAGACACTTGCAGCGCGACACGAATATGATGATTATAAGCCCGTAGTACCCTTAGGTTGAAAAAATCGGTCGAATTTTTTTTTCGTTCAATAACGCTTTGTAGCGATGTTGCACAATCGGACACTTGCAGTGCAACACGAATATGATAATTATAAGCCCGTAGTACCCTTAGGTTGAAATATCGGTCGAATTTTTTTTTCGTTCAATAAGGCTTTGTAGCGATGTTGCACAATCAGACACTTGCAGCGCGACACGAATATGATGATTATAAGCCCGTAGTACCCTTAGGTTGAAAAAATTGGTCGAATTTTGTTTTCGTTTAATAACGTTTTGTAGCGATGTTGCACAATCGGACACTTGCAGCGCAACACGAATATGATGATTATAAGCCCGTAGTACCCTTAGGTTGACAAAATCGGTCGAAATTTTTTTTCGTCCAATAAGGCTTTGTAGCGATGGCTCGCAATCGGAAATTTCCCGCGGAACACGAATATTATGATTATAAGCCCGTAGTACCCTTAGGTTGAAAAAATCGGTCGAATTTTTTTTTCGTTCAGTAACGCTTTGTAGCGCTGTTGCACAATCGGACACTTGCAGTGCAACACGAATATGATAATTATAAGCCCGTAGTACCCTTAGGTTGACAAAATCGGTCGAATTTTGTTTTCGTTCAATAAGGCTTTGCAGCGATGTTGTGCAATCGGTCACTTGCAGCGCAACACGAATATGATGATTATAAGCCCGTAGTACCCTTAGGTTGACAAAATCGGTCGAAATTTTTTTTCGTCCAATAAGGCTTTGCAGCGATGTCTCGCAATCGGACACTTGCAGCGCAACACGAATATGATGATTATAAGCCCGTAGTACCCTTAGGTTGATAAAATTGGTTAAATTTTTTTTTCGTTCAATAACGCTTTGTAGCGATGTTGCACAATCGGACACTTGCAGCGCAACACGAATATGATGATTATAAGCCCGTAGTTCCCTTAGGTTGATAAAATCGGTCGAAATTTTGTTTCGTCCAATAAGGCCCTGTAGCGATGTGTCGCAATCGCACACTTGCAGCGCAACACGAATATGATAATTATAAGCCCGTAGTACCCTTAGGTTGATAAAATTGGTTAAATTTTGTTTTCGTTCAATAACGCTTTGTAGCGATGTTGCACAATCGGACACTTGCAGCGCAACGCGAGTATGATGACTATAAGCCCGTAGTACCCTTAGGTTGACAAAATCGGTCGAATTTTTGTTTCGTTCAATAAGGCTTTGCAGCGATGTTGTGCAATCGGTCACTTGCAGCGCAACACGAATATGATGATTATAAGCCCGTAGTACCCTTAGGTTGACAAAATCGGTCGAAATTTTTTTTCGTCCAATAAGGCTTTGTAGCGATGTCTCGCAATGGGACACTTGCAGCGCAACACGAATATGATGATTATAAGCCCGTAGTACCCTTAGGTTGAAAAAATCGGTCGAATTTTTTTTTCGTTCAATAACGCTTTGTAGCGATGTTGCACAATCGGACACTTGCAGCGCAACACGAATATGATAATTATAAGCCCGTAGTACCCTTAGGTTGAAAAAATCGGTCGAATTTTTTTTTCGTTCAATAAGGCTTTGTAGCGATGTTGCACAATCAGACACTTGCAGCGCGACACGAATATGATGATTATAAGCCCGTAGTACCCTTAGGTTGAAAAAATTGGTCGAATTTTGTTTTCGTTGAATAACGTTTTGTAGCGATGTTGCACAATCAGACACTTGCAGCGCAACACGAATATGATGATTATAAGCCCGTAGTACCCTTAGGTTGACAAAATCGGTCGAAATTTTTTTTCGTCCAATAAGGCTTTGTAGCGATGGCTCGCAATCGGAAATTTCCCGCGGAACACGAATATTATGATTATAAGCCCGTAGTACCCTTAGGTTGAAAAAATCGGTCGAATTTTTTTTTCGTTCAATAACGCTTTGTAGCGCTGTTGCACAATCGGACACTTGCAGTGCAACACGAATATGATAATTATAAGCCCGTAGTACCCTTAGGTTGAAAAAATCGGTCGAATTTTTTTTTCGTTCAATAAGGCTTTGTAGCGATGTTGCACAATCGGAAGCTTGCAGCGCAACATGAATATGATGATTATAAGCCCGTAGTACCCTTAGGTTGACAAAATCGGTCGAAATTTCTTTTCGTCCAATAAGGCTTTGTAGCGATGTTGCACAATCGGACACTTGCAGCGCAACACGAATATGATGATTATAAGCCCGTAGTACCCTTAGGTTGACAAAATCGGTCGAATTTTGTTTTCGTTCAATAAGGCTTTGCAGCGATGTTGTGCAATCGGTCACTTGCAGCGCAACACGAATATGATGATTATAAGCCCGTAGTACCCTTAGGTTGACAAAATCGGTCGAAATTTTTTTTCGTCCAATAAGGCTTTGTAGCGATGTCTCGCAATCGGATACTTGCAGCGCAACACGAATATGATGATTATAAGCCCGTAGTACCCTTAGGTTGATAAAATTGGTTATATTTTTTTTTTCGTTCAATAACGCTTTGTAGCGATGTTGCACAATCGGACACTTGCAGCGCAACACGAATATGATGATTATAAGCCCGTAGTTCCCTTAGGTTGATAAAATCGGTCGAAATTTTGTTTCGTCCAATAAGGCCCTGTAGCGATGTGTCGCAATCGCACACTTGCAGCGCAACACGAATATGATAATTATAAGCCCGTAGTACCCTTAGGTTGATAAAATTGGTTAAATTTTTTTTTCGTTCAATAACGCTTTGTAGCGATGTTGCACAATCGGACACTTGCAGCGCAACACGAATATGATGATTATAAGCCCGTAGTACCCTTAGGTTGAAAAAGTCGGTCGAATTTTTTTTTCGTTCAATAACGCTTTGTAGCGATGTTGCACAATCGGACACTTGCAGTGCAACACGAATATGATAATTATAAGCCCGTAGTACCCTTAGGTTGAAAAAATCGGTCGAATTTTTTTTTCGTTCAATAAGGCTTTGTAGCGATGTTGCACAATCGGAAACTTGCAGCGCAACATGAATATGATGATTATAAGCCCGTAGTACCCTTAGGTTGACAAAATCGGTCGAAATTTCTTTTCGTCCAATAAGGCTTTGTAGCGATGTTGCACAATCGGACACTTGCAGCGCAACACGAATATGATGATTATAAGCCCGTAGTACCCTTAGGTTGAGAAAATTGGTCTAAATTTTGTTTTCGTCCAATAACGCTTTACAGCGATTCTGCACAATCGGACACTTCCAGCACAACACGACTATGATGATTATAAGCCCGTAGTACCCTTAGGTTGAGAAAATTGGTTAAATTTTGTTTTCGTTCAATAAGGCTTTGTAGCGATGTTGCACAATCGGACACTTGCAGCGCAACGCGAGTATGATGATTATAAGCCGGTAGTACCCTTAGGTTGACAAAATCGGTCGAATTTTTTTTTCGTTCAATAAGGCTTTGCAGCGATGTTGTGCAATCGGTCACTTGCAGCGCAACACGAATATGATGATTATAAGCCCGTAGTACCCTTAGGTTGAGAAAATTGGTTAAATTTTGTTGAGTTCAATAACGCTTTGTAGCGATGTTGCACAATCAGACACTTGCAGCGCGACACGAATATGATGATTATAAGCCCGTAGTACCCTTAGGTTGAAAAAATTGGTCGAATTTTGTTTTCGTTTAATAACGTTTTGTAGCGATGTTGCACAATCGGACACTTGCAGCGCAACATGAATATGATGATTATAAGCCCGTAGTACCCTTAGGTTGACACAATCGGTCGAAATTTCTTTTCGTCCAATAAGGCTTTGTAGCGATGTTGCACAATCGGACACTTGCAGCGCAACACGAATATGATGATTATAAGCCCGTAGTACCCTTAGGTTCAGAAAATTGGTCTAAATTTTGTTTTCGTCCAATAACGCTTTACAGCGATTCTGCACAATCGGACACTTCCAGCACAACACGAATATGATGATTATAAGCCCGTAGTACCCTTAGGTTGAAAAAATTGGTCGAATTTTGTTTTCGTTTAATAACGCTTTGTAGCGATGTTGCACAATCGGACACTTGCAGCGCAACACGAATATGATGATTATAAGCCCGTAGTACCCTTAGGTTCACAAAATCGGTCGAAATTTTGTTTCGTCCAATAAGGCTTTGTAGCGATGTCTCGCAATCGGACACTTGCAGCGCAACACGAATATGATGATTATAAGCCCGTAGTACCCTTAGGTTGATAAAATTGGTTAAATTTTTTTTTCGTTCAATAACGCTTTGTAGCGATGTTGCACAATCGGACACTTGCAGCGCAACACGAATATGATGATTATATGCCCGTAGTACCCTTAGGTTGACAAAATCGGTCGAATTTTTTTTTCGTTGAATAAGGCTTTGCAGCGATGTTGTGCACTCGGTCACTTGCAGCGCAACACGAATATGATGATTATAAGCCCGTAGTACCCTTAGGTTGACAAAATCGGTCGAAATTTTTTTTCGTCCAATAAGGCTTTGTAGCGATGTCTCGCAATCGGACACTTGCAGCGCAACACGAATATGATGATTATAAGCCCGTAGTACCCTTAGGTTGATAAAATTGGTTAAATTTTTTTTTCGTTCAATAACGCTTTGTAGCGATGTTGCACAATCGGACACTTGCAGCGCAACACGAATTTGATGATTATAAGCCCGTAGTACCCTTAGGTTGAAAAAATCGGTCGAATTTTTTTTTCGTTCAATAACGCTTTGTAGCGATGTTGCACAATCGGACACTTGCAGCGCAACACGAATATGATAATTATAAGCCCGTGTAGTACCCTTAGGTTGAAAAAATCGGTCGAATTTTTTTTTCGTTCAATAAGGCTTTGTAGCGATGTTGCACAATCAGACACTTGCAGCGCGACACGAATATGATGATTATAAGCCCGTAGTACCCTTAGGTTGAAAAAATCGGTCGAATTTTTTTTTCGTTCAATAACGCTTTGTAGCGATGTTGCACAATCGGGCACTTGCAGTGCAACACGAATATGATAATTATAAGCCCGTAGTACCCTTAGGTTGAAATATCGGTCGAATTTTTTTTTCGTTCAATAAGGCTTTATAGCGATGTTGCACAATCAGACACTTGCAGCGCGACACGAATATGATGATTATAAGCCCGTAGTACCCTTAGGTTGAAAAAATTGGTCGAATTTTGTTTTCGTTTAATAACGTTTTGTAGCGATGTTGCACAATCGGACACTTGCAGCGCAACACGAATATGATGATTATAAGCCCGTAGTACCCTTAGGTTGACAAAATCGGTCGAAATTTTTTTTCGTCCAATAAGGCTTTGTAGCGATGGCTCGCAATCGGAAATTTCCCGCGGAACACGAATATTATGATTATAAGCCCGTAGTACCCTTAGGTTGAAAAAATCGGTCGAATTTTTTTTTCGTTCAGTAACGCTTTGTAGCGCTGTTGCACAATCGGACACTTGCAGTGCAACACGAATATGATAATTATAAGCCCGTAGTACCCTTAGGTTGAAAAAATCGGTCGAATTTTTTTTTCGTTCAATAAGGCTTTGTAGCGATGTTGCACAATCGGACACTTGCAGCGCAACACGAATATGATGATTATAAGCCCGTAGTACCCTTAGGTTGACAAAATCGGTCGAATTTTGTTTTCGTTCAATAAGGCTTTGCAGCGATGTTGTGCAATCGGTCACTTGCAGCGCAACACGAATATGATGATTATAAGCCCGTAGTTCCCTTAGGTTGATAAAATCGGTCGAAATTTTGTTTCGTCCAATAAGGCCCTGTAGCGATGTGTCGCAATCGCACACTTGCAGCGCAACACGAATATGATAATTATAAGCCCGTAGTACCCTTAGGTTGATAAAATTGGTTAAATTTTGTTTTCGTTCAATAACGCTTTGTAGCGATGTTGCACAATCGGACACTTGCAGCGCAACGCGAGTATGATGACTATAAGCCCGTAGTACCCTTAGGTTGACAAAATCGGTCGAATTTTTGTTTCGTTCAATAAGGCTTTGCAGCGATGTTGTGCAATCGGTCACTTGCAGCGCAACACGAATATGATGATTATAAGCCCGTAGTACCCTTAGGTTGACAAAATCGGTCGAAATTTTTTTTCGTCCAATAAGGCTTTGTAGCGATGTCTCGCAATCGGACACTTGCAGCGCAACACGAATATGATGATTATAAGCCCGTAGTACCCTTAGGTTGAAAAAATCGGTCGAATTTTTTTTTCGTTCAATAACGCTTTGTAGCGATGTTGCACAATCGGACACTTGCAGCGCAACACGAATATGATAATTATAAGCCCGTAGTACCCTTAGGTTGAAAAAATCGGTCGAATTTTTTTTTCGTTCAATAAGGCTTTGTAGCGATGTTGCACAATCAGACACTTGCAGCGCGACACGAATATGATGATTATAAGCCCGTAGTACCCTTAGGTTGAAAAAATTGGTCGAATTTTGTTTTCGTTGAATAACGTTTTGTAGCGATGTTGCACAATCAGACACTTGCAGCGCAACACGAATATGATGATTATAAGCCCGTAGTACCCTTAGGTTGACAAAATCGGTCGAAATTTTTTTTCGTCCAATAAGGCTTTGTAGCGATGGCTCGCAATCGGAAATTTCCCGCGGAACACGAATATTATGATTATAAGCCCGTAGTACCCTTAGGTTGAAAAAATCGGTCGAATTTTTTTTTCGTTCAATAACGCTTTGTAGCGCTGTTGCACAATCGGACACTTGCAGTGCAACACGAATATGATAATTATAAGCCCGTAGTACCCTTAGGTTGAAAAAATCGGTCGAATTTTTTTTTCGTTCAATAAGGCTTTGTAGCGATGTTGCACAATCGGAAGCTTGCAGCGCAACATGAATATGATGATTATAAGCCCGTAGTACCCTTAGGTTGACAAAATCGGTCGAAATTTCTTTTCGTCCAATAAGGCTTTGTAGCGATGTTGCACAATCGGACACTTGCAGCGCAACACGAATATGATGATTATAAGCCCGTAGTACCCTTAGGTTGACAAAATCGGTCGAATTTTGTTTTCGTTCAATAAGGCTTTGCAGCGATGTTGTGCAATCGGTCACTTGCAGCGCAACACGAATATGATGATTATAAGCCCGTAGTACCCTTAGGTTGACAAAATCGGTCGAAATTTTTTTTCGTCCAATAAGGCTTTGTAGCGATGTCTCGCAATCGGACACTTGCAGCGCAACACGAATATGATGATTATAAGCCCGTAGTACCCTTAGGTTGATAAAATTGGTTAAATTTTTTTTTCGTTCAATAACGCTTTGTAGCGATGTTGCACAATCGGACACTTGCAGCGCAACACGAATATGATGATTATAAGCCCGTAGTTCCCTTAGGTTGATAAAATCGGTCGAAATTTTGTTTCGTCCAATAAGGCCCTGTAGCGATGTGTCGCAATCGCACACTTGCAGCGCAACACGAATATGATAATTATAAGCCCGTAGTACCCTTAGGTTGATAAAATTGGTTAAATTTTTTTTTCGTTCAATAACGCTTTGTAGCGATGTTGCACAATCGGACACTTGCAGCGCAACACGAATATGATGATTATAAGCCCGTAGTACCCTTAGGTTGAAAAAGTCGGTCGAATTTTTTTTTCGTTCAATAACGCTTTGTAGCGATGTTGCACAATCGGACACTTGCAGTGCAACACGAATATGATAATTATAAGCCCGTAGTACCCTTAGGTTGAAAAAATCGGTCGAATTTTTTTTTCGTTCAATAAGGCTTTGTAGCGATGTTGCACAATCGGAAACTTGCAGCGCAACATGAATATGATGATTATAAGCCCGTAGTACCCTTAGGTTGACAAAATCGGTCGAAATTTCTTTTCGTCCAATAAGGCTTTGTAGCGATGTTGCACAATCGGACACTTGCAGCGCAACACGAATATGATGATTATAAGCCCGTAGTACCCTTAGGTTGAGAAAATTGGTCTAAATTTTGTTTTCGTCCAATAACGCTTTACAGCGATTCTGCACAATCGGACACTTCCAGCACAACACGACTATGATGATTATAAGCCCGTAGTACCCTTAGGTTGAGAAAATTGGTTAAATTTTGTTTTCGTTCAATAAGGCTTTGTAGCGATGTTGCACAATCGGACACTTGCAGCGCAACGCGAGTATGATGATTATAAGCCGGTAGTACCCTTAGGTTGACAAAATCGGTCGAATTTTTTTTTCGTTCAATAAGGCTTTGCAGCGATGTTGTGCAATCGGTCACTTGCAGCGCAACACGAATATGATGATTATAAACCCGTAGTACCCTTAGGTTGAGAAAATTGGTCTAAATTTTGTTTTCGTCCAATAACGCTTTACAGCGATGTTGCACAATCGGACACTTCCAGCACAACACGAATATGATGATTATAAGCCCGTAGTACCCTTAGGTTGAGAAAATTGGTTAAATTTTGTTGAGTTCAATAACGCTTTGTAGCGATGTTGCACAATCAGACACTTGCAGCGCGACACGAATATGATGATTATAAGCCCGTAGTACCCTTAGGTTGAAAAAATTGGTCGAATTTTGTTTTCGTTTAATAACGTTTTGTAGCGATGTTGCACAATCGGACACTTGCAGCGCAACATGAATATGATGATTATAAGCCCGTAGTACCCTTAGGTTGACAAAATCGGTCGAAATTTCTTTTCGTCCAATAAGGCTTTGTAGCGATGTTGCACAATCGGACACTTGCAGCGCAACACGAATATGATGATTATAAGCCCGTAGTACCCTTAGGTTCAGAAAATTAGTCTAAATTTTGTTTTCGTCCAATAACGCTTTACAGCGATTCTGCACAATCGGACACTTCCAGCACAACACGAATATGATGATTATAAGCCCGTAGTACCCTTAGGTTGAGAAAATTGGTTAAATTTTGTTGAGTTCAATAACGCTTTGTAGCGATGTTGCACAATCGGACACTTGCAGCGCAACACGAATATGATGATTATAAGCCCGTAGTACCCTTAGGTTGACAAAATCGGTCGAAATTTTTTTTCGTCCAATAAGGCTTTGTAGCGATGTCTCGCAATCGGACACTTGCAGCGCAACACGAATATGATGATTATAAGCCCCTAGTACCCTTAGGTTGAAAAAATCGGTTGAATTTTTTTTTCGTTCAATAAGGCTTTGTAGCGATGTTGCACAATCGGACACTTGCAGCGCAACACGAATTTGATGATTATAAGCCCGTAGTACCCTTAGGTTGAAAAAATCGGTCGAATTTTTTTTTCGTTCAATAACGCTTTGTAGCGATGTTGCACAATCGGACACTTGCAGCGCAACACGAATATGATAATTATAAGCCCGTGTAGTACCCTTAGGTTGAAAAAATCGGTCGAATTTTTTTTTCGTTCAATAAGGCTTTGTAGCGATGTTGCACAATCAGACACTTGCAGCGCGACACGAATATGATGATTATAAGCCCGTAGTACCCTTAGGTTGAAAAAATCGGTCGAATTTTTTTTTCGTTCAATAACGCTTTGTAGCGATGTTGCACAATCGGGCACTTGCAGTGCAACACGAATATGATAATTATAAGCCCGTAGTACCCTTAGGTTGAAATATCGGTCGAATTTTTTTTTCGTTCAATAAGGCTTTGTAGCGATGTTGCACAATCAGACACTTGCAGCGCGACACGAATATGATGATTATAAGCCCGTAGTACCCTTAGGTTGAAAAAATTGGTCGAATTTTGTTTTCGTTTAATAACGTTTTGTAGCGATGTTGCACAATCGGACACTTGCAGCGCAACACGAATATGATGATTATAAGCCCGTAGTACCCTTAGGTTGACAAAATCGGTCGAAATTTTTTTTCGTCCAATAAGGCTTTGTAGCGATGGCTCGCAATCGGAAATTTCCCGCGGAACACGAATATTATGATTATAAGCCCGTAGTACCCTTAGGTTGAAAAAATCGGTCGAATTTTTTTTTCGTTCAGTAACGCTTTGTAGCGCTGTTGCACAATCGGACACTTGCAGTGCAACACGAATATGATAATTATAAGCCCGTAGTACCCTTAGGTTGAAAAAATCGGTCGAATTTTTTTTTCGTTCAATAAGGCTTTGTAGCGATGTTGCACAATCGGACACTTGCAGCGCAACACGAATATGATGATTATAAGCCCGTAGTACCCTTAGGTTGACAAAATCGGTCGAATTTTGTTTTCGTTCAATAAGGCTTTGCAGCGATGTTGTGCAATCGGTCACTTGCAGCGCAACACGAATATGATGATTATAAGCCCGTAGTTCCCTTAGGTTGATAAAATCGGTCGAAATTTTGTTTCGTCCAATAAGGCCCTGTAGCGATGTGTCGCAATCGCACACTTGCAGCGCAACACGAATATGATAATTATAAGCCCGTAGTACCCTTAGGTTGATAAAATTGGTTAAATTTTGTTTTCGTTCAATAACGCTTTGTAGCGATGTTGCACAATCGGACACTTGCAGCGCAACGCGAGTATGATGACTATAAGCCCGTAGTACCCTTAGGTTGACAAAATCGGTCGAATTTTTGTTTCGTTCAATAAGGCTTTGCAGCGATGTTGTGCAATCGGTCACTTGCAGCGCAACACGAATATGATGATTATAAGCCCGTAGTACCCTTAGGTTGACAAAATCGGTCGAAATTTTTTTTCGTCCAATAAGGCTTTGTAGCGATGTCTCGCAATCGGACACTTGCAGCGCAACACGAATATGATGATTATAAGCCCGTAGTACCCTTAGGTTGAAAAAATCGGTCGAATTTTTTTTTCGTTCAATAACGCTTTGTAGCGATGTTGCACAATCGGACACTTGCAGCGCAACACGAATATGATAATTATAAGCCCGTAGTACCCTTAGGTTGAAAAAATCGGTCGAATTTTTTTTTCGTTCAATAAGGCTTTGTAGCGATGTTGCACAATCAGACACTTGCAGCGCGACACGAATATGATGATTATAAGCCCGTAGTACCCTTAGGTTGAAAAAATTGGTCGAATTTTGTTTTCGTTGAATAACGTTTTGTAGCGATGTTGCACAATCAGACACTTGCAGCGCAACACGAATATGATGATTATAAGCCCGTAGTACCCTTAGGTTGACAAAATCGGTCGAAATTTTTTTTCGTCCAATAAGGCTTTGTAGCGATGGCTCGCAATCGGAAATTTCCCGCGGAACACGAATATTATGATTATAAGCCCGTAGTACCCTTAGGTTGAAAAAATCGGTCGAATTTTTTTTTCGTTCAATAACGCTTTGTAGCGCTGTTGCACAATCGGACACTTGCAGTGCAACACGAATATGATAATTATAAGCCCGTAGTACCCTTAGGTTGAAAAAATCGGTCGAATTTTTTTTTCGTTCAATAAGGCTTTGTAGCGATGTTGCACAATCGGAAGCTTGCAGCGCAACATGAATATGATGATTATAAGCCCGTAGTACCCTTAGGTTGACAAAATCGGTCGAAATTTCTTTTCGTCCAATAAGGCTTTGTAGCGATGTTGCACAATCGGACACTTGCAGCGCAACACGAATATGATGATTATAAGCCCGTAGTACCCTTAGGTTGACAAAATCGGTCGAATTTTGTTTTCGTTCAATAAGGCTTTGCAGCGATGTTGTGCAATCGGTCACTTGCAGCGCAACACGAATATGATGATTATAAGCCCGTAGTACCCTTAGGTTGACAAAATCGGTCGAAATTTTTTTTCGTCCAATAAGGCTTTGTAGCGATGTCTCGCAATCGGACACTTGCAGCGCAACACGAATATGATGATTATAAGCCCGTAGTACCCTTAGGTTGATAAAATTGGTTAAATTTTTTTTTCGTTCAATAACGCTTTGTAGCGATGTTGCACAATCGGACACTTGCAGCGCAACACGAATATGATGATTATAAGCCCGTAGTTCCCTTAGGTTGATAAAATCGGTCGAAATTTTGTTTCGTCCAATAAGGCCCTGTAGCGATGTGTCGCAATCGCACACTTGCAGCGCAACACGAATATGATAATTATAAGCCCGTAGTACCCTTAGGTTGATAAAATTGGTTAAATTTTTTTTTCGTTCAATAACGCTTTGTAGCGATGTTGCACAATCGGACACTTGCAGCGCAACACGAATATGATGATTATAAGCCCGTAGTACCCTTAGGTTGAAAAAGTCGGTCGAATTTTTTTTTCGTTCAATAACGCTTTGTAGCGATGTTGCACAATCGGACACTTGCAGTGCAACACGAATATGATAATTATAAGCCCGTAGTACCCTTAGGTTGAAAAAATCGGTCGAATTTTTTTTTCGTTCAATAAGGCTTTGTAGCGATGTTGCACAATCGGAAACTTGCAGCGCAACATGAATATGATGATTATAAGCCCGTAGTACCCTTAGGTTGACAAAATCGGTCGAAATTTCTTTTCGTCCAATAAGGCTTTGTAGCGATGTTGCACAATCGGACACTTGCAGCGCAACACGAATATGATGATTATAAGCCCGTAGTACCCTTAGGTTGAGAAAATTGGTCTAAATTTTGTTTTCGTCCAATAACGCTTTACAGCGATTCTGCACAATCGGACACTTCCAGCACAACACGACTATGATGATTATAAGCCCGTAGTACCCTTAGGTTGAGAAAATTGGTTAAATTTTGTTTTCGTTCAATAAGGCTTTGTAGCGATGTTGCACAATCGGACACTTGCAGCGCAACGCGAGTATGATGATTATAAGCCGGTAGTACCCTTAGGTTGACAAAATCGGTCGAATTTTTTTTTCGTTCAATAAGGCTTTGCAGCGATGTTGTGCAATCGGTCACTTGCAGCGCAACACGAATATGATGATTATAAACCCGTAGTACCCTTAGGTTGAGAAAATTGGTCTAAATTTTGTTTTCGTCCAATAACGCTTTACAGCGATGTTGCACAATCGGACACTTCCAGCACAACACGAATATGATGATTATAAGCCCGTAGTACCCTTAGGTTGAGAAAATTGGTTAAATTTTGTTGAGTTCAATAACGCTTTGTAGCGATGTTGCACAATCAGACACTTGCAGCGCGACACGAATATGATGATTATAAGCCCGTAGTACCCTTAGGTTGAAAAAATTGGTCGAATTTTGTTTTCGTTTAATAACGTTTTGTAGCGATGTTGCACAATCGGACACTTGCAGCGCAACATGAATATGATGATTATAAGCCCGTAGTACCCTTAGGTTGACAAAATCGGTCGAAATTTCTTTTCGTCCAATAAGGCTTTGTAGCGATGTTGCACAATCGGACACTTGCAGCGCAACACGAATATGATGATTATAAGCCCGTAGTACCCTTAGGTTCAGAAAATTAGTCTAAATTTTGTTTTCGTCCAATAACGCTTTACAGCGATTCTGCACAATCGGACACTTCCAGCACAACACGAATATGATGATTATAAGCCCGTAGTACCCTTAGGTTGAGAAAATTGGTTAAATTTTGTTGAGTTCAATAACGCTTTGTAGCGATGTTGCACAATCGGACACTTGCAGCGCAACACGAATATGATGATTATAAGCCCGTAGTACCCTTAGGTTGACAAAATCGGTCGAAATTTTTTTTCGTCCAATAAGGCTTTGTAGCGATGTCTCGCAATCGGACACTTGCAGCGCAACACGAATATGATGATTATAAGCCCCTAGTACCCTTAGGTTGAAAAAATCGGTTGAATTTTTTTTTCGTTCAATAAGGCTTTGTAGCGATGTTGCACAATCAGACACTTGCAGCGCGACACGAATATGATGATTATAAGCCCGTAGTACCCTTAGGTTGAAAAAATTGGTCGAATTTTGTTTTCGTTTAATAACGCTTTGTAGCGATGTTGCACAATCGGACACTTGCAGCGCAACACGAATATGATGATTATAAGCCCGTAGTACCCTTAGGTTCACAAAATCGGTCGAAATTTTGTTTCGTCCAATAAGGCTTTGTAGCGATGTCTCGCAATCGGACACTTGCAGCGCAACACGAATATGATGATTATAAGCCCGTAGTACCCTTAGGTTGATAAAATTGGTTAAATTTTTTTTTCGTCCAATAACGCTTTACAGCGATTCTGCACAATCGGACACTTCCAGCACAACACGACTATGATGATTATAAGCCCGTAGTACCCTTAGGTTGAGAAAATTGGTTAAATTTTGTTTTCGTTCAATAAGGCTTTGTAGCGATGTCTCGCAATCGGACACTTGCAGCGCAACACGAATATGATGATTATAAGCCCGTAGTACCCTTAGGTTGAGAAAATTGGTCTAAATTTTGTTTTCGTCCAATAACGCTTTACAGCGATTCTGCACAATCGGACACTTCCAGCACAACACGACTATGATGATTATAAGCCCGTAGTACCCTTAGGTTGAGAAAATTGGTTAAATTTTGTTTTCGTTCAATAAGGCTTTGTAGCGATGTTGCACAATCGGACACTTGCAGCGCAACGCGAGTATGATGATTATAAGCCGGTAGTACCCTTAGGTTGACAAAATCGGTCGAATTTTTTTTTCGTTCAATAAGGCTTTGCAGCGATGTTGTGCAATCGGTCACTTGCAGCGCAACACGAATATGATGATTATAAACCCGTAGTACCCTTAGGTTGAGAAAATTGGTCTAAATTTTGTTTTCGTCCAATAACGCTTTACAGCGATGTTGCACAATCGGACACTTCCAGCACAACACGAATATGATGATTATAAGCCCGTAGTACCCTTAGGTTGAGAAAATTGGTTAAATTTTGTTGAGTTCAATAACGCTTTGTAGCGATGTTGCACAATCAGACACTTGCAGCGCGACACGAATATGATGATTATAAGCCCGTAGTACCCTTAGGTTGAAAAAATTGGTCGAATTTTGTTTTCGTTTAATAACGTTTTGTAGCGATGTTGCACAATCGGACACTTGCAGCGCAACATGAATATGATGATTATAAGCCCGTAGTACCCTTAGGTTGACAAAATCGGTCGAAATTTCTTTTCGTCCAATAAGGCTTTGTAGCGATGTTGCACAATCGGACACTTGCAGCGCAACACGAATATGATGATTATAAGCCCGTAGTACCCTTAGGTTCAGAAAATTAGTCTAAATTTTGTTTTCGTCCAATAACGCTTTACAGCGATTCTGCACAATCGGACACTTCCAGCACAACACGAATATGATGATTATAAGCCCGTAGTACCCTTAGGTTGAGAAAATTGGTTAAATTTTGTTGAGTTCAATAACGCTTTGTAGCGATGTTGCACAATCGGACACTTGCAGCGCAACACGAATATGATGATTATAAGCCCGTAGTACCCTTAGGTTGACAAAATCGGTCGAAATTTTTTTTCGTCCAATAAGGCTTTGTAGCGATGTCTCGCAATCGGACACTTGCAGCGCAACACGAATATGATGATTATAAGCCCCTAGTACCCTTAGGTTGAAAAAATCGGTTGAATTTTTTTTTCGTTCAATAAGGCTTTGTAGCGATGTTGCACAATCAGACACTTGCAGCGCGACACGAATATGATGATTATAAGCCCGTAGTACCCTTAGGTTGAAAAAATTGGTCGAATTTTGTTTTCGTTTAATAACGCTTTGTAGCGATGTTGCACAATCGGACACTTGCAGCGCAACACGAATATGATGATTATAAGCCCGTAGTACCCTTAGGTTCACAAAATCGGTCGAAATTTTGTTTCGTCCAATAAGGCTTTGTAGCGATGTCTCGCAATCGGACACTTGCAGCGCAACACGAATATGATGATTATAAGCCCGTAGTACCCTTAGGTTGATAAAATTGGTTAAATTTTTTTTTCGTTCAATAACGCTTTGTAGCGATGTTGCACAATCGGACACTTGCAGCGCAACACGAATATGATGATTATATACCCGTAGTACCCTTAGGTTGACAAAATCGGTCGAATTTTTTTTTCGTTGAATAAGGCTTTGCAGCGATGTTGTGCACTCGGTCACTTGCAGCGCAACACGAATATGATGATTATAAGCCCGTAGTACCCTTAGGTTGCCAAAATCGGTCGAAATTTTTTTTCGTCCAATAAGGCTTTGTAGCGATGTCTCGCAATCGGACACTTGCAGCGCAACACGAATATGATGATTATAAGCCCGTAGTACCCTTAGGTTGATAAAATTGGTTAAATTTTTTTTTCGTTCAATAACGCTTTGTAGCGATGTTGCACAATCGGACACTTGCAGCGCAACACGAATTTGATGATTATAAGCCCGTAGTACCCTTAGGTTGAAAAAATCGGTCGAATTTTTTTTTCGTTCAATAACGCTTTGTAGCGATGTTGCACAATCGGACACTTGCAGCGCAACACGAATATGATAATTATAAGCCCGTGTAGTACCCTTAGGTTGAAAAAATCGGTCGAATTTTGTTTTCGTTCAATAAGGCTGTGTAGCGATGTTGCACAATCAGACACTTGCAGCGCGACACGAATATGATGATTATAAGCCCGTAGTACCCTTAGGTTGAAAAAATCGGTCGAATTTTTTTTTCGTTCAATAACGCTTTGTAGCGATGTTGCACAATCGGACACTTGCAGTGCAACACGAATATGATAATTATAAGCCCGTAGTACCCTTAGGTTGAAATATCGGTCGAATTTTTTTTTCGTTCAATAAGGCTTTGTAGCGATGTTGCACAATCAGACACTTGCAGCGCGACACGAATATGATGATTATAAGCCCGTAGTACCCTTAGGTTGAAAAAATTGGTCGAATTTTGTTTTCGTTTAATAACGTTTTGTAGCGATGTTGCACAATCGGACACTTGCAGCGCAACACGAATATGATGATTATAAGCCCGTAGTACCCTTAGGTTGACAAAATCGGTCGAAATTTTGTTTCGTCCAATAAGGCTTTGTAGCGATGGCTCGCAATCGGAAATTTCCCGCGGAACACGAATATTATGATTATAAGCCCGTAGTACCCTTAGGTTGAAAAAATCGGTCGAATTTTTTTTTCGTTCAGTAACGCTTTGTAGCGCTGTTGCACAATCGGACACTTGCAGTGCAACACGAATATGATAATTATAAGCCCGTAGTACCCTTAGGTTGACAAAATCGGTCGAATTTTGTTTTCGTTCAATAAGGCTTTGCAGCGATGTTGTGCAATCGGTCACTTGCAGCGCAACACGAATATGATGATTATAAGCCCGTAGTACCCTTAGGTTGACAAAATCGGTCGAAATTTTTTTTCGTCCAATAAGGCTTTGCAGCGATGTCTCGCAATCGGACACTTGCAGCGCAACACGAATATGATGATTATAAGCCCGTAGTACCCTTAGGTTGATAAAATTGGTTAAATTTTTTTTTCGTTCAATAACGCTTTGTAGCGATGTTGCACAATCGGACACTTGCAGCGCAACACGAATATGATGATTATAAGCCCGTAGTTCCCTTAGGTTGATAAAATCGGTCGAAATTTTGTTTCGTCCAATAAGGCCCTGTAGCGATGTGTCGCAATCGCACACTTGCAGCGCAACACGAATATGATAATTATAAGCCCGTAGTACCCTTAGGTTGATAAAATTGGTTAAATTTTGTTTTCGTTCAATAACGCTTTGTAGCGATGTTGCACAATCGGACACTTGCAGCGCAACGCGAGTATGATGACTATAAGCCCGTAGTACCCTTAGGTTGACAAAATCGGTCGAATTTTTGTTTCGTTCAATAAGGCTTTGCAGCGATGTTGTGCAATCGGTCACTTGCAGCGCAACACGAATATGATGATTATAAGCCCGTAGTACCCTTAGGTTGACAAAATCGGTCGAAATTTTTTTTCGTCCAATAAGGCTTTGTAGCGATGTCTCGCAATGGGACACTTGCAGCGCAACACGAATATGATGATTATAAGCCCGTAGTACCCTTAGGTTGAAAAAATCGGTCGAATTTTTTTTTCGTTCAATAACGCTTTGTAGCGATGTTGCACAATCGGACACTTGCAGCGCAACACGAATATGATAATTATAAGCCCGTAGTACCCTTAGGTTGAAAAAATCGGTCGAATTTTGTTTTCGTTCAATAAGGCTTTGTAGCGATGTTGCACAATCAGACACTTGCAGCGCGACACGAATATGATGATTATAAGCCCGTAGTACCCTTAGGTTGAAAAAATTGGTCGAATTTTGTTTTCGTTGAATAACGTTTTGTAGCGATGTTGCACAATCAGACACTTGCAGCGCAACACGAATATGATGATTATAAGCCCGTAGTACCCTTAGGTTGACAAAATCGGTCGAAATTTTTTTTCGTCCAATAAGGCTTTGTAGCGATGGCTCGCAATCGGAAATTTCTCGCGGAACACGAATATTATGATTATAAGCCCGTAGTACCCTTAGGTTGAAAAAATTGGTCGAATTTTGTTTTCGTTGAATAACGTTTTGTAGCGATGTTGCACAATCAGACACTTGCAGCGCAACACGAATTTGATGATTATAAGCCCGTAGTACCCTTAGGTTGAAAAAATCGGTCGAATTTTTTTTTCGTTCAATAACGCTTTGTAGCGATGTTGCACAATCGGACACTTGCAGCGCAACACGAATATGATAATTATAAGCCCGTGTAGTACCCTTAGGTTGAAAAAATCGGTCGAATTTTTTTTTCGTTCAATAAGGCTGTGTAGCGATGTTGCACAATCAGACACTTGCAGCGCGACACGAATATGATGATTATAAGCCCGTAGTACCCTTAGGTTGAAAAAATCGGTCGAATTTTTTTTTCGTTCAATAACGCTTTGTAGCGATGTTGCACAATCGGACACTTGCAGTGCAACACGAATATGATAATTATAAGCCCGTAGTACCCTTAGGTTGAAATATCGGTCGAATTTTTTTTTCGTTCAATAAGGCTTTGTAGCGATGTTGCACAATCAGACACTTGCAGCGCGACACGAATATGATGATTATAAGCCCGTAGTACCCTTAGGTTGAAAAAATTGGTCGAATTTTGTTTTCGTTTAATAACGTTTTGTAGCGATGTTGCACAATCGGACACTTGCAGCGCAACACGAATATGATGATTATAAGCCCGTAGTACCCTTAGGTTGACAAAATCGGTCGAAATTTTTTTTCGTCCAATAAGGCTTTGTAGCGATGGCTCGCAATCGGAAATTTCCCGCGGAACACGAATATTATGATTATAAGCCCGTAGTACCCTTAGGTTGAAAAAATCGGTCGAATTTTTTTTTCGTTCAGTAACGCTTTGTAGCGCTGTTGCACAATCGGACACTTGCAGTGCAACACGAATATGATAATTATAAGCCCGTAGTACCCTTAGGTTGACAAAATCGGTCGAATTTTGTTTTCGTTCAATAAGGCTTTGCAGCGATGTTGTGCAATCGGTCACTTGCAGCGCAACACGAATATGATGATTATAAGCCCGTAGTACCCTTAGGTTGACAAAATCGGTCGAAATTTTTTTTCGTCCAATAAGGCTTTGCAGCGATGTCTCGCAATCGGACACTTGCAGCGCAACACGAATATGATGATTATAAGCCCGTAGTACCCTTAGGTTGATAAAATTGGTTAAATTTTTTTTTCGTTCAATAACGCTTTGTAGCGATGTTGCACAATCGGACACTTGCAGCGCAACACGAATATGATGATTATAAGCCCGTAGTTCCCTTAGGTTGATAAAATCGGTCGAAATTTTGTTTCGTCCAATAAGGCCCTGTAGCGATGTGTCGCAATCGCACACTTGCAGCGCAACACGAATATGATAATTATAAGCCCGTAGTACCCTTAGGTTGATAAAATTGGTTAAATTTTGTTTTCGTTCAATAACGCTTTGTAGCGATGTTGCACAATCGGACTCTTGCAGCGCAACGCGAGTATGATGACTATAAGCCCGTAGTACCCTTAGGTTGACAAAATCGGTCGAATTTTTGTTTCGTTCAATAAGGCTTTGCAGCGATGTTGTGCAATCGGTCACTTGCAGCGCAACACGAATATGATGATTATAAGCCCGTAGTACCCTTAGGTTGACAAAATCGGTCGAAATTTTTTTTCGTCCAATAAGGCTTTGTAGCGATGTCTCGCAATGGGACACTTGCAGCGCAACACGAATATGATGATTATAAGCCCGTAGTACCCTTAGGTTGAAAAAATCGGTCGAATTTTTTTTTCGTTCAATAACGCTTTGTAGCGATGTTGCACAATCGGACACTTGCAGCGCAACACGAATATGATAATTATAAGCCCGTAGTACCCTTAGGTTGAAAAAATCGGTCGAATTTTTTTTTCGTTCAATAAGGCTTTGTAGCGATGTTGCACAATCAGACACTTGCAGCGCGACACGAATATGATGATTATAAGCCCGTAGTACCCTTAGGTTGAAAAAATTGGTCGAATTTTGTTTTCGTTGAATAACGTTTTGTAGCGATGTTGCACAATCAGACACTTGCAGCGCAACACGAATATGATGATTATAAGCCCGTAGTACCCTTAGGTTGACAAAATCGGTCGAAATTTTTTTTCGTCCAATAAGGCTTTGTAGCGATGGCTCGCAATCGGAAATTTCTCGCGGAACACGAATATTATGATTATAAGCCCGTAGTACCCTTAGGTTGAAAAAATCGGTCGAATTTTTTTTTCGTTCAATAACGCTTTGTAGCGCTGTTGCACAATCGGACACTTGCAGTGCAACACGAATATGATAATTATAAGCCCGTAGTACCCTTAGGTTGAAAAAATCGGTCGAATTTTTTTTTCGTTCAATAAGGCTTTGTAGCGATGTTGCACAATCGGAAGCTTGCAGCGCAACATGAATATGATGATTATAAGCCCGTAGTACCCTTAGGTTGACAAAATCGGTCGAAATTTCTTTTCGTCCAATAAGGCTTTGTAGCGATGTTGCACAATCGGACACTTGCAGCGCAACACGAATATGATGATTATAAGCCCGTAGTACCCTTAGGTTGACAAAATCGGTCGAATTTTGTTTTCGTTCAATAAGGCTTTGCAGGGATGTTGTGCAATCGGTCACTTGCAGCGCAACACGAATATGATGATTATAAGCCCGTAGTACCCTTAGGTTGACAAAATCGGTCGAAATTTTTTTTCGTCCAATAAGGCTTTGTAGCGATATCTCGCAATCGGACACTTGCAGCGCAACACGAATATGATGATTATAAGCCCGTAGTACCCTTAGGTTGATAAAATTGGTTAAATTTTTTTTTCGTTCAATAACGCTTTGTAGCGATGTTGCACAATCGGACACTTGCAGCGCAACACGAATATGATGATTATAAGCCCGTAGTTCCCTTAGGTTGATAAAATCGGTCGAAATTTTGTTTCGTCCAATAAGGCCCTGTAGCGATGTGTCGCAATCGCACACTTGCAGCGCAACACGAATATGATAATTATAAGCCCGTAGTACCCTTAGGTTGATAAAATTGGTTAAATTTTTTTTTCGTTCAATAACGCTTTGTAGCGATGTTGCACAATCGGACACTTGCAGCGCAACACGAATATGATGATTATAAGCCCGTAGTACCCTTAGGTTGAAAAAGTCGGTCGAATTTTTTTTTCGTTCAATAACGCTTTGTAGCGATGTTGCACAATCGGACACTTGCAGTGCAACACGAATATGATAATTATAAGCCCGTAGTACCCTTAGGTTGAAAAAATCGGTCGAATTTTTTTTTCGTTCAATAAGGCTTTGTAGCGATGTTGCACAATCGGAAACTTGCAGCGCAACATGAATATGATGATTATAAGCCCGTAGTACCCTTAGGTTGACAAAATCGGTCGAAATTTCTTTTCGTCCAATAAGGCTTTGTAGCGATGTTGCACAATCGGACACTTGCAGCGCAACACGAATATGATGATTAGAAGCCCGTAGTACCCTTAGGTTGAGAAAATTGGTCTAAATTTTGTTTTCGTCCAATAACGCTTTACAGCGATTCTGCACAATCGGACACTTCCAGCACAACACGACTATGATGATTATAAGCCCGTAGTACCCTTAGGTTGAGAAAATTGGTTAAATTTTGTTTTCGTTCAATAAGGCTTTGTAGCGATGTTGCACAATCGGACACTTGCAGCGCAACGCGAGTATGATGATTATAAGCCGGTAGTACCCTTAGGTTGACAAAATCGGTCGAATTTTTTTTTCGTTCAATAAGGCTTTGCAGCGATGTTGTGCAATCGGTCACTTGCAGCGCAACACGAATATGATGATTATAAGCCCGTAGTACCCTTAGGTTGAGAAAATTGGTTAAATTTTGTTTTCGTTTAATAACGTTTTGTAGCGATGTTGCACAATCGGACACTTGCAGCGCAACATGAATATGATGATTATAAGCCCGTAGTACCCTTAGGTTGACAAAATCGGTCGAAATTTCTTTTCGTCCAATAAGGCTTTGTAGCGATGTTGCACAATCGGACACTTGCAGCGCAACACGAATATGATGATTATAAGCCCGTAGTACCCTTAGGTTCAGAAAATTGGTCTAAATTTTGTTTTCGTCCAATAACGCTTTACAGCGATTCTGCACAATCGGACACTTCCAGCACAACACGAATATGATGATTATAAGCCCGTAGTACCCTTAGGTTGAAAAAATTGGTCGAATTTTGTTTTCGTTTAATAACGCTTTGTAGCGATGTTGCACAATCGGACACTTGCAGCGCAACACGAATATGATGATTATAAGCCCGTAGTACCCTTAGGTTCACAAAATCGGTCGAAATTTTGTTTCGTCCAATAAGGCTTTGTAGCGATGTCTCGCAATCGGACACTTGCAGCGCAACACGAATATGATGATTATAAGCCCGTAGTACCCTTAGGTTGATAAAATTGGTTAAATTTTTTTTTCGTTCAATAACGCTTTGTAGCGATGTTGCACAATCGGACACTTGCAGCGCAACACGAATATGATGATTATATGCCCGTAGTACCCTTAGGTTGACAAAATCGGTCGAATTTTTTTTTCGTTGAATAAGGCTTTGCAGCGATGTTGTGCACTCGGTCACTTGCAGCGCAACACGAATATGATGATTATAAGCCCGTAGTACCCTTAGGTTGACAAAATCGGTCGAAATTTTTTTTCGTCCAATAAGGCTTTGTAGCGATGTCTCGCAATCGGACACTTGCAGCGCAACACGAATATGATGATTATAAGCCCGTAGTACCCTTAGGTTGATAAAATTGGTTAAATTTTTTTTTCGTTCAATAACGCTTTGTAGCGATGTTGCACAATCGGACACTTGCAGCGCAACACGAATTTGATGATTATAAGCCCGTAGTACCCTTAGGTTGAAAAAATCGGTCGAATTTTTTTTTCGTTCAATAACGCTTTGTAGCGATGTTGCACAATCGGACACTTGCAGCGCAACACGAATATGATAATTATAAGCCCGTGTAGTACCCTTAGGTTGAAAAAATCGGTCGAATTTTTTTTTCGTTCAATAAGGCTTTGTAGCGATGTTGCACAATCAGACACTTGCAGCGCGACACGAATATGATGATTATAAGCCCGTAGTACCCTTAGGTTGAAAAAATCGGTCGAATTTTTTTTTCGTTCAATAACGCTTTGTAGCGATGTTGCACAATCGGGCACTTGCAGTGCAACACGAATATGATAATTATAAGCCCGTAGTACCCTTAGGTTGAAATATCGGTCGAATTTTTTTTTCGTTCAATAAGGCTTTGTAGCGATGTTGCACAATCAGACACTTGCAGCGCGACACGAATATGATGATTATAAGCCCGTAGTACCCTTAGGTTGAAAAAATTGGTCGAATTTTGTTTTCGTTTAATAACGTTTTGTAGCGATGTTGCACAATCGGACACTTGCAGCGCAACACGAATATGATGATTATAAGCCCGTAGTACCCTTAGGTTGACAAAATCGGTCGAAATTTTTTTTCGTCCAATAAGGCTTTGTAGCGATGGCTCGCAATCGGAAATTTCCCGCGGAACACGAATATTATGATTATAAGCCCGTAGTACCCTTAGGTTGAAAAAATCGGTCGAATTTTTTTTTCGTTCAGTAACGCTTTGTAGCGCTGTTGCACAATCGGACACTTGCAGTGCAACACGAATATGATAATTATAAGCCCGTAGTACCCTTAGGTTGAAAAAATCGGTCGAATTTTTTTTTCGTTCAATAAGGCTTTGTAGCGATGTTGCACAATCGGACACTTGCAGCGCAACGCGAGTATGATGACTATAAGCCCGTAGTACCCTTAGGTTGACAAAATCGGTCGAATTTTTGTTTCGTTCAATAAGGCTTTGCAGCGATGTTGTGCAATCGGTCACTTGCAGCGCAACACGAATATGATGATTATAAGCCCGTAGTACCCTTAGGTTGACAAAATCGGTCGAAATTTTTTTTCGTCCAATAAGGCTTTGTAGCGATGTCTCGCAATCGGACACTTGCAGCGCAACACGAATATGATGATTATAAGCCCGTAGTACCCTTAGGTTGAAAAAATCGGTCGAATTTTTTTTTCGTTCAATAACGCTTTGTAGCGATGTTGCACAATCGGACACTTGCAGCGCAACACGAATATGATAATTATAAGCCCGTAGTACCCTTAGGTTGAAAAAATCGGTCGAATTTTTTTTTCGTTCAATAAGGCTTTGTAGCGATGTTGCACAATCAGACACTTGCAGCGCGACACGAATATGATGATTATAAGCCCGTAGTACCCTTAGGTTGAAAAAATTGGTCGAATTTTGTTTTCGTTGAATAACGTTTTGTAGCGATGTTGCACAATCAGACACTTGCAGCGCAACACGAATATGATGATTATAAGCCCGTAGTACCCTTAGGTTGACAAAATCGGTCGAAATTTTTTTTCGTCCAATAAGGCTTTGTAGCGATGGCTCGCAATCGGAAATTTCCCGCGGAACACGAATATTATGATTATAAGCCCGTAGTACCCTTAGGTTGAAAAAATCGGTCGAATTTTTTTTTCGTTCAATAACGCTTTGTAGCGCTGTTGCACAATCGGACACTTGCAGTGCAACACGAATATGATAATTATAAGCCCGTAGTACCCTTAGGTTGAAAAAATCGGTCGAATTTTTTTTTCGTTCAATAAGGCTTTGTAGCGATGTTGCACAATCGGAAGCTTGCAGCGCAACATGAATATGATGATTATAAGCCCGTAGTACCCTTAGGTTGACAAAATCGGTCGAAATTTCTTTTCGTCCAATAAGGCTTTGTAGCGATGTTGCACAATCGGACACTTGCAGCGCAACACGAATATGATGATTATAAGCCCGTAGTACCCTTAGGTTGACAAAATCGGTCGAATTTTGTTTTCGTTCAATAAGGCTTTGCAGCGATGTTGTGCAATCGGTCACTTGCAGCGCAACACGAATATGATGATTATAAGCCCGTAGTACCCTTAGGTTGACAAAATCGGTCGAAATTTTTTTTCGTCCAATAAGGCTTTGTAGCGATGTCTCGCAATCGGACACTTGCAGCGCAACACGAATATGATGATTATAAGCCCGTAGTACCCTTAGGTTGATAAAATTGGTTAAATTTTTTTTTCGTTCAATAACGCTTTGTAGCGATGTTGCACAATCGGACACTTGCAGCGCAACACGAATATGATGATTATAAGCCCGTAGTTCCCTTAGGTTGATAAAATCGGTCGAAATTTTGTTTCGTCCAATAAGGCCCTGTAGCGATGTGTCGCAATCGCACACTTGCAGCGCAACACGAATATGATAATTATAAGCCCGTAGTACCCTTAGGTTGATAAAATTGGTTAAATTTTTTTTTCGTTCAATAACGCTTTGTAGCGATGTTGCACAATCGGACACTTGCAGCGCAACACGAATATGATGATTATAAGCCCGTAGTACCCTTAGGTTGAAAAAGTCGGTCGAATTTTTTTTTCGTTCAATAACGCTTTGTAGCGATGTTGCACAATCGGACACTTGCAGTGCAACACGAATATGATAATTATAAGCCCGTAGTACCCTTAGGTTGAAAAAATCGGTCGAATTTTTTTTTCGTTCAATAAGGCTTTGTAGCGATGTTGCACAATCGGAAACTTGCAGCGCAACATGAATATGATGATTATAAGCCCGTAGTACCCTTAGGTTGACAAAATCGGTCGAAATTTCTTTTCGTCCAATAAGGCTTTGTAGCGATGTTGCACAATCGGACACTTGCAGCGCAACACGAATATGATGATTATAAGCCCGTAGTACCCTTAGGTTGAGAAAATTGGTCTAAATTTTGTTTTCGTCCAATAACGCTTTACAGCGATTCTGCACAATCGGACACTTCCAGCACAACACGACTATGATGATTATAAGCCCGTAGTACCCTTAGGTTGAGAAAATTGGTTAAATTTTGTTTTCGTTCAATAAGGCTTTGTAGCGATGTTGCACAATCGGACACTTGCAGCGCAACGCGAGTATGATGATTATAAGCCGGTAGTACCCTTAGGTTGACAAAATCGGTCGAATTTTTTTTTCGTTCAATAAGGCTTTGCAGCGATGTTGTGCAATCGGTCACTTGCAGCGCAACACGAATATGATGATTATAAACCCGTAGTACCCTTAGGTTGAGAAAATTGGTCTAAATTTTGTTTTCGTCCAATAACGCTTTACAGCGATGTTGCACAATCGGACACTTCCAGCACAACACGAATATGATGATTATAAGCCCGTAGTACCCTTAGGTTGAGAAAATTGGTTAAATTTTGTTGAGTTCAATAACGCTTTGTAGCGATGTTGCACAATCAGACACTTGCAGCGCGACACGAATATGATGATTATAAGCCCGTAGTACCCTTAGGTTGAAAAAATTGGTCGAATTTTGTTTTCGTTTAATAACGTTTTGTAGCGATGTTGCACAATCGGACACTTGCAGCGCAACATGAATATGATGATTATAAGCCCGTAGTACCCTTAGGTTGACAAAATCGGTCGAAATTTCTTTTCGTCCAATAAGGCTTTGTAGCGATGTTGCACAATCGGACACTTGCAGCGCAACACGAATATGATGATTATAAGCCCGTAGTACCCTTAGGTTCAGAAAATTGGTCTAAATTTTGTTTTCGTCCAATAACGCTTTACAGCGATTCTGCACAATCGGACACTTCCAGCACAACACGAATATGATGATTATAAGCCCGTAGTACCCTTAGGTTGAGAAAATTGGTTAAATTTTGTTGAGTTCAATAACGCTTTGTAGCGATGTTGCACAATCGGACACTTGCAGCGCAACACGAATATGATGATTATAAGCCCGTAGTACCCTTAGGTTGACAAAATCGGTCGAAATTTTTTTTCGTCCAATAAGGCTTTGTAGCGATGTCTCGCAATCGGACACTTGCAGCGCAACACGAATATGATGATTATAAGCCCCTAGTACCCTTAGGTTGAAAAAATCGGTTGAATTTTTTTTTCGTTCAATAAGGCTTTGTAGCGATGTTGCACAATCAGACACTTGCAGCGCGACACGAATATGATGATTATAAGCCCGTAGTACCCTTAGGTTGAAAAAATTGGTCGAATTTTGTTTTCGTTTAATAACGCTTTGTAGCGATGTTGCACAATCGGACACTTGCAGCGCAACACGAATATGATGATTATAAGCCCGTAGTACCCTTAGGTTCACAAAATCGGTCGAAATTTTGTTTCGTCCAATAAGGCTTTGTAGCGATGTCTCGCAATCGGACACTTGCAGCGCAACACGAATATGATGATTATAAGCCCGTAGTACCCTTAGGTTGATAAAATTGGTTAAATTTCTTTTTCGTTCAATAACGCTTTGTAGCGATGTTGCACAATCGGACACTTGCAGCGCAACACGAATATGATGATTATATACCCGTAGTACCCTTAGGTTGACAAAATCGGTCGAATTTTTTTTTCGTTGAATAAGGCTTTGCAGCGATGTTGTGCACTCGGTCACTTGCAGCGCAACACGAATATGATGATTATAAGCCCGTAGTACCCTTAGGTTGACAAAATCGGTCGAAATTTTTTTTCGTCCAATAAGGCTTTGTAGCGATGTCTCGCAATCGGACACTTGCAGCGCAACACGAATATGATGATTATAAGCCCGTAGTACCCTTAGGTTGATAAAATTGGTTAAATTTTTTTTTCGTTCAATAACGCTTTGTAGCGATGTTGCACAATCGGACACTTGCAGCGCAACACGAATTTGATGATTATAAGCCCGTAGTACCCTTAGGTTGAAAAAATCGGTCGAATTTTTTTTTCGTTCAATAACGCTTTGTAGCGATGTTGCACAATCGGACACTTGCAGCGCAACACGAATATGATAATTATAAGCCCGTGTAGTACCCTTAGGTTGAAAAAATCGGTCGAATTTTTTTTTCGTTCAATAAGGCTTTGTAGCGATGTTGCACAATCAGACACTTGCAGCACGACACGAATATGATGATTATAAGCCCGTAGTACCCTTAGGTTGAAAAAATCGGTCGAATTTTTTTTTCGTTCAATAACGCTTTGTAGCGATGTTGCACAATCGGGCACTTGCAGTGCAACACGAATATGATAATTATAAGCCCGTAGTACCCTTAGGTTGAAATATCGGTCGAATTTTTTTTTCGTTCAATAAGGCTTTGTAGCGATGTTGCACAATCAGACACTTGCAGCGCGACACGAATATGATGATTATAAGCCCGTAGTACCCTTAGGTTGAAAAAATTGGTCGAATTTTGTTTTCGTTTAATAACGTTTTGTAGCGATGTTGCACAATCGGACACTTGCAGCGCAACACGAATATGATGATTATAAGCCCGTAGTACCCTTAGGTTGACAAAATCGGTCGAAATTTTTTTTCGTCCAATAAGGCTTTGTAGCGATGGCTCGCAATCGGAAATTTCCCGCGGAACACGAATATTATGATTATAAGCCCGTAGTACCCTTAGGTTGAAAAAATCGGTCGAATTTTTTTTTCGTTCAGTAACGCTTTGTAGCGCTGTTGCACAATCGGACACTTGCAGTGCAACACGAATATGATAATTATAAGCCCGTAGTACCCTTAGGTTGAAAAAATCGGTCGAATTTTTTTTTCGTTCAATAAGGCTTTGTAGCGATGTTGCACAATCGGACACTTGCAGCGCAACACGAATATGATGATTATAAGCCCGTAGTACCCTTAGGTTGACAAAATCGGTCGAATTTTGTTTTCGTTCAATAAGGCTTTGCAGCGATGTTGTGCAATCGGTCACTTGCAGCGCAACACGAATATGATGATTATAAGCCCGTAGTACCCTTAGATTGACAAAATCGGTCGAAATTTTTTTTCGTCCAATAAGGCTTTGTAGCGATGTCTCGCAATCGGACACTTGCAGCGCAACACGAATATGATGATTATAAGCCCGTAGTACCCTTAGGTTGATAAAATTGGTTAAATTTTGTTTTCGTTCAATAACGCTTTGTAGCGATGTTGCACAATCGGACACTTGCAGCGCAACACGAATATGATGATTATAAGCCCGTAGTTCCCTTAGGTTGATAAAATCGGTCGAAATTTTGTTTCGTCCAATAAGGCCCTGTAGCGATGTGTCGCAATCGCACACTTGCAGCGCAACACGAATATGATAATTATAAGCCCGTAGTACCCTTAGGTTGATAAAATTGGTTAAATTTTGTTTTCGTTCAATAACGCTTTGTAGCGATGTTGCACAATCGGACACTTGCAGCGCAACGCGAGTATGATGATTATAAGCCCGTAGTACCCTTAGGTTGACAAAATCGGTCGAAATTTTTTTTCGTCCAATAAGGCTTTGTAGCGATGTCTCGCAATCGGACACTTGCAGCGCAACACGAATATGATGATTATAAGCCCGTAGTACCCTTAGGTTGAAAAAATCGGTCGAATTTTTTTTTCGTTCAATAACGCTTTGTAGCGATGTTGCACAATCGGACACTTGCAGCGCAACACGAATATGATAATTATAAGCCCGTAGTACCCTTAGGTTGAAAAAATCGGTCGAATTTTTTTTTCGTTCAATAAGGCTTTGTAGCGATGTTGCACAATCAGACACTTGCAGCGCGACACGAATATGATGATTATAAGCCCGTAGTACCCTTAGGTTGAAAAAATTGGTCGAATTTTGTTTTCGTTTAATAACGTTTTGTAGCGATGTTGCACAATCAGACACTTGCAGCGCAACACGAATATGATGATTATAAGCCCGTAGTACCCTTAGGTTGACAAAATCGGTCGAAATTTTTTTTCGTCCAATAAGGCTTTGTAGCGATGGCTCGCAATCGGAAATTTCCCGCGGAACACGAATATTATGATTATAAGCCCGTAGTACCCTTAGGTTGAAAAAATCGGTCGAATTTTTTTTTCGTTCAATAACGCTTTGTAGCGCTGTTGCACAATCGGACACTTGCAGTGCAACACGAATATGATAATTATAAGCCCGTAGTACCCTTAGGTTGAAAAAATCGGTCGAATTTTTTTTTCGTTCAATAAGGCTTTGTAGCGATGTTGCACAATCGGAAACTTGCAGCGCAACATGAATATGATGATTATAAGCCCGTAGTACCCTTAGGTTGACAAAATCGGTCGAAATTTCTTTTCGTCCAATAAGGCTTTGTAGCGATGTTGCACAATCGGACACTTGCAGCGCAACACGAATATGATGATTATAAGCCCGTAGTACCCTTAGGTTGACAAAATCGGTCGAATTTTGTTTTCGTTCAATAAGGCTTTGCAGCGATGTTGTGCAATCGGTCACTTGCAGCGCAACACGAATATGATGATTATAAGCCCGTAGTACCCTTAGGTTGACAAAATCGGTCGAAATTTTTTTTCGTCCAATAAGGCTTTGTAGCGATGTCTCGCAATCGGACACTTGCAGCGCAACACGAATATGATGATTATAAGCCCGTAGTACCCTTAGGTTGATAAAATTGGTTAAATTTTTTTTTCGTTCAATAACGCTTTGTAGCGATGTTGCACAATCGGACACTTGCAGCGCAACACGAATATGATGATTATAAGCCCGTAGTTCCCTTAGGTTGATAAAATCGGTCGAAATTTTGTTTCGTCCAATAAGGCCCTGTAGCGATGTGTCGCAATCGCACACTTGCAGCGCAACACGAATATGAAAATTATAAGCCCGTAGTACCCTTAGGTTGATAAAATTGGTTAAATTTTTTTTTCGTTCAATAACGCTTTGTAGCGATGTTGCACAATCGGACACTTGCAGCGCAACACGAATATGATGATTATATGCCCGTAGTACCCTTAGGTTGACAAAATCGGTCGAATTTTTTTTTCGTTGAATAAGGCTTTGCAGCGATGTTGTGCACTCGGTCACTTGCAGCGCAACACGAATATGATGATTATAAGCCCGTAGTACCCTTAGGTTGACAAAATCGGTCGAAATTTTTTTTCGTCCAATAAGGCTTTGTAGCGATGTCTCGCAATCGGACACTTGCAGCGCAACACGAATATGATGATTATAAGCCCGTAGTACCCTTAGGTTGATAAAATTGGTTAAATTTTTTTTTCGTTCAATAACGCTTTGTAGCGATGTTGCACAATCGGACACTTGCAGCGCAACACGAATTTGATGATTATAAGCCCGTAGTACCCTTAGGTTGAAAAAATCGGTCGAATTTTTTTTTCGTTCAATAACGCTTTGTAGCGATGTTGCACAATCGGACACTTGCAGCGCAACACGAATATGATAATTATAAGCCCGTGTAGTACCCTTAGGTTGAAAAAATCGGTCGAATTTTTTTTTCGTTCAATAAGGCTTTGTAGCGATGTTGCACAATCAGACACTTGCAGCGCGACACGAATATGATGATTATAAGCCCGTAGTACCCTTAGGTTGAAAAAATCGGTCGAATTTTTTTTTCGTTCAATAACGCTTTGTAGCGATGTTGCACAATCGGGCACTTGCAGTGCAACACGAATATGATAATTATAAGCCCGTAGTACCCTTAGGTTGAAATATCGGTCGAATTTTTTTTTCGTTCAATAAGGCTTTGTAGCGATGTTGCACAATCAGACACTTGCAGCGCGACACGAATATGATGATTATAAGCCCGTAGTACCCTTAGGTTGAAAAAATTGGTCGAATTTTGTTTTCGTTTAATAACGTTTTGTAGCGATGTTGCACAATCGGACACTTGCAGCGCAACACGAATATGATGATTATAAGCCCGTAGTACCCTTAGGTTGACAAAATCGGTCGAAATTTTTTTTCGTCCAATAAGGCTTTGTAGCGATGGCTCGCAATCGGAAATTTCCCGCGGAACACGAATATTATGATTATAAGCCCGTAGTACCCTTAGGTTGAAAAAATCGGTCGAATTTTTTTTTCGTTCAGTAACGCTTTGTAGCGCTGTTGCACAATCGGACACTTGCAGTGCAACACGAATATGATAATTATAAGCCCGTAGTACCCTTAGGTTGAAAAAATCGGTCGAATTTTTTTTTCGTTCAATAAGGCTTTGTAGCGATGTTGCACAATCGGACACTTGCAGCGCAACGCGAGTATGATGACTATAAGCCCGTAGTACCCTTAGGTTGACAAAATCGGTCGAATTTTTGTTTCGTTCAATAAGGCTTTGCAGCGATGTTGTGCAATCGGTCACTTGCAGCGCAACACGAATATGATGATTATAAGCCCGTAGTACCCTTAGGTTGACAAAATCGGTCGAAATTTTTTTTCGTCCAATAAGGCTTTGTAGCGATGTCTCGCAATCGGACACTTGCAGCGCAACACGAATATGATGATTATAAGCCCGTAGTACCCTTAGGTTGAAAAAATCGGTCGAATTTTTTTTTCGTTCAATAACGCTTTGTAGCGATGTTGCACAATCGGACACTTGCAGCGCAACACGAATATGATAATTATAAGCCCGTAGTACCCTTAGGTTGAAAAAATCGGTCGAATTTTTTTTTCGTTCAATAAGGCTTTGTAGCGATGTTGCACAATCAGACACTTGCAGCGCGACACGAATATGATGATTATAAGCCCGTAGTACCCTTAGGTTGAAAAAATTGGTCGAATTTTGTTTTCGTTGAATAACGTTTTGTAGCGATGTTGCACAATCAGACACTTGCAGCGCAACACGAATATGATGATTATAAGCCCGTAGTACCCTTAGGTTGACAAAATCGGTCGAAATTTTTTTTCGTCCAATAAGGCTTTGTAGCGATGGCTCGCAATCGGAAATTTCCCGCGGAACACGAATATTATGATTATAAGCCCGTAGTACCCTTAGGTTGAAAAAATCGGTCGAATTTTTTTTTCGTTCAATAACGCTTTGTAGCGCTGTTGCACAATCGGACACTTGCAGTGCAACACGAATATGATAATTATAAGCCCGTAGTACCCTTAGGTTGAAAAAATCGGTCGAATTTTTTTTTCGTTCAATAAGGCTTTGTAGCGATGTTGCACAATCGGAAGCTTGCAGCGCAACATGAATATGATGATTATAAGCCCGTAGTACCCTTAGGTTGACAAAATCGGTCGAAATTTCTTTTCGTCCAATAAGGCTTTGTAGCGATGTTGCACAATCGGACACTTGCAGCGCAACACGAATATGATGATTATAAGCCCGTAGTACCCTTAGGTTGACAAAATCGGTCGAATTTTGTTTTCGTTCAATAAGGCTTTGCAGCGATGTTGTGCAATCGGTCACTTGCAGCGCAACACGAATATGATGATTATAAGCCCGTAGTACCCTTAGGTTGACAAAATCGGTCGAAATTTTTTTTCGTCCAATAAGGCTTTGTAGCGATGTCTCGCAATCGGACACTTGCAGCGCAACACGAATATGATGATTATAAGCCCGTAGTACCCTTAGGTTGATAAAATTGGTTAAATTTTTTTTTCGTTCAATAACGCTTTGTAGCGATGTTGCACAATCGGACACTTGCAGCGCAACACGAATATGATGATTATAAGCCCGTAGTTCCCTTAGGTTGATAAAATCGGTCGAAATTTTGTTTCGTCCAATAAGGCCCTGTAGCGATGTGTCGCAATCGCACACTTGCAGCGCAACACGAATATGATAATTATAAGCCCGTAGTACCCTTAGGTTGATAAAATTGGTTAAATTTTTTTTTCGTTCAATAACGCTTTGTAGCGATGTTGCACAATCGGACACTTGCAGCGCAACACGAATATGATGATTATAAGCCCGTAGTACCCTTAGGTTGAAAAAGTCGGTCGAATTTTTTTTTCGTTCAATAACGCTTTGTAGCGATGTTGCACAATCGGACACTTGCAGTGCAACACGAATATGATAATTATAAGCCCGTAGTACCCTTAGGTTGAAAAAATCGGTCGAATTTTTTTTTCGTTCAATAAGGCTTTGTAGCGATGTTGCACAATCGGAAACTTGCAGCGCAACATGAATATGATGATTATAAGCCCGTAGTACCCTTAGGTTGACAAAATCGGTCGAAATTTCTTTTCGTCCAATAAGGCTTTGTAGCGATGTTGCACAATCGGACACTTGCAGCGCAACACGAATATGATGATTATAAGCCCGTAGTACCCTTAGGTTGAGAAAATTGGTCTAAATTTTGTTTTCGTCCAATAACGCTTTACAGCGATTCTGCACAATCGGACACTTCCAGCACAACACGACTATGATGATTATAAGCCCGTAGTACCCTTAGGTTGAGAAAATTGGTTAAATTTTGTTTTCGTTCAATAAGGCTTTGTAGCGATGTTGCACAATCGGACACTTGCAGCGCAACGCGAGTATGATGATTATAAGCCGGTAGTACCCTTAGGTTGACAAAATCGGTCGAATTTTTTTTTCGTTCAATAAGGCTTTGCAGCGATGTTGTGCAATCGGTCACTTGCAGCGCGACACGAATATGATGATTATAAACCCGTAGTACCCTTAGGTTGAGAAAATTGGTCTAAATTTTGTTTTCGTCCAATAACGCTTTACAGCGATGTTGCACAATCGGACACTTCCAGCACAACACGAATATGATGATTATAAGCCCGTAGTACCCTTAGGTTGAGAAAATTGGTTAAATTTTGTTGAGTTCAATAACGCTTTGTAGCGATGTTGCACAATCAGACACTTGCAGCGCGACACGAATATGATGATTATAAGCCCGTAGTACCCTTAGGTTGAAAAAATTGGTCGAATTTTGTTTTCGTTTAATAACGTTTTGTAGCGATGTTGCACAATCGGACACTTGCAGCGCAACATGAATATGATGATTATAAGCCCGTAGTACCCTTAGGTTGACAAAATCGGTCGAAATTTCTTTTCGTCCAATAAGGCTTTGTAGCGATGTTGCACAATCGGACACTTGCAGCGCAACACGAATATGATGATTATAAGCCCGTAGTACCCTTAGGTTCAGAAAATTGGTCTAAATTTTGTTTTCGTCCAATAACGCTTTACAGCGATTCTGCACAATCGGACACTTCCAGCACAACACGAATATGATGATTATAAGCCCGTAGTACCCTTAGGTTGAGAAAATTGGTTAAATTTTGTTGAGTTCAATAACGCTTTGTAGCGATGTTGCACAATCGGACACTTGCAGCGCAACACGAATATGATGATTATAAGCCCGTAGTACCCTTAGGTTGACAAAATCGGTCGAAATTTTTTTTCGTCCAATAAGGCTTTGTAGCGATGTCTCGCAATCGGACACTTGCAGCGCAACACGAATATGATGATTATAAGCCCGTAGTACCCTTAGGTTGACAAAATCGGTCGAAATTTTTTTTCGTCCAATAAGGCTTTGTAGCGATGTCTCGCAATCGGACACTTGCAGCGCAACACGAATATGATGATTATAAGCCCGTAGTACCCTTAGGTTGATAAAATTGGTTAAATTTTTTTTTCGTTCAATAACGCTTTGTAGCGATGTTGCACAATCGGACACTTGCAGCGCAACACGAATTTGATGATTATAAGCCCGTAGTACCCTTAGGTTGAAAAAATCGGTCGAATTTTTTTTTCGTTCAATAACGCTTTGTAGCGATGTTGCACAATCGGACACTTGCAGCGCAACACGAATATGATAATTATAAGCCCGTGTAGTACCCTTAGGTTGAAAAAATCGGTCGAATTTTTTTTTCGTTCAATAAGGCTTTGTAGCGATGTTGCACAATCAGACACTTGCAGCGCGACACGAATATGATGATTATAAGCCCGTAGTACCCTTAGGTTGAAAAAATCGGTCGAATTTTTTTTTCGTTCAATAACGCTTTGTAGCGATGTTGCACAATCGGGCACTTGCAGTGCAACACGAATATGATAATTATAAGCCCGTAGTACCCTTAGGTTGAAATATCGGTCGAATTTTTTTTTCGTTCAATAAGGCTTTGTAGCGATGTTGCACAATCAGACACTTGCAGCGCGACACGAATATGATGATTATAAGCCCGTAGTACCCTTAGGTTGAAAAAATTGGTCGAATTTTGTTTTCGTTTAATAACGTTTTGTAGCGATGTTGCACAATCGGACACTTGCAGCGCAACACGAATATGATGATTATAAGCCCGTAGTACCCTTAGGTTGACAAAATCGGTCGAAATTTTTTTTCGTCCAATAAGGCTTTGTAGCGATGGCTCGCAATCGGAAATTTCCCGCGGAACACGAATATTATGATTATAAGCCCGTAGTACCCTTAGGTTGAAAAAATCGGTCGAATTTTTTTTTCGTTCAGTAACGCTTTGTAGCGCTGTTGCACAATCGGACACTTGCAGTGCAACACGAATATGATAATTATAAGCCCGTAGTACCCTTAGGTTGAAAAAATCGGTCGAATTTTTTTTTCGTTCAATAAGGCTTTGTAGCGATGTTGCACAATCGGACACTTGCAGCGCAACGCGAGTATGATGACTATAAGCCCGTAGTACCCTTAGGTTGACAAAATCGGTCGAATTTTTGTTTCGTTCAATAAGGCTTTGCAGCGATGTTGTGCAATCGGTCACTTGCAGCGCAACACGAATATGATGATTATAAGCCCGTAGTACCCTTAGGTTGACAAAATCGGTCGAAATTTTTTTTCGTCCAATAAGGCTTTGTAGCGATGTCTCGCAATCGGACACTTGCAGCGCAACACGAATATGATGATTATAAGCCCGTAGTACCCTTAGGTTGAAAAAATCGGTCGAATTTTTTTTTCGTTCAATAACGCTTTGTAGCGATGTTGCACAATCGGACACTTGCAGCGCAACACGAATATGATAATTATAAGCCCGTAGTACCCTTAGGTTGAAAAAATCGGTCGAATTTTTTTTTCGTTCAATAAGGCTTTGTAGCGATGTTGCACAATCAGACACTTGCAGCGCGACACGAATATGATGATTATAAGCCCGTAGTACCCTTAGGTTGAAAAAATTGGTCGAATTTTGTTTTCGTTGAATAACGTTTTGTAGCGATGTTGCACAATCAGACACTTGCAGCGCAACACGAATATGATGATTATAAGCCCGTAGTACCCTTAGGTTGACAAAATCGGTCGAAATTTTTTTTCGTCCAATAAGGCTTTGTAGCGATGGCTCGCAATCGGAAATTTCCCGCGGAACACGAATATTATGATTATAAGCCCGTAGTACCCTTAGGTTGAAAAAATCGGTCGAATTTTTTTTTCGTTCAATAACGCTTTGTAGCGCTGTTGCACAATCGGACACTTGCAGTGCAACACGAATATGATAATTATAAGCCCGTAGTACCCTTAGGTTGAAAAAATCGGTCGAATTTTTTTTTCGTTCAATAAGGCTTTGTAGCGATGTTGCACAATCGGAAGCTTGCAGCGCAACATGAATATGATGATTATAAGCCCGTAGTACCCTTAGGTTGACAAAATCGGTCGAAATTTCTTTTCGTCCAATAAGGCTTTGTAGCGATGTTGCACAATCGGACACTTGCAGCGCAACACGAATATGATGATTATAAGCCCGTAGTACCCTTAGGTTGACAAAATCGGTCGAATTTTGTTTTCGTTCAATAAGGCTTTGCAGCGATGTTGTGCAATCGGTCACTTGCAGCGCAACACGAATATGATGATTATAAGCCCGTAGTACCCTTAGGTTGACAAAATCGGTCGAAATTTTTTTTCGTCCAATAAGGCTTTGTAGCGATGTCTCGCAATCGGACACTTGCAGCGCAACACGAATATGATGATTATAAGCCCGTAGTACCCTTAGGTTGATAAAATTGGTTAAATTTTTTTTTCGTTCAATAACGCTTTGTAGCGATGTTGCACAATCGGACACTTGCAGCGCAACACGAATATGATGATTATAAGCCCGTAGTTCCCTTAGGTTGATAAAATCGGTCGAAATTTTGTTTCGTCCAATAAGGCCCTGTAGCGATGTGTCGCAATCGCACACTTGCAGCGCAACACGAATATGATAATTATAAGCCCGTAGTACCCTTAGGTTGATAAAATTGGTTAAATTTTTTTTTCGTTCAATAACGCTTTGTAGCGATGTTGCACAATCGGACACTTGCAGCGCAACACGAATATGATGATTATAAGCCCGTAGTACCCTTAGGTTGAAAAAGTCGGTCGAATTTTTTTTTCGTTCAATAACGCTTTGTAGCGATGTTGCACAATCGGACACTTGCAGTGCAACACGAATATGATAATTATAAGCCCGTAGTACCCTTAGGTTGAAAAAATCGGTCGAATTTTTTTTTCGTTCAATAAGGCTTTGTAGCGATGTTGCACAATCGGAAACTTGCAGCGCAACATGAATATGATGATTATAAGCCCGTAGTACCCTTAGGTTGACAAAATCGGTCGAAATTTCTTTTCGTCCAATAAGGCTTTGTAGCGATGTTGCACAATCGGACACTTGCAGCGCAACACGAATATGATGATTATAAGCCCGTAGTACCCTTAGGTTGAGAAAATTGGTCTAAATTTTGTTTTCGTCCAATAACGCTTTACAGCGATTCTGCACAATCGGACACTTCCAGCACAACACGACTATGATGATTATAAGCCCGTAGTACCCTTAGGTTGAGAAAATTGGTTAAATTTTGTTTTCGTTCAATAAGGCTTTGTAGCGATGTTGCACAATCGGACACTTGCAGCGCAACGCGAGTATGATGATTATAAGCCGGTAGTACCCTTAGGTTGACAAAATCGGTCGAATTTTTTTTTCGTTCAATAAGGCTTTGCAGCGATGTTGTGCAATCGGTCACTTGCAGCGCAACACGAATATGATGATTATAAACCCGTAGTACCCTTAGGTTGAGAAAATTGGTCTAAATTTTGTTTTCGTCCAATAACGCTTTACAGCGATGTTGCACAATCGGACACTTCCAGCACAACACGAATATGATGATTATAAGCCCGTAGTACCCTTAGGTTGAGAAAATTGGTTAAATTTTGTTGAGTTCAATAACGCTTTGTAGCGATGTTGCACAATCAGACACTTGCAGCGCGACACGAATATGATGATTATAAGCCCGTAGTACCCTTAGGTTGAAAAAATTGGTCGAATTTTGTTTTCGTTTAATAACGTTTTGTAGCGATGTTGCACAATCGGACACTTGCAGCGCAACATGAATATGATGATTATAAGCCCGTAGTACCCTTAGGTTGACAAAATCGGTCGAAATTTCTTTTCGTCCAATAAGGCTTTGTAGCGATGTTGCACAATCGGACACTTGCAGCGCAACACGAATATGATGATTATAAGCCCGTAGTACCCTTAGGTTCAGAAAATTGGTCTAAATTTTGTTTTCGTCCAATAACGCTTTACAGCGATTCTGCACAATCGGACACTTCCAGCACAACACGAATATGATGATTATAAGCCCGTAGTACCCTTAGGTTGAGAAAATTGGTTAAATTTTGTTGAGTTCAATAACGCTTTGTAGCGATGTTGCACAATCGGACACTTGCAGCGCAACACGAATATGATGATTATAAGCCCGTAGTACCCTTAGGTTGACAAAATCGGTCGAAATTTTTTTTCGTCCAATAAGGCTTTGTAGCGATGTCTCGCAATCGGACACTTGCAGCGCAACACGAATATGATGATTATAAGCCCCTAGTACCCTTAGGTTGAAAAAATCGGTTGAATTTTTTTTTCGTTCAATAAGGCTTTGTAGCGATGTTGCACAATCAGACACTTGCAGCGCGACACGAATATGATGATTATAAGCCCGTAGTACCCTTAGGTTGAAAAAATTGGTCGAATTTTGTTTTCGTTTAATAACGCTTTGTAGCGATGTTGCACAATCGGACACTTGCAGCGCAACACGAATATGATGATTATAAGCCCGTAGTACCCTTAGGTTCACAAAATCGGTCGAAATTTTGTTTCGTCCAATAAGGCTTTGTAGCGATGTCTCGCAATCGGACACTTGCAGCGCAACACGAATATGATGATTATAAGCCCGTAGTACCCTTAGGTTGATAAAATTGGTTAAATTTCTTTTTCGTTCAATAACGCTTTGTAGCGATGTTGCACAATCGGACACTTGCAGCGCAACACGAATATGATGATTATATACCCGTAGTACCCTTAGGTTGACAAAATCGGTCGAATTTTTTTTTCGTTGAATAAGGCTTTGCAGCGATGTTGTGCACTCGGTCACTTGCAGCGCAACACGAATATGATGATTATAAGCCCGTAGTACCCTTAGGTTGACAAAATCGGTCGAAATTTTTTTTCGTCCAATAAGGCTTTGTAGCGATGTCTCGCAATCGGACACTTGCAGCGCAACACGAATATGATGATTATAAGCCCGTAGTACCCTTAGGTTGATAAAATTGGTTAAATTTTTTTTTCGTTCAATAACGCTTTGTAGCGATGTTGCACAATCGGACACTTGCAGCGCAACACGAATTTGATGATTATAAGCCCGTAGTACCCTTAGGTTGAAAAAATCGGTCGAATTTTTTTTTCGTTCAATAACGCTTTGTAGCGATGTTGCACAATCGGACACTTGCAGCGCAACACGAATATGATAATTATAAGCCCGTGTAGTACCCTTAGGTTGAAAAAATCGGTCGAATTTTTTTTTCGTTCAATAAGGCTTTGTAGCGATGTTGCACAATCAGACACTTGCAGCACGACACGAATATGATGATTATAAGCCCGTAGTACCCTTAGGTTGAAAAAATCGGTCGAATTTTTTTTTCGTTCAATAACGCTTTGTAGCGATGTTGCACAATCGGGCACTTGCAGTGCAACACGAATATGATAATTATAAGCCCGTAGTACCCTTAGGTTGAAATATCGGTCGAATTTTTTTTTCGTTCAATAAGGCTTTGTAGCGATGTTGCACAATCAGACACTTGCAGCGCGACACGAATATGATGATTATAAGCCCGTAGTACCCTTAGGTTGAAAAAATTGGTCGAATTTTGTTTTCGTTTAATAACGTTTTGTAGCGATGTTGCACAATCGGACACTTGCAGCGCAACACGAATATGATGATTATAAGCCCGTAGTACCCTTAGGTTGACAAAATCGGTCGAAATTTTTTTTCGTCCAATAAGGCTTTGTAGCGATGGCTCGCAATCGGAAATTTCCCGCGGAACACGAATATTATGATTATAAGCCCGTAGTACCCTTAGGTTGAAAAAATCGGTCGAATTTTTTTTTCGTTCAGTAACGCTTTGTAGCGCTGTTGCACAATCGGACACTTGCAGTGCAACACGAATATGATAATTATAAGCCCGTAGTACCCTTAGGTTGAAAAAATCGGTCGAATTTTTTTTTCGTTCAATAAGGCTTTGTAGCGATGTTGCACAATCGGACACTTGCAGCGCAACACGAATATGATGATTATAAGCCCGTAGTACCCTTAGGTTGACAAAATCGGTCGAATTTTGTTTTCGTTCAATAAGGCTTTGCAGCGATGTTGTGCAATCGGTCACTTGCAGCGCAACACGAATATGATGATTATAAGCCCGTAGTACCCTTAGATTGACAAAATCGGTCGAAATTTTTTTTCGTCCAATAAGGCTTTGTAGCGATGTCTCGCAATCGGACACTTGCAGCGCAACACGAATATGATGATTATAAGCCCGTAGTACCCTTAGGTTGATAAAATTGGTTAAATTTTGTTTTCGTTCAATAACGCTTTGTAGCGATGTTGCACAATCGGACACTTGCAGCGCAACACGAATATGATGATTATAAGCCCGTAGTTCCCTTAGGTTGATAAAATCGGTCGAAATTTTGTTTCGTCCAATAAGGCCCTGTAGCGATGTGTCGCAATCGCACACTTGCAGCGCAACACGAATATGATAATTATAAGCCCGTAGTACCCTTAGGTTGATAAAATTGGTTAAATTTTGTTTTCGTTCAATAACGCTTTGTAGCGATGTTGCACAATCGGACACTTGCAGCGCAACGCGAGTATGATGATTATAAGCCCGTAGTACCCTTAGGTTGACAAAATCGGTCGAAATTTTTTTTCGTCCAATAAGGCTTTGTAGCGATGTCTCGCAATCGGACACTTGCAGCGCAACACGAATATGATGATTATAAGCCCGTAGTACCCTTAGGTTGAAAAAATCGGTCGAATTTTTTTTTCGTTCAATAACGCTTTGTAGCGATGTTGCACAATCGGACACTTGCAGCGCAACACGAATATGATAATTATAAGCCCGTAGTACCCTTAGGTTGAAAAAATCGGTCGAATTTTTTTTTCGTTCAATAAGGCTTTGTAGCGATGTTGCACAATCAGACACTTGCAGCGCGACACGAATATGATGATTATAAGCCCGTAGTACCCTTAGGTTGAAAAAATTGGTCGAATTTTGTTTTCGTTCAATAACGCTTTGTAGCGCTGTTGCACAATCGGACACTTGCAGTGCAACACGAATATGATAATTATAAGCCCGTAGTACCCTTAGGTTGAAAAAATCGGTCGAATTTTTTTTTCGTTCAATAAGGCTTTGTAGCGATGTTGCACAATCGGAAACTTGCAGCGCAACATGAATATGATGATTATAAGCCCGTAGTACCCTTAGGTTGACAAAATCGGTCGAAATTTCTTTTCGTCCAATAAGGCTTTGTAGCGATGTTGCACAATCGGACACTTGCAGCGCAACACGAATATGATGATTATAAGCCCGTAGTACCCTTAGGTTGACAAAATCGGTCGAATTTTGTTTTCGTTCAATAAGGCTTTGCAGCGATGTTGTGCAATCGGTCACTTGCAGCGCAACACGAATATGATGATTATAAGCCCGTAGTACCCTTAGGTTGACAAAATCGGTCGAAATTTTTTTTCGTCCAATAAGGCTTTGTAGCGATGTCTCGCAATCGGACACTTGCAGCGCAACACGAATATGATGATTATAAGCCCGTAGTACCCTTAGGTTGATAAAATTGGTTAAATTTTTTTTTCGTTCAATAACGCTTTGTAGCGATGTTGCACAATCGGACACTTGCAGCGCAACACGAATATGATGATTATAAGCCCGTAGTTCCCTTAGGTTGATAAAATCGGTCGAAATTTTGTTTCGTCCAATAAGGCCCTGTAGCGATGTGTCGCAATCGCACACTTGCAGCGCAACACGAATATGAAAATTATAAGCCCGTAGTACCCTTAGGTTGATAAAATTGGTTAAATTTTTTTTTCGTTCAATAACGCTTTGTAGCGATGTTGCACAATCGGACACTTGCAGCGCAACACGAATATGATGATTATATGCCCGTAGTACCCTTAGGTTGACAAAATCGGTCGAATTTTTTTTTCGTTGAATAAGGCTTTGCAGCGATGTTGTGCACTCGGTCACTTGCAGCGCAACACGAATATGATGATTATAAGCCCGTAGTACCCTTAGGTTGACAAAATCGGTCGAAATTTTTTTTCGTCCAATAAGGCTTTGTAGCGATGTCTCGCAATCGGACACTTGCAGCGCAACACGAATATGATGATTATAAGCCCGTAGTACCCTTAGGTTGATAAAATTGGTTAAATTTTTTTTTCGTTCAATAACGCTTTGTAGCGATGTTGCACAATCGGACACTTGCAGCGCAACACGAATTTGATGATTATAAGCCCGTAGTACCCTTAGGTTGAAAAAATCGGTCGAATTTTTTTTTCGTTCAATAACGCTTTGTAGCGATGTTGCACAATCGGACACTTGCAGCGCAACACGAATATGATAATTATAAGCCCGTGTAGTACCCTTAGGTTGAAAAAATCGGTCGAATTTTTTTTTCGTTCAATAAGGCTTTGTAGCGATGTTGCACAATCAGACACTTGCAGCGCGACACGAATATGATGATTATAAGCCCGTAGTACCCTTAGGTTGAAAAAATCGGTCGAATTTTTTTTTCGTTCAATAACGCTTTGTAGCGATGTTGCACAATCGGGCACTTGCAGTGCAACACGAATATGATAATTATAAGCCCGTAGTACCCTTAGGTTGAAATATCGGTCGAATTTTTTTTTCGTTCAATAAGGCTTTGTAGCGATGTTGCACAATCAGACACTTGCAGCGCGACACGAATATGATGATTATAAGCCCGTAGTACCCTTAGGTTGAAAAAATTGGTCGAATTTTGTTTTCGTTTAATAACGTTTTGTAGCGATGTTGCACAATCGGACACTTGCAGCGCAACACGAATATGATGATTATAAGCCCGTAGTACCCTTAGGTTGACAAAATCGGTCGAAATTTTTTTTCGTCCAATAAGGCTTTGTAGCGATGGCTCGCAATCGGAAATTTCCCGCGGAACACGAATATTATGATTATAAGCCCGTAGTACCCTTAGGTTGAAAAAATCGGTCGAATTTTTTTTTCGTTCAGTAACGCTTTGTAGCGCTGTTGCACAATCGGACACTTGCAGTGCAACACGAATATGATAATTATAAGCCCGTAGTACCCTTAGGTTGAAAAAATCGGTCGAATTTTTTTTTCGTTCAATAAGGCTTTGTAGCGATGTTGCACAATCGGACACTTGCAGCGCAACGCGAGTATGATGACTATAAGCCCGTAGTACCCTTAGGTTGACAAAATCGGTCGAATTTTTGTTTCGTTCAATAAGGCTTTGCAGCGATGTTGTGCAATCGGTCACTTGCAGCGCAACACGAATATGATGATTATAAGCCCGTAGTACCCTTAGGTTGACAAAATCGGTCGAAATTTTTTTTCGTCCAATAAGGCTTTGTAGCGATGTCTCGCAATCGGACACTTGCAGCGCAACACGAATATGATGATTATAAGCCCGTAGTACCCTTAGGTTGAAAAAATCGGTCGAATTTTTTTTTCGTTCAATAACGCTTTGTAGCGATGTTGCACAATCGGACACTTGCAGCGCAACACGAATATGATAATTATAAGCCCGTAGTACCCTTAGGTTGAAAAAATCGGTCGAATTTTTTTTTCGTTCAATAAGGCTTTGTAGCGATGTTGCACAATCAGACACTTGCAGCGCGACACGAATATGATGATTATAAGCCCGTAGTACCCTTAGGTTGAAAAAATTGGTCGAATTTTGTTTTCGTTGAATAACGTTTTGTAGCGATGTTGCACAATCAGACACTTGCAGCGCAACACGAATATGATGATTATAAGCCCGTAGTACCCTTAGGTTGACAAAATCGGTCGAAATTTTTTTTCGTCCAATAAGGCTTTGTAGCGATGGCTCGCAATCGGAAATTTCCCGCGGAACACGAATATTATGATTATAAGCCCGTAGTACCCTTAGGTTGAAAAAATCGGTCGAATTTTTTTTTCGTTCAATAACGCTTTGTAGCGCTGTTGCACAATCGGACACTTGCAGTGCAACACGAATATGATAATTATAAGCCCGTAGTACCCTTAGGTTGAAAAAATCGGTCGAATTTTTTTTTCGTTCAATAAGGCTTTGTAGCGATGTTGCACAATCGGAAGCTTGCAGCGCAACATGAATATGATGATTATAAGCCCGTAGTACCCTTAGGTTGACAAAATCGGTCGAAATTTCTTTTCGTCCAATAAGGCTTTGTAGCGATGTTGCACAATCGGACACTTGCAGCGCAACACGAATATGATGATTATAAGCCCGTAGTACCCTTAGGTTGACAAAATCGGTCGAATTTTGTTTTCGTTCAATAAGGCTTTGCAGCGATGTTGTGCAATCGGTCACTTGCAGCGCAACACGAATATGATGATTATAAGCCCGTAGTACCCTTAGGTTGACAAAATCGGTCGAAATTTTTTTTCGTCCAATAAGGCTTTGTAGCGATGTCTCGCAATCGGACACTTGCAGCGCAACACGAATATGATGATTATAAGCCCGTAGTACCCTTAGGTTGATAAAATTGGTTAAATTTTTTTTTCGTTCAATAACGCTTTGTAGCGATGTTGCACAATCGGACACTTGCAGCGCAACACGAATATGATGATTATAAGCCCGTAGTTCCCTTAGGTTGATAAAATCGGTCGAAATTTTGTTTCGTCCAATAAGGCCCTGTAGCGATGTGTCGCAATCGCACACTTGCAGCGCAACACGAATATGATAATTATAAGCCCGTAGTACCCTTAGGTTGATAAAATTGGTTAAATTTTTTTTTCGTTCAATAACGCTTTGTAGCGATGTTGCACAATCGGACACTTGCAGCGCAACACGAATATGATGATTATAAGCCCGTAGTACCCTTAGGTTGAAAAAGTCGGTCGAATTTTTTTTTCGTTCAATAACGCTTTGTAGCGATGTTGCACAATCGGACACTTGCAGTGCAACACGAATATGATAATTATAAGCCCGTAGTACCCTTAGGTTGAAAAAATCGGTCGAATTTTTTTTTCGTTCAATAAGGCTTTGTAGCGATGTTGCACAATCGGAAACTTGCAGCGCAACATGAATATGATGATTATAAGCCCGTAGTACCCTTAGGTTGACAAAATCGGTCGAAATTTCTTTTCGTCCAATAAGGCTTTGTAGCGATGTTGCACAATCGGACACTTGCAGCGCAACACGAATATGATGATTATAAGCCCGTAGTACCCTTAGGTTGAGAAAATTGGTCTAAATTTTGTTTTCGTCCAATAACGCTTTACAGCGATTCTGCACAATCGGACACTTCCAGCACAACACGACTATGATGATTATAAGCCCGTAGTACCCTTAGGTTGAGAAAATTGGTTAAATTTTGTTTTCGTTCAATAAGGCTTTGTAGCGATGTTGCACAATCGGACACTTGCAGCGCAACGCGAGTATGATGATTATAAGCCGGTAGTACCCTTAGGTTGACAAAATCGGTCGAATTTTTTTTTCGTTCAATAAGGCTTTGCAGCGATGTTGTGCAATCGGTCACTTGCAGCGCAACACGAATATGATGATTATAAACCCGTAGTACCCTTAGGTTGAGAAAATTGGTCTAAATTTTGTTTTCGTCCAATAACGCTTTACAGCGATGTTGCACAATCGGACACTTCCAGCACAACACGAATATGATGATTATAAGCCCGTAGTACCCTTAGGTTGAGAAAATTGGTTAAATTTTGTTGAGTTCAATAACGCTTTGTAGCGATGTTGCACAATCAGACACTTGCAGCGCGACACGAATATGATGATTATAAGCCCGTAGTACCCTTAGGTTGAAAAAATTGGTCGAATTTTGTTTTCGTTTAATAACGTTTTGTAGCGATGTTGCACAATCGGACACTTGCAGCGCAACATGAATATGATGATTATAAGCCCGTAGTACCCTTAGGTTGACAAAATCGGTCGAAATTTCTTTTCGTCCAATAAGGCTTTGTAGCGATGTTGCACAATCGGACACTTGCAGCGCAACACGAATATGATGATTATAAGCCCGTAGTACCCTTAGGTTCAGAAAATTGGTCTAAATTTTGTTTTCGTCCAATAACGCTTTACAGCGATTCTGCACAATCGGACACTTCCAGCACAACACGAATATGATGATTATAAGCCCGTAGTACCCTTAGGTTGAGAAAATTGGTTAAATTTTGTTGAGTTCAATAACGCTTTGTAGCGATGTTGCACAATCGGACACTTGCAGCGCAACACGAATATGATGATTATAAGCCCGTAGTACCCTTAGGTTGACAAAATCGGTCGAAATTTTTTTTCGTCCAATAAGGCTTTGTAGCGATGTCTCGCAATCGGACACTTGCAGCGCAACACGAATATGATGATTATAAGCCCCTAGTACCCTTAGGTTGAAAAAATCGGTTGAATTTTTTTTTCGTTCAATAAGGCTTTGTAGCGATGTTGCACAATCAGACACTTGCAGCGCGACACGAATATGATGATTATAAGCCCGTAGTACCCTTAGGTTGAAAAAATTGGTCGAATTTTGTTTTCGTTTAATAACGCTTTGTAGCGATGTTGCACAATCGGACACTTGCAGCGCAACACGAATATGATGATTATAAGCCCGTAGTACCCTTAGGTTCACAAAATCGGTCGAAATTTTGTTTCGTCCAATAAGGCTTTGTAGCGATGTCTCGCAATCGGACACTTGCAGCGCAACACGAATATGATGATTATAAGCCCGTAGTACCCTTAGGTTGATAAAATTGGTTAAATTTCTTTTTCGTTCAATAACGCTTTGTAGCGATGTTGCACAATCGGACACTTGCAGCGCAACACGAATATGATGATTATATACCCGTAGTACCCTTAGGTTGACAAAATCGGTCGAATTTTTTTTTCGTTGAATAAGGCTTTGCAGCGATGTTGTGCACTCGGTCACTTGCAGCGCAACACGAATATGATGATTATAAGCCCGTAGTACCCTTAGGTTGACAAAATCGGTCGAAATTTTTTTTCGTCCAATAAGGCTTTGTAGCGATGTCTCGCAATCGGACACTTGCAGCGCAACACGAATATGATGATTATAAGCCCGTAGTACCCTTAGGTTGATAAAATTGGTTAAATTTTTTTTTCGTTCAATAACGCTTTGTAGCGATGTTGCACAATCGGACACTTGCAGCGCAACACGAATTTGATGATTATAAGCCCGTAGTACCCTTAGGTTGAAAAAATCGGTCGAATTTTTTTTTCGTTCAATAACGCTTTGTAGCGATGTTGCACAATCGGACACTTGCAGCGCAACACGAATATGATAATTATAAGCCCGTGTAGTACCCTTAGGTTGAAAAAATCGGTCGAATTTTTTTTTCGTTCAATAAGGCTTTGTAGCGATGTTGCACAATCAGACACTTGCAGCACGACACGAATATGATGATTATAAGCCCGTAGTACCCTTAGGTTGAAAAAATCGGTCGAATTTTTTTTTCGTTCAATAACGCTTTGTAGCGATGTTGCACAATCGGGCACTTGCAGTGCAACACGAATATGATAATTATAAGCCCGTAGTACCCTTAGGTTGAAATATCGGTCGAATTTTTTTTTCGTTCAATAAGGCTTTGTAGCGATGTTGCACAATCAGACACTTGCAGCGCGACACGAATATGATGATTATAAGCCCGTAGTACCCTTAGGTTGAAAAAATTGGTCGAATTTTGTTTTCGTTTAATAACGTTTTGTAGCGATGTTGCACAATCGGACACTTGCAGCGCAACACGAATATGATGATTATAAGCCCGTAGTACCCTTAGGTTGACAAAATCGGTCGAAATTTTTTTTCGTCCAATAAGGCTTTGTAGCGATGGCTCGCAATCGGAAATTTCCCGCGGAACACGAATATTATGATTATAAGCCCGTAGTACCCTTAGGTTGAAAAAATCGGTCGAATTTTTTTTTCGTTCAGTAACGCTTTGTAGCGATGTTGCACAATCGGACACTTGCAGCGCAACACGAATTTGATGATTATAAGCCCGTAGTACCCTTAGGTTGAAAAAATCGGTCGAATTTTTTTTTCGTTCAATAACGCTTTGTAGCGATGTTGCACAATCGGACACTTGCAGCGCAACACGAATATGATAATTATAAGCCCGTGTAGTACCCTTAGGTTGAAAAAATCGGTCGAATTTTTTTTTCGTTCAATAAGGCTTTGTAGCGATGTTGCACAATCAGACACTTGCAGCACGACACGAATATGATGATTATAAGCCCGTAGTACCCTTAGGTTGAAAAAATCGGTCGAATTTTTTTTTCGTTCAATAACGCTTTGTAGCGATGTTGCACAATCGGGCACTTGCAGTGCAACACGAATATGATAATTATAAGCCCGTAGTACCCTTAGGTTGAAATATCGGTCGAATTTTTTTTTCGTTCAATAAGGCTTTGTAGCGATGTTGCACAATCAGACACTTGCAGCGCGACACGAATATGATGATTATAAGCCCGTAGTACCCTTAGGTTGAAAAAATTGGTCGAATTTTGTTTTCGTTTAATAACGTTTTGTAGCGATGTTGCACAATCGGACACTTGCAGCGCAACACGAATATGATGATTATAAGCCCGTAGTACCCTTAGGTTGACAAAATCGGTCGAAATTTTTTTTCGTCCAATAAGGCTTTGTAGCGATGGCTCGCAATCGGAAATTTCCCGCGGAACACGAATATTATGATTATAAGCCCGTAGTACCCTTAGGTTGAAAAAATCGGTCGAATTTTTTTTTCGTTCAGTAACGCTTTGTAGCGCTGTTGCACAATCGGACACTTGCAGTGCAACACGAATATGATAATTATAAGCCCGTAGTACCCTTAGGTTGAAAAAATCGGTCGAATTTTTTTTTCGTTCAATAAGGCTTTGTAGCGATGTTGCACAATCGGACACTTGCAGCGCAACACGAATATGATGATTATAAGCCCGTAGTACCCTTAGGTTGACAAAATCGGTCGAATTTTGTTTTCGTTCAATAAGGCTTTGCAGCGATGTTGTGCAATCGGTCACTTGCAGCGCAACACGAATATGATGATTATAAGCCCGTAGTACCCTTAGATTGACAAAATCGGTCGAAATTTTTTTTCGTCCAATAAGGCTTTGTAGCGATGTCTCGCAATCGGACACTTGCAGCGCAACACGAATATGATGATTATAAGCCCGTAGTACCCTTAGGTTGATAAAATTGGTTAAATTTTGTTTTCGTTCAATAACGCTTTGTAGCGATGTTGCACAATCGGACACTTGCAGCGCAACACGAATATGATGATTATAAGCCCGTAGTTCCCTTAGGTTGATAAAATCGGTCGAAATTTTGTTTCGTCCAATAAGGCCCTGTAGCGATGTGTCGCAATCGCACACTTGCAGCGCAACACGAATATGATAATTATAAGCCCGTAGTACCCTTAGGTTGATAAAATTGGTTAAATTTTGTTTTCGTTCAATAACGCTTTGTAGCGATGTTGCACAATCGGACACTTGCAGCGCAACGCGAGTATGATGATTATAAGCCCGTAGTACCCTTAGGTTGACAAAATCGGTCGAAATTTTTTTTCGTCCAATAAGGCTTTGTAGCGATGTCTCGCAATCGGACACTTGCAGCGCAACACGAATATGATGATTATAAGCCCGTAGTACCCTTAGGTTGAAAAAATCGGTCGAATTTTTTTTTCGTTCAATAACGCTTTGTAGCGATGTTGCACAATCGGACACTTGCAGCGCAACACGAATATGATAATTATAAGCCCGTAGTACCCTTAGGTTGAAAAAATCGGTCGAATTTTTTTTTCGTTCAATAAGGCTTTGTAGCGATGTTGCACAATCAGACACTTGCAGCGCGACACGAATATGATGATTATAAGCCCGTAGTACCCTTAGGTTGAAAAAATTGGTCGAATTTTGTTTTCGTTTAATAACGTTTTGTAGCGATGTTGCACAATCAGACACTTGCAGCGCAACACGAATATGATGATTATAAGCCCGTAGTACCCTTAGGTTGACAAAATCGGTCGAAATTTTTTTTCGTCCAATAAGGCTTTGTAGCGATGGCTCGCAATCGGAAATTTCCCGCGGAACACGAATATTATGATTATAAGCCCGTAGTACCCTTAGGTTGAAAAAATCGGTCGAATTTTTTTTTCGTTCAATAACGCTTTGTAGCGCTGTTGCACAATCGGACACTTGCAGTGCAACACGAATATGATAATTATAAGCCCGTAGTACCCTTAGGTTGAAAAAATCGGTCGAATTTTTTTTTCGTTCAATAAGGCTTTGTAGCGATGTTGCACAATCGGAAACTTGCAGCGCAACATGAATATGATGATTATAAGCCCGTAGTACCCTTAGGTTGACAAAATCGGTCGAAATTTCTTTTCGTCCAATAAGGCTTTGTAGCGATGTTGCACAATCGGACACTTGCAGCGCAACACGAATATGATGATTATAAGCCCGTAGTACCCTTAGGTTGACAAAATCGGTCGAATTTTGTTTTCGTTCAATAAGGCTTTGCAGCGATGTTGTGCAATCGGTCACTTGCAGCGCAACACGAATATGATGATTATAAGCCCGTAGTACCCTTAGGTTGACAAAATCGGTCGAAATTTTTTTTCGTCCAATAAGGCTTTGTAGCGATGTCTCGCAATCGGACACTTGCAGCGCAACACGAATATGATGATTATAAGCCCGTAGTACCCTTAGGTTGATAAAATTGGTTAAATTTTTTTTTCGTTCAATAACGCTTTGTAGCGATGTTGCACAATCGGACACTTGCAGCGCAACACGAATATGATGATTATAAGCCCGTAGTTCCCTTAGGTTGATAAAATCGGTCGAAATTTTGTTTCGTCCAATAAGGCCCTGTAGCGATGTGTCGCAATCGCACACTTGCAGCGCAACACGAATATGAAAATTATAAGCCCGTAGTACCCTTAGGTTGATAAAATTGGTTACATTTTTTTTTCGTTCAATAACGCTTTGTAGCGATGTTGCACAATCGGACACTTGCAGCGCAACACGAATATGATGATTATAAGCCCGTAGTACCCTTAGGTTGAAAAAATCGGTCGAATTTTTTTTTCGTTCAATAACGCTTTGTAGCGATGTTGCACAATCGGACACTTGCAGTGCAACACGAATATGATAATTATAAGCCCGTAGTACCCTTAGGTTGAAAAAATCGGTCGAATTTTGTTTTCGTTCAATAAGGCTTTGTAGCGATGTTGCACAATCGGAAACTTGCAGCGCAACATGAATATGATGATTATAAGCCCGTAGTACCCTTAGGTTGACAAAATCGGTCGAAATTTCTTTTCGTCCAATAAGGCTTTGTAGCGATGTTGCACAATCGGACACTTGCAGCGCAACACGAATATGATGATTATAAGCCCGTAGTACCCTTAGGTTGAGAAAATTGGTCTAAATTTTGTTTTCGTCCAATAACGCTTTACAGCGATTCTGCACAATCGGACACTTCCAGCACAACACGACTATGATGATTATAAGCCCGTAGTACCCTTAGGTTGAGAAAATTGGTTAAATTTTGTTTTCGTTCAATAAGGCTTTGTAGCGATGTTGCACAATCGGACACTTGCAGCGCAACGCGAGTATGATGATTATAAGCCGGTAGTACCCTTAGGTTGACAAAATCGGTCGAATTTTTTTTTCGTTCAATAAGGCTTTGCAGCGATGTTGTGCAATCGGTCACTTGCAGCGCAACACGAATATGATGATTATAAACCCGTAGTACCCTTAGGTTGAGAAAATTGGTCTAAATTTTGTTTTCGTCCAATAACGCTTTACAGCGATGTTGCACAATCGGACACTTCCAGCACAACACGAATATGATGATTATAAGCCCGTAGTACCCTTAGGTTGAGAAAATTGGTTAAATTTTGTTGAGTTCAATAACGCTTTGTAGCGATGTTGCACAATCAGACACTTGCAGCGCGACACGAATATGATGATTATAAGCCCCTAGTACCCTTAGGTTGAAAAAATCGGTTGAATTTTTTTTTCGTTCAATAAGGCTTTGTAGCGATGTTGCACAATCAGACACTTGCAGCGCGACACGAATATGATGATTATAAGCCCGTAGTACCCTTAGGTTGAAAAAATTGGTCGAATTTTGTTTTCGTTTAATAACGCTTTGTAGCGATGTTGCACAATCGGACACTTGCAGCGCAACACGAATATGATGATTATAAGCCCGTAGTACCCTTAGGTTGACAAAATCGGTCGAAATTTTGTTTCGTCCAATAAGGCTTTGTAGCGATGTCTCGCAATCGGACACTTGCAGCGCAACACGAATATGATGATTATAAGCCCGTAGTACCCTTAGGTTGATAAAATTGGTTAAATTTTTTTTTCGTTCAATAACGCTTTGTAGCGATGTTGCACAATCGGACACTTGCAGCGCAACACGAATATGATGATTATATGCCCGTAGTACCCTTAGGTTGACAAAATCGGTCGAATTTTTTTTTCGTTGAATAAGGCTTTGCAGCGATGTTGTGCACTCGGTCACTTGCAGCGCAACACGAATATGATGATTATAAGCCCGTAGTACCCTTAGGTTGACAAAATCGGTCGAAATTTTTTTTCGTCCAATAAGGCTTTGTAGCGATGTCTCGCAATCGGACACTTGCAGCGCAACACGAATATGATGATTATAAGCCCGTAGTACCCTTAGGTTGATAAAATTGGTTAAATTTTTTTTTCGTTCAATAACGCTTTGTAGCGATGTTGCACAATCGGACACTTGCAGCGCAACACGAATTTGATGATTATAAGCCCGTAGTACCCTTAGGTTGAAAAAATCGGTCGAATTTTTTTTTCGTTCAATAACGCTTTGTAGCGATGTTGCACAATCGGACACTTGCAGCGCAACACGAATATGATAATTATAAGCCCGTGTAGTACCCTTAGGTTGAAAAAATCGGTCGAATTTTTTTTTCGTTCAATAAGGCTTTATAGCGATGTTGCACAATCAGACACTTGCAGCGCGACACGAATATGATGATTATAAGCCCGTAGTACCCTTAGGTTGAAAAAATCGGTCGAATTTTTTTTTCGTTCAATAACGCTTTGTAGCGATGTTGCACAATCGGACACTTGCAGTGCAACACGAATATGATAATTATAAGCCCGTAGTACCCTTAGGTTGAAATATCGGTCGAATTTTTTTTTCGTTCAATAAGGCTTTGTAGCGATGTTGCACAATCAGACACTTGCAGCGCGACACGAATATGATGATTATAAGCCCGTAGTACCCTTAGGTTGAAAAAATCGGTCGAATTTTTTTTTCGTTCAATAAGGCTTTGTAGCGATGTTGCACAATCGGAAACTTGCAGCGCAACATGAATATGATGATTATAAGCCCGTAGTACCCTTAGGTTGACAAAATCGGTCGAAATTTCTTTTCGTCCAATAAGGCTTTGTAGCGATGTTGCACAATCGGACACTTGCAGCGCAACACGAATATGATGATTATAAGCCCGTAGTACCCTTAGGTTGACAAAATCGGTCGAATTTTGTTTTCGTTCAATAAGGCTTTGCAGCGATGTTGTGCAATCGGTCACTTGCAGCGCAACACGAATATGATGATTATAAGCCCGTAGTACCCTTAGGTTGACAAAATCGGTCGAAATTTTTTTTCGTCCAATAAGGCTTTGTAGCGATGTCTCGCAATCGGACACTTGCAGCGCAACACGAATATGATGATTATAAGCCCGTAGTACCCTTAGGTTGATAAAATTGGTTAAATTTTTTTTTCGTTCAATAACGCTTTGTAGCGATGTTGCACAATCGGACACTTGCAGCGCAACACGAATATGATGATTATAAGCCCGTAGTTCCCTTAGGTTGATAAAATCGGTCGAAATTTTGTTTCGTCCAATAAGGCCCTGTAGCGATGTGTCGCAATCGCACACTTGCAGCGCAACACGAATATGAAAATTATAAGCCCGTAGTACCCTTAGGTTGATAAAATTGGTTAAATTTTTTTTTCGTTCAATAACGCTTTGTAGCGATGTTGCACAATCGGACACTTGCAGCGCAACACGAATATGATGATTATAAGCCCGTAGTACCCTTAGGTTGAAAAAATCGGTCGAATTTTTTTTTCGTTCAATAACGCTTTGTAGCGATGTTGCACAATCGGACACTTGCAGTGCAACACGAATATGATAATTATAAGCCCGTTGTACCCTTAGGTTGAAAAAATCGGTCGAATTTTTTTTTCGTTCAATAAGGCTTTGTAGCGATGTTGCACAATCGGAAACTTGCAGCGCAACATGAATATGATGATTATAAGCCCGTAGTACCCTTAGGTTGACAAAATCGGTCGAAATTTCTTTTCGTCCAATAAGGCTTTGTAGCGATGTTGCACAATCGGACACTTGCAGCGCAACACGAATATGATGATTATAAGCCCGTAGTACCCTTAGGTTGAGAAAATTGGTCTAAATTTTGTTTTCGTCCAATAACGCTTTACAGCGATTCTGCACAATCGGACACTTCCAGCACAACACGAATATGATGATTATAAGCCCGTAGTACCCTTAGGTTGAGAAAATTGGTTAAATTTTGTTGAGTTCAATAACGCTTTGTAGCGATGTTGCACAATCAGACACTTGCAGCGCGACACGAATATGATGATTATAAGCCCCTAGTACCCTTAGGTTGAAAAAATCGGTTGAATTTTTTTTTCGTTCAATAAGGCTTTGTAGCGATGTTGCACAATCAGACACTTGCAGCGCGACACGAATATGATGATTATAAGCCCGTAGTACCCTTAGGTTGAGAAAATTGGTTAAATTTTGTTGAGTTCAATAACGCTTTGTAGCGATGTTGCACAATCAGACACTTGCAGCGCGACACGAATATGATGATTATAAGCCCCTAGTACCCTTAGGTTGAAAAAATCGGTTGAATTTTTTTTTCGTTCAATAAGGCTTTGTAGCGATGTTGCACAATCAGACACTTGCAGCGCGACACGAATATGATGATTATAAGCCCGTAGTACCCTTAGGTTGACAAAATCGGTCGAAATTTTGTTTCGTCCAATAAGGCTTTGTAGCGATGTCTCGCAATCGGACACTTGCAGCGCAACACGAATATGATGATTATAAGCCCGTAGTACCCTTAGGTTGATAAAATTGGTTAAATTTTTTTTTCGTTCAATAACGCTTTGTAGCGATGTTGCACAATCGGACACTTGCAGCGCAACACGAATATGATGATTATATGCCCGTAGTACCCTTAGGTTGACAAAATCGGTCGAATTTTTTTTTCGTTGAATAAGGCTTTGCAGCGATGTTGTGCACTCGGTCACTTGCAGCGCAACACGAATATGATGATTATAAGCCCGTAGTACCCTTAGGTTGACAAAATCGGTCGAAATTTTTTTTCGTCCAATAAGGCTTTGTAGCGATGTCTCGCAATCGGACACTTGCAGCGCAACACGAATATGATGATTATAAGCCCGTAGTACCCTTAGGTTGATAAAATTGGTTAAATTTTTTTTTCGTTCAATAACGCTTTGTAGCGATGTTGCACAATCGGACACTTGCAGCGCAACACGAATTTGATGATTATAAGCCCGTAGTACCCTTAGGTTGAAAAAATCGGTCGAATTTTTTTTTCGTTCAATAACGCTTTGTAGCGATGTTGCACAATCGGACACTTGCAGCGCAACACGAATATGATAATTATAAGCCCGTGTAGTACCCTTAGGTTGAAAAAATCGGTCGAATTTTTGTTTCGTTCAATAAGGCTTTGTAGCGATGTTGCACAATCAGACACTTGCAGCGCGACACGAATATGATGATTATAAGCCCGTAGTACCCTTAGGTTGAAAAAATCGGTCGAATTTTTTTTTCGTTCAATAACGCTTTGTAGCGATGTTGCACAATCGGACACTTGCAGTGCAACACGAATATGATAATTATAAGCCCGTAGTACCCTTAGGTTGAAATATCGGTCGAATTTTTTTTTCGTTCAATAAGGCTTTGTAGCGATGTTGCACAATCAGACACTTGCAGCGCGACACGAATATGATGATTATAAGCCCGTAGTACCCTTAGGTTGAAAAAATTGGTCGAATTTTGTTTTCGTTTAATAACGTTTTGTAGCGATGTTGCACAATCGGACACTTGCAGCGCAACACGAATATGATGATTATAAGCCCGTAGTATCTTTAGGTTGACAAAATCGGTCGAAATTTTTTTTCGTCCAATAAGGCTTTGTAGCGATGGCTCGCAATCGGAAATTTCCCGCGGAACACGAATATTATGATTATAAGCCCGTAGTACCCTTAGGTTGAAAAAATCGGTCGAATTTTTTTTTCGTTCAATAACGCTTTGTAGCGCTGTTGCACAATCGGACACTTGCAGTGCAACACGAATATGATAATTATAAGCCCGTAGTACCCTTAGGTTGAAAAAATCGGTCGAATTTTTTTTTCGTTCAATAAGGCTTTGTAGCGATGTTGCACAATCGGAAACTTGCAGCGCAACATGAATATGATGATTATAAGCCCGTAGTACCCTTAGGTTGACAAAATCGGTCGAAATTTCTTTTCGTCCAATAAGGCTTTGTAGCGATGTTGCACAATCGGACACTTGCAGCGCAACACGAATATGATGATTATAAGCCCGTAGTACCCTTAGGTTGACAAAATCGGTCGAATTTTGTTTTCGTTCAATAAGGCTTTGCAGCGATGTTGTGCAATCGGTCACTTGCAGCGCAACACGAATATGATGATTATAAGCCCGTAGTACCCTTAGGTTGACAAAATCGGTCGAAATTTTTTTTCGTCCAATAAGGCTTTGTAGCGATGTCTCGCAATCGGACACTTGCAGCGCAACACGAATATGATGATTATAAGCCCGTAGTACCCTTAGGTTGAAAAAATCGGTCGAATTTTTTTTTCGTTCAATAACGCTTTGTAGCGATGTTGCACAATCGGACACTTGCAGCGCAACACGAATATGATAATTATAAGCCCGTAGTACCCTTAGGTTGAAAAAATCGGTCGAATTTTTTTTTCGTTCAATAAGGCTTTGTAGCGATGTTGCACAATCAGACACTTGCAGCGCGACACGAATATGATGATTATAAGCCCGTAGTACCCTTAGGTTGAAAAAATTGGTCGAATTTTGTTTTCGTTTAATAACGTTTTGTAGCGATGTTGCACAATCAGACACTTGCAGCGCAACACGAATATGATGATTATAAGCCCGTAGTACCCTTAGGTTGACAAAATCGGTCGAAATTTTTTTTCGTCCAATAAGGCTTTGTAGCGATGGCTCGCAATCGGAAATTTCCCGCGGAACACGAATATTATGATTATAAGCCCGTAGTACCCTTAGGTTGAAAAAATCGGTCGAATTTTTTTTTCGTTCAATAACGCTTTGTAGCGCTGTTGCACAATCGGACACTTGCAGTGCAACACGAATATGATAATTATAAGCCCGTAGTACCCTTAGGTTGAAAAAATCGGTCGAATTTTTTTTTCGTTCAATAACGCTTTGTAGCGATGTTGCACAATCGGACACTTGCAGCGCAACACGAATATGATAATTATAAGCCCGTGTAGTACCCTTAGGTTGAAAAAATCGGTCGAATTTTTGTTTCGTTCAATAAGGCTTTGTAGCGATGTTGCACAATCAGACACTTGCAGCGCGACACGAATATGATGATTATAAGCCCGTAGTACCCTTAGGTTGAAAAAATCGGTCGAATTTTTTTTTCGTTCAATAACGCTTTGTAGCGATGTTGCACAATCGGACACTTGCAGTGCAACACGAATATGATAATTATAAGCCCGTAGTACCCTTAGGTTGAAATATCGGTCGAATTTTTTTTTCGTTCAATAAGGCTTTGTAGCGATGTTGCACAATCAGACACTTGCAGCGCGACACGAATATGATGATTATAAGCCCGTAGTACCCTTAGGTTGAAAAAATTGGTCGAATTTTGTTTTCGTTTAATAACGTTTTGTAGCGATGTTGCACAATCGGACACTTGCAGCGCAACACGAATATGATGATTATAAGCCCGTAGTATCTTTAGGTTGACAAAATCGGTCGAAATTTTTTTTCGTCCAATAAGGCTTTGTAGCGATGGCTCGCAATCGGAAATTTCCCGCGGAACACGAATATTATGATTATAAGCCCGTAGTACCCTTAGGTTGAAAAAATCGGTCGAATTTTTTTTTCGTTCAATAACGCTTTGTAGCGCTGTTGCACAATCGGACACTTGCAGTGCAACACGAATATGATAATTATAAGCCCGTAGTACCCTTAGGTTGAAAAAATCGGTCGAATTTTTTTTTCGTTCAATAAGGCTTTGTAGCGATGTTGCACAATCGGAAACTTGCAGCGCAACATGAATATGATGATTATAAGCCCGTAGTACCCTTAGGTTGACAAAATCGGTCGAAATTTCTTTTCGTCCAATAAGGCTTTGTAGCGATGTTGCACAATCGGACACTTGCAGCGCAACACGAATATGATGATTATAAGCCCGTAGTACCCTTAGGTTGACAAAATCGGTCGAATTTTGTTTTCGTTCAATAAGGCTTTGCAGCGATGTTGTGCAATCGGTCACTTGCAGCGCAACACGAATATGATGATTATAAGCCCGTAGTACCCTTAGGTTGACAAAATCGGTCGAAATTTTTTTTCGTCCAATAAGGCTTTGTAGCGATGTCTCGCAATCGGACACTTGCAGCGCAACACGAATATGATGATTATAAGCCCGTAGTACCCTTAGGTTGAAAAAATCGGTCGAATTTTTTTTTCGTTCAATAACGCTTTGTAGCGATGTTGCACAATCGGACACTTGCAGCGCAACACGAATATGATAATTATAAGCCCGTAGTACCCTTAGGTTGAAAAAATCGGTCGAATTTTTTTTTCGTTCAATAAGGCTTTGTAGCGATGTTGCACAATCAGACACTTGCAGCGCGACACGAATATGATGATTATAAGCCCGTAGTACCCTTAGGTTGAAAAAATTGGTCGAATTTTGTTTTCGTTTAATAACGTTTTGTAGCGATGTTGCACAATCAGACACTTGCAGCGCAACACGAATATGATGATTATAAGCCCGTAGTACCCTTAGGTTGACAAAATCGGTCGAAATTTTTTTTCGTCCAATAAGGCTTTGTAGCGATGGCTCGCAATCGGAAATTTCCCGCGGAACACGAATATTATGATTATAAGCCCGTAGTACCCTTAGGTTGAAAAAATCGGTCGAATTTTTTTTTCGTTCAATAACGCTTTGTAGCGCTGTTGCACAATCGGACACTTGCAGTGCAACACGAATATGATAATTATAAGCCCGTAGTACCCTTAGGTTGAAAAAATCGGTCGAATTTTTTTTTCGTTCAATAAGGCTTTGTAGCGATGTTGCACAATCGGAAACTTGCAGCGCAACATGAATATGATGATTATAAGCCCGTAGTACCCTTAGGTTGACAAAATCGGTCGAAATTTCTTTTCGTCCAATAAGGCTTTGTAGCGATGTTGCACAATCGGACACTTGCAGCGCAACACGAATATGATGATTATAAGCCCGTAGTACCCTTAGGTTGACAAAATCGGTCGAATTTTGTTTTCGTTCAATAAGGCTTTGCAGCGATGTTGTGCAATCGGTCACTTGCAGCGCAACACGAATATGATGATTATAAGCCCGTAGTACCCTTAGGTTGACAAAATCGGTCGAAATTTTTTTTCGTCCAATAAGGCTTTGTAGCGATGTCTCGCAATCGGACACTTGCAGCGCAACACGAATATGATGATTATAAGCCCGTAGTACCCTTAGGTTGATAAAATTGGTTAAATTTTTTTTTCGTTCAATAACGCTTTGTAGCGATGTTGCACAATCGGACACTTGCAGCGCAACACGAATATGATGATTATAAGCCCGTAGTTCCCTTAGGTTGATAAAATCGGTCGAAATTTTGTTTCGTCCAATAAGGCCCTGTAGCGATGTGTCGCAATCGCACACTTGCAGCGCAACACGAATATGAAAATTATAAGCCCGTAGTACCCTTAGGTTGATAAAATTGGTTAAATTTTTTTTTCGTTCAATAACGCTTTGTAGCGATGTTGCACAATCGGACACTTGCAGCGCAACACGAATATGATGATTATAAGCCCGTAGTACCCTTAGGTTGAAAAAATCGGTCGAATTTTTTTTTCGTTCAATAACGCTTTGTAGCGATGTTGCACAATCGGACACTTGCAGTGCAACACGAATATGATAATTATAAGCCCGTAGTACCCTTAGGTTGAAAAAATCGGTCGAATTTTGTTTTCGTTCAATAAGGCTTTGTAGCGATGTTGCACAATCGGAAACTTGCAGCGCAACATGAATATGATGATTATAAGCCCGTAGTACCCTTAGGTTGACAAAATCGGTCGAAATTTCTTTTCGTCCAATAAGGCTTTGTAGCGATGTTGCACAATCGGACACTTGCAGCGCAACACGAATATGATGATTATAAGCCCGTAGTACCCTTAGGTTGAGAAAATTGGTCTAAATTTTGTTTTCGTCCAATAACGCTTTACAGCGATTCTGCACAATCGGACACTTCCAGCACAACACGACTATGATGATTATAAGCCCGTAGTACCCTTAGGTTGAGAAAATTGGTTAAATTTTGTTTTCGTTCAATAAGGCTTTGTAGCGATGTTGCACAATCGGACACTTGCAGCGCAACGCGAGTATGATGATTATAAGCCGGTAGTACCCTTAGGTTGACAAAATCGGTCGAATTTTTTTTTCGTTCAATAAGGCTTTGCAGCGATGTTGTGCAATCGGTCACTTGCAGCGCAACACGAATATGATGATTATAAACCCGTAGTACCCTTAGGTTGAGAAAATTGGTCTAAATTTTGTTTTCGTCCAATAACGCTTTACAGCGATGTTGCACAATCGGACACTTCCAGCACAACACGAATATGATGATTATAAGCCCGTAGTACCCTTAGGTTGAGAAAATTGGTTAAATTTTGTTGAGTTCAATAACGCTTTGTAGCGATGTTGCACAATCAGACACTTGCAGCGCGACACGAATATGATGATTATAAGCCCCTAGTACCCTTAGGTTGAAAAAATCGGTTGAATTTTTTTTTCGTTCAATAAGGCTTTGTAGCGATGTTGCACAATCAGACACTTGCAGCGCGACACGAATATGATGATTATAAGCCCGTAGTACCCTTAGGTTGAAAAAATTGGTCGAATTTTGTTTTCGTTTAATAACGCTTTGTAGCGATGTTGCACAATCGGACACTTGCAGCGCAACACGAATATGATGATTATAAGCCCGTAGTACCCTTAGGTTGACAAAATCGGTCGAAATTTTGTTTCGTCCAATAAGGCTTTGTAGCGATGTCTCGCAATCGGACACTTGCAGCGCAACACGAATATGATGATTATAAGCCCGTAGTACCCTTAGGTTGATAAAATTGGTTAAATTTTTTTTTCGTTCAATAACGCTTTGTAGCGATGTTGCACAATCGGACACTTGCAGCGCAACACGAATATGATGATTATATGCCCGTAGTACCCTTAGGTTGACAAAATCGGTCGAATTTTTTTTTCGTTGAATAAGGCTTTGCAGCGATGTTGTGCACTCGGTCACTTGCAGCGCAACACGAATATGATGATTATAAGCCCGTAGTACCCTTAGGTTGACAAAATCGGTCGAATTTTTTTTTCGTCCAATAAGGCTTTGTAGCGATGTCTCGCAATCGGACACTTGCAGCGCAACACGAATATGATGATTATAAGCCCGTAGTACCCTTAGGTTGATAAAATTGGTTAAATTTTTTTTTCGTTCAATAACGCTTTGTAGCGATGTTGCACAATCGGACACTTGCAGCGCAACACGAATTTGATGATTATAAGCCCGTAGTACCCTTAGGTTGAAAAAATCGGTCGAATTTTTTTTTCGTTCAATAACGCTTTGTAGCGATGTTGCACAATCGGACACTTGCAGCGCAACACGAATATGATAATTATAAGCCCGTGTAGTACCCTTAGGTTGAAAAAATCGGTCGAATTTTTTTTTCGTTCAATAAGGCTTTATAGCGATGTTGCACAATCAGACACTTGCAGCGCGACACGAATATGATGATTATAAGCCCGTAGTACCCTTAGGTTGAAAAAATCGGTCGAATTTTTTTTTCGTTCAATAACGCTTTGTAGCGATGTTGCACAATCGGACACTTGCAGTGCAACACGAATATGATAATTATAAGCCCGTAGTACCCTTAGGTTGAAATATCGGTCGAATTTTTTTTTCGTTCAATAAGGCTTTGTAGCGATGTTGCACAATCAGACACTTGCAGCGCGACACGAATATGATGATTATAAGCCCGTAGTACCCTTAGGTTGAAAAAATCGGTCGAATTTTTTTTTCGTTCAATAAGGCTTTGTAGCGATGTTGCACAATCGGAAACTTGCAGCGCAACATGAATATGATGATTATAAGCCCGTAGTACCCTTAGGTTGACAAAATCGGTCGAAATTTCTTTTCGTCCAATAAGGCTTTGTAGCGATGTTGCACAATCGGACACTTGCAGCGCAACACGAATATGATGATTATAAGCCCGTAGTACCCTTAGGTTGACAAAATCGGTCGAATTTTGTTTTCGTTCAATAAGGCTTTGCAGCGATGTTGTGCAATCGGTCACTTGCAGCGCAACACGAATATGATGATTATAAGCCCGTAGTACCCTTAGGTTGACAAAATCGGTCGAAATTTTTTTTCGTCCAATAAGGCTTTGTAGCGATGTCTCGCAATCGGACACTTGCAGCGCAACACGAATATGATGATTATAAGCCCGTAGTACCCTTAGGTTGATAAAATTGGTTAAATTTTTGTTTCGTTCAATAACGCTTTGTAGCGATGTTGCACAATCGGACACTTGCAGCGCAACACGAATATGATGATTATAAGCCCGTAGTTCCCTTAGGTTGATAAAATCGGTCGAAATTTTGTTTCGTCCAATAAGGCCCTGTAGCGATGTGTCGCAATCGCACACTTGCAGCGCAACACGAATATGAAAATTATAAGCCCGTAGTACCCTTAGGTTGATAAAATTGGTTAAATTTTTTTTTCGTTCAATAACGCTTTGTAGCGATGTTGCACAATCGGACACTTGCAGCGCAACACGAATATGATGATTATAAGCCCGTAGTACCCTTAGGTTGAAAAAATCGGTCGAATTTTTTTTTCGTTCAATAACGCTTTGTAGCGATGTTGCACAATCGGACACTTGCAGTGCAACACGAATATGATAATTATAAGCCCGTAGTACCCTTAGGTTGAAAAAATCGGTCGAATTTTTTTTTCGTTCAATAAGGCTTTGTAGCGATGTTGCACAATCGGAAACTTGCAGCGCAACATGAATATGATGATTATAAGCCCGTAGTACCCTTAGGTTGACAAAATCGGTCGAAATTTCTTTTCGTCCAATAAGGCTTTGTAGCGATGTTGCACAATCGGACACTTGCAGCGCAACACGAATATGATGATTATAAGCCCGTAGTACCCTTAGGTTGAGAAAATTGGTCTAAATTTTGTTTTCGTCCAATAACGCTTTACAGCGATTCTGCACAATCGGACACTTCCAGCACAACACGAATATGATGATTATAAGCCCGTAGTACCCTTAGGTTGAGAAAATTGGTTAAATTTTGTTGAGTTCAATAACGCTTTGTAGCGATGTTGCACAATCAGACACTTGCAGCGCGACACGAATATGATGATTATAAGCCCCTAGTACCCTTAGGTTGAAAAAATCGGTTGAATTTTTTTTTCGTTCAATAAGGCTTTGTAGCGATGTTGCACAATCAGACACTTGCAGCGCGACACGAATATGATGATTATAAGCCCGTAGTACCCTTAGGTTGAGAAAATTGGTTAAATTTTGTTGAGTTCAATAACGCTTTGTAGCGATGTTGCACAATCAGACACTTGCAGCGCGACACGAATATGATGATTATAAGCCCCTAGTACCCTTAGGTTGAAAAAATCGGTTGAATTTTTTTTTCGTTCAATAAGGCTTTGTAGCGATGTTGCACAATCAGACACTTGCAGCGCGACACGAATATGATGATTATAAGCCCGTAGTACCCTTAGGTTGACAAAATCGGTCGAAATTTTGTTTCGTCCAATAAGGCTTTGTAGCGATGTCTCGCAATCGGACACTTGCAGCGCAACACGAATATGATGATTATAAGCCCGTAGTACCCTTAGGTTGATAAAATTGGTTAAATTTTTTTTTCGTTCAATAACGCTTTGTAGCGATGTTGCACAATCGGACACTTGCAGCGCAACACGAATATGATGATTATATGCCCGTAGTACCCTTAGGTTGACAAAATCGGTCGAATTTTTTTTTCGTTGAATAAGGCTTTGCAGCGATGTTGTGCACTCGGTCACTTGCAGCGCAACACGAATATGATGATTATAAGCCCGTAGTACCCTTAGGTTGACAAAATCGGTCGAAATTTTTTTTCGTCCAATAAGGCTTTGTAGCGATGTCTCGCAATCGGACACTTGCAGCGCAACACGAATATGATGATTATAAGCCCGTAGTACCCTTAGGTTGATAAAATTGGTTAAATTTTTTTTTCGTTCAATAACGCTTTGTAGCGATGTTGCACAATCGGACACTTGCAGCGCAACACGAATTTGATGATTATAAGCCCGTAGTACCCTTAGGTTGAAAAAATCGGTCGAATTTTTTTTTCGTTCAATAACGCTTTGTAGCGATGTTGCACAATCGGACACTTGCAGCGCAACACGAATATGATAATTATAAGCCCGTGTAGTACCCTTAGGTTGAAAAAATCGGTCGAATTTTTGTTTCGTTCAATAACGCTTTGTAGCGATGTTGCACAATCGGACACTTGCAGTGCAACACGAATATGATAATTATAAGCCCGTAGTACCCTTAGGTTGAAATATCGGTCGAATTTTTTTTTCGTTCAATAAGGCTTTGTAGCGATGTTGCACAATCAGACACTTGCAGCGCGACACGAATATGATGATTATAAGCCCGTAGTACCCTTAGGTTGAAAAAATTGGTCGAATTTTGTTTTCGTTTAATAACGTTTTGTAGCGATGTTGCACAATCGGACACTTGCAGCGCAACACGAATATGATGATTATAAGCCCGTAGTATCTTTAGGTTGACAAAATCGGTCGAAATTTTTTTTCGTCCAATAAGGCTTTGTAGCGATGGCTCGCAATCGGAAATTTCCCGCGGAACACGAATATTATGATTATAAGCCCGTAGTACCCTTAGGTTGAAAAAATCGGTCGAATTTTTTTTTCGTTCAATAACGCTTTGTAGCGCTGTTGCACAATCGGACACTTGCAGTGCAACACGAATATGATAATTATAAGCCCGTAGTACCCTTAGGTTGAAAAAATCGGTCGAATTTTTTTTTCGTTCAATAAGGCTTTGTAGCGATGTTGCACAATCGGAAACTTGCAGCGCAACATGAATATGATGATTATAAGCCCGTAGTACCCTTAGGTTGACAAAATCGGTCGAAATTTCTTTTCGTCCAATAAGGCTTTGTAGCGATGTTGCACAATCGGACACTTGCAGCGCAACACGAATATGATGATTATAAGCCCGTAGTACCCTTAGGTTGACAAAATCGGTCGAATTTTGTTTTCGTTCAATAAGGCTTTGCAGCGATGTTGTGCAATCGGTCACTTGCAGCGCAACACGAATATGATGATTATAAGCCCGTAGTACCCTTAGGTTGACAAAATCGGTCGAAATTTTTTTTCGTCCAATAAGGCTTTGTAGCGATGTCTCGCAATCGGACACTTGCAGCGCAACACGAATATGATGATTATAAGCCCGTAGTACCCTTAGGTTGATAAAATTGGTTAAATTTTTTTTTCGTTCAATAACGCTTTGTAGCGATGTTGCACTATCGGACACTTGCAGCGCAACACGAATATGATGATTATAAGCCCGTAGTTCCCTTAGGTTGATAAAATCGGTCGAAATTTTGTTTCGTCCAATAAGGCCCTGTAGCGATGTGTCGCAATCGCACACTTGCAGCGCAACACGAATATGATAATTATAAGCCCGTAGTACCCTTAGGTTGATAAAATTGGTTAAATTTTGTTTTCGTTCAATAACGCTTTGTAGCGATGTTGCACAATCGGACACTTGCAGCGCAACGCGAGTATGATGATTATAAGCCCGTAGTACCCTTAGGTTGACAAAATCGGTCGAAATTTTTTTTCGTCCAATAAGGCTTTGTAGCGATGGCTCGCAATCGGAAATTTCCCGCGGAACACGAATATTATGATTATAAGCCCGTAGTACCCTTAGGTTGAAAAAATCGGTCGAATTTTTTTTTCGTTCAATAACGCTTTGTAGCGCTGTTGCACAATCGGACACTTGCAGTGCAACACGAATATGATAATTATAAGCCCGTAGTACCCTTAGGTTGAAAAAATCGGTCGAATTTTTTTTTCGTTCAATAAGGCTTTGTAGCGATGTTGCACAATCGGAAACTTGCAGCGCAACATGAATATGATGATTATAAGCCCGTAGTATCCTTAGGTTGACAAAATCGGTCGAAATTTCTTTTCGTCCAATAAGGCTTTGTAGCGATGTTGCACAATCGGACACTTGCAGCGCAACACGAATATGATGATTATAAGCCCGTAGTACCCTTAGGTTGACAAAATCGGTCGAATTTTGTTTTCGTTCAATAAGGCTTTGCAGCGATGTTGTGCAATCGGTCACTTGCAGCGCAACACGAATATGATGATTATAAGCCCGTAGTACCCTTAGGTTGACAAAATCGGTCGAAATTTTTTTTCGTCCAATAAGGCTTTGTAGCGATGTCTCGCAATCGGACACTTGCAGCGCAACACGAATATGATGATTATAAGCCCGTAGTACCCTTAGGTTGATAAAATTGGTTAAATTTTTTTTTCGTTCAATAACGCTTTGTAGCGATGTTGCACAATCGGACACTTGCAGCGCAACACGAATATGATGATTATAAGCCCGTAGTTCCCTTAGGTTGATAAAATCGGTCGAAATTTTGTTTCGTCCAATAAGGCCCTGTAGCGATGTGTCGCAATCGCACACTTGCAGCGCAACACGAATATGAAAATTATAAGCCCGTAGTACCCTTAGGTTGATAAAATTGGTTAATTTTTTTTTTCGTTCAATAACGCTTTGTAGCGATGTTGCACAATCGGACACTTGCAGCGCAACACGAATATGATGATTATAAGCCCGTAGTACCCTTAGGTTGAAAAAATCGGTCGAATTTTTTTTTCGTTCAATAAGGCTTTGTAGCGATGTTGCACAATCGGAAACTTGCAGCGCAACATGAATATGATGATTATAAGCCCGTAGTACCCTTAGGTTGACAAAATCGGTCGAAATTTCTTTTCGTCCAATAAGGCTTTGTAGCGATGTTGCACAATCGGACACTTGCAGCGCAACACGAATATGATGATTATAAGCCCGTAGTACCCTTAGGTTGAGAAAATTGGTCTAAATTTTGTTTTCGTCCAATAACGCTTTACAGCGATTCTGCACAATCGGACACTTCCAGCACAACACGACTATGATGATTATAAGCCCGTAGTACCCTTAGGTTGAGAAAATTGGTTAAATTTTGTTTTCGTTCAATAAGGCTTTGTAGCGATGTTGCACAATCGGACACTTGCAGCGCGACACGAATATGATGATTATAAGCCCGTAGTACCCTTAGGTTGAAAAAATTGGTCGAATTTTGTTTTCGTTTAATAACGTTTTGTAGCGATGTTGCACAATCGGACACTTGCAGCGCAACATGAATATGATGATTATAAGCCCGTAGTACCCTTAGGTTGACAAAATCGGTCGAAATTTCTTTTCGTCCAATAAGGCTTTGTAGCGATGTTGCACAATCGGACACTTGCAGCGCAACACGAATATGATGATTATAAGCCCGTAGTACCCTTAGGTTGAGAAAATTGGTCAAAATTTTGTTTTCGTCCAATAACGCTTTACAGCGATTCTGCACAATCGGACACTTCCAGCACAACACGAATATGATGATTATAAGCCCGCAGTACCCTTAGGTTGAGAAAATTGGTTAAATTTTGTTGAGTTCAATAACGCTTTGTAGCGATGTTGCACAATCGGACACTTGCAGCGCAACACGAATATGATGATTATAAGCCCGTAGTACCCTTAGGTTGACAAAATCGGTCGAAATTTTTTTTCGTCCAATAAGGCTTTGTAGCGATGTCTCGCAATCGGACACTTGCAGCGCAACACGAATATGATGATTATAAGCCCGTAGTACCCTTAGGTTGATAAAATTGGTTAAATTTTTTTTTCGTTCAATAACGCTTTGTAGCGATGTTGCACAATCGGACACTTGCAGCGCAACACGAATATGATGATTATATGCCCGTAGTACCCTTAGGTTGACAAAATCGGTCGAATTTTTTTTTCGTTGAATAAGGCTTTGCAGCGATGTTGTGCACTCGGTCACTTGCAGCGCAACACGAATATGATGATTATAAGCCCGTAGTACCCTTAGGTTGACAAAATCGGTCGAATTTTTTTTTCGTTCAATAAGGCTTTGTAGCGATGTTGCACAATCAGACACTTGCAGCGCGACACGAATATGATGATTATAAGCCCGTAGTACCCTTAGGTTGAAAAAATCGGTCGAATTTTGTTTTCGTTCAATAACGCTTTGTAGCGATGTTGCACAATCGGACACTTGCAGTGCAACACGAATATGATAATTATAAGCCCGTAGTACCCTTAGGTTGAAATATCGGTCGAATTTTTTTTTCGTTCAATAAGGCTTTGTAGCGATGTTGCACAATCGGAAACTTGCAGCGCAACATGAATATGATGATTATAAGCCCGTAGTACCCTTAGGTTGACAAAATCGGTCGAAATTTCTTTTCGTCCAATAAGGCTTCGTAGCGATGTTGCACAATCGGACACTTGCAGCGCAACACGAATATGATGATTATAAGCCCGTAGTACCCTTAGGTTGAGAAAATTGGTCTAAATTTTGTTTTCGTCCAATAACGCTTTACAGCGATGTTGCACAATCGGACACTTCCAGCACAACACGACTATGATGATTATAAGCCCGTAGTACCCTTAGGTTGAGAAAATTGGTTAAATTTTGTTTTCGTTCAATAAGGCTTTGTAGCGATGTTGCACAATCGGACACTTGCAGCGCAACGCGAGTATGATGATTATAAGCCCGTAGTACCCTTAGGTTGATAAAATTGGTTAAATTTTTTTTTCGTTCAATAACGCTTTGTAGCGATGTTGCACAATCGGACACTTGCAGCGCAACACGAATATGATGATTATAAGCCCGTAGTTCCCTTGGGTTGATAAAATCGGTCGAAATTTTGTTTCGTCCAATAAGGCCCTGTAGCGATGTGTCGCAATCGCACACTTGCAGCGCAACACGAATATGAAAATTATAAGCCCGTAGTACCCTTAGGTTGATAAAATTGGTTAAATTTTGTTTTCGTTCAATAACGCTTTGTAGCAATGTTGCACAATCGGACACTTGCAGCGCAACGCGAGTATGATGATTATAAGCCCGTAGTACCCTTAGGTTGACAAAATCGGTCGAATTTTTGTTTCGTTCAATAAGGCTTTGCAGCGATGTTGTGCAATCGGTCACTTGCAGCGCAACACGAATATGATGATTATAAGCCCGTAGTACCCTTAGGTTGACAAAATCGGTCGAAATTTTTTTTCGTCCAATAAGGCTTTGTAGCGATGTCTCGCAATCGGACACTTGCAGCGCAACACGAATATGATGATTATAAGCCCGTAGTACCCTTAGGTTGAAAAAATCGGTCGAATTTTTTTTTCGTTCAATAACGCTTTGTAGCGATGTTGCACAATCGGACACTTGCAGCGCAACACGAATATGATAATTATAAGCCCGTAGTACCCTTAGGTTGACAAAATCGGTCGAAATTTCTTTTCGTCCAATAAGGCTTTGTAGCGATGTTGCACAATCGGACACTTGCAGCGCAACACGAATATGATGATTATAAGCCCGTAGTACCCTTAGGTTGACAAAATCGGTCGAATTTTGTTTTCGTTCAATAAGGCTTTGCAGCGATGTTGTGCAATCGGTCACTTGCAGCGCAACACGAATATGATGATTATAAGCCCGTAGTACCCTTAGGTTGACAAAATCGGTCGAAATTTTTTTTCGTCCAATAAGGCTTTGTAGCGATGTCTCGCAATCGGACACTTGCAGCGCAACACGAATATGATGATTATAAGCCCGTAGTACCCTTAGGTTGATAAAATTGGTTAAATTTTTTTTTCGTTCAATAACGCTTTGTAGCGATGTTGCACAATCGGACACTTGCAGCGCAACACGAATATGATGATTATAAGCCCGTAGTTCCCTTAGGTTGATAAAATCGGTCGAAATTTTGTTTCGTCCAATAAGGCCCTGTAGCGATGTGTCGCAATCGCACAGTTGCAGTGCAACACGAATATGATAATTATAAGCCCGTAGTACCCTTAGGTTGATAAAATTGGTTAAATTTTTTTTTCGTTCAATAACGCTTTGTAGCGATGTTGCACAATCGGACACTTGCAGCGCAACACGAATATGATGATTATAAGCCCGTAGTACCCTTAGGTTGAAAAAATCGGTCGAATTTTTTTTTCGTTCAATAACGCTTTGTAGCGATGTTGCACAATCGGACACTTGCAGTGCAACACGAATATGATAATTATAAGCCCGTAGTACCCATAGGTTGAAAAAATCGGTCGAATTTTTTTTTCGTTCAATAAGGCTTTGTAGCGATGTTGCACAATCGGAAACTTGCAGCGCAACATGAATATGATGATTATAAGCCCGTAGTACCCTTAGGTTGACAAAATCGGTCGAAATTTCTTTTCGTCCAATAAGGCTTTGTAGCGATGTTGCACAATCGGACACTTGCAGCGCAACACGAATATGATGATTATAAGCCCGTAGTACCCTTAGGTTGAGAAAATTGGTCTAAATTTTGTTTTCGTCCAATAACGCTTTACAGCGATTCTGCACAATCGGACACTTCCAGCACAACACGACTATGATGATTATAAGCCCGTAGTACCCTTAGGTTGAGAAAATTGGTTAAATTTTGTTTTCGTTCAATAAGGCTTTGTAGCGATGTTGCACAATCGGACACTTGCAGCGCAACGCGAGTATGATGATTATAAGCCGGTAGTACCCTTAGGTTGACAAAATCGGTCGAATTTTTTTTTCGTTCAATAAGGCTTTGCAGCGATGTTGTGCAATCGCACACTTGCAGCGCAACACGAATATGATAATTATAAGCCCGTAGTACCCTTAGGTTGATAAAATTGGTTAAATTTTGTTTTCGTTCAATAACGCTTTGTAGCGATGTTGCACAATCGGACACTTGCAGCGCAACGCGAGTATGATGATTATAAGCCCGTAGTACCCTTAGGTTGACAAAATCGGTCGAATTTTTGTTTCGTTCAATAAGGCTTTGCAGCGATGTTGTGCAATCGGTCACTTGCAGCGCAACACGAATATGATGATTATAAGCCCGTAGTACCCTTAGGTTGACAAAATCGGTCGAAATTTTTTTTCGTCCAATAAGGCTTTGTAGCGATGTCTCGCAATCGGACACTTGCAGCGCAACACGAATATGATGATTATAAGCCCGTAGTACCCTTAGGTTGAAAAAATCGGTCGAATTTTTTTTTCGTTCAATAACGCTTTGTAGCGATGTTGCACAATCGGACACTTGCAGCGCAACACGAATATGATAATTATAAGCCCGTAGTACCCTTAGGTTGAAAAAATCGGTCGAATTTTTTTTTCGTTCAATAAGGCTTTGTAGCGATGTTGCACAATCAGACACTTGCAGCGCGACACGAATATGATGATTATAAGCCCGTAGTACCCTTAGGTTGAAAAAATTGGTCGAATTTTGTTTTCGTTTAATAACGTTTTGTAGCGATGTTGCACAATCAGACACTTGCAGCGCAACACGAATATGATGATTATAAGCCCGTAGTACCCTTAGGTTGACAAAATCGGTCGAAATTTTTTTTCGTCCAATAAGGCTTTGTAGCGATGGCTCGCAATCGGAAATTTCCCGCGGAACACGAATATTATGATTATAAGCCCGTAGTACCCTTAGGTTGAAAAAATCGGTCGAATTTTTTTTTCGTTCAATAACGCTTTGTAGCGCTGTTGCACAATCGGACACTTGCAGTGCAACACGAATATGATAATTATAAGCCCGTAGTACCCTTAGGTTGAAAAAATCGGTCGAATTTTTTTTTCGTTCAATAAGGCTTTGTAGCGATGTTGCACAATCGGAAACTTGCAGCGTAACATGAATATGATGATTATAAGCCCGTAGTACCCTTAGGTTGACAAAATCGGTCGAAATTTCTTTTCGTCCAATAAGGCTTTGTAGCGATGTTGCACAATCGGACACTTGCAGCGCAACACGAATATGATGATTATAAGCCCGTAGTACCCTTAGGTTGACAAAATCGGTCGAATTTTGTTTTCGTTCAATAAGGCTTTGCAGCGATGCTGTGCAATCGGTCACTTGCAGCGCAACACGAATATGATGATTATAAGCCCGTAGTACCCTTAGGTTGACAAAATCGGTCGAAATTTTTTTTCGTCCAATAAGGCTTTGTAGCGATATCTCGCAATCGAACACTTGCAGCGCAACACGAATATGATGATTATAAGCCCGTAGTACCCTTAGGTTGATAAAATTGGTTAAATTTTTTTTTCGTTCAATAACGCTTTGTAGCGATGTTGCACAATCGGACACTTGCAGCGCAACACGAATATGATGATTATAAGCCCGTAGTACCCTTAGGTTGAAAAAATTGGTCGAATTTTGTTTTCGTTTAATAACGTTTTGTAGCGATGTTGCACAATCAGACACTTGCAGCGCAACACGAATATGATGATTATAAGCCCGTAGTACCCTTAGGTTGACAAAATCGGTCGAAATTTTTTTTCGTCCAATAAGGCTTTGTAGCGATGGCTCGCAATCGGAAATTTCCCGCGGAACACGAATATTATGATTATAAGCCCGTAGTACCCTTAGGTTGAAAAAATCGGTCGAATTTTTTTTTCGTTCAATAACGCTTTGTAGCGCTGTTGCACAATCGGACACTTGCAGTGCAACACGAATATGATAATTATAAGCCCGTAGTACCCTTAGGTTGAAAAAATCGGTCGAATTTTTTTTTCGTTCAATAAGGCTTTGTAGCGATGTTGCACAATCGGAAACTTGCAGCGTAACATGAATATGATGATTATAAGCCCGTAGTACCCTTAGGTTGACAAAATCGGTCGAAATTTCTTTTCGTCCAATAAGGCTTTGTAGCGATGTTGCACAATCGGACACTTGCAGCGCAACACGAATATGATGATTATAAGCCCGTAGTACCCTTAGGTTGACAAAATCGGTCGAATTTTGTTTTCGTTCAATAAGGCTTTGCAGCGATGTTGTGCAATCGGTCACTTGCAGCGCAACACGAATATGATGATTATAAGCCCGTAGTACCCTTAGGTTGACAAAATCGGTCGAAATTTTTTTTCGTCCAATAAGGCTTTGTAGCGATGTCTCGCAATCGAACACTTGCAGCGCAACACGAATATGATGATTATAAGCCCGTAGTACCCTTAGGTTGATAAAATTGGTTAAATTTTTTTTTCGTTCAATAACGCTTTGTAGCGATGTTGCACAATCGGACACTTGCAGCGCAACACGAATATGATGATTATAAGCCCGTAGTTCCCTTAGGTTGATAAAATCGGTCGAAATTTTGTTTCGTCCAATAAGGCCCTGTAGCGATGTGTCGCAATCGCACAGTTGCAGCGCAACACGAATATGATAATTATAAGCCCGTAGTACCCTTAGGTTGACAAAATCGGTCGAATTTTGTTTTCGTTCAATAAGGCTTTGCAGCGATGTTGTGCAATCGGTCACTTGCAGCGCAACACGAATATGATGATTATAAGCCCGTAGTACCCTTAGGTTGACAAAATCGGTCGAAATTTTTTTTCGTCCAATAAGGCTTTGTAGCGATGTCTCGCAATCGAACACTTGCAGCGCAACACGAATATGATGATTATAAGCCCGTAGTACCCTTAGGTTGATAAAATTGGTTAAATTTTTTTTTCGTTCAATAACGCTTTGTAGCGATGTTGCACAATCGGACACTTGCAGCGCAACACGAATATGATGATTATAAGCCCGTAGTTCCCTTAGGTTGATAAAATCGGTCGAAATTTTGTTTCGTCCAATAAGGCCCTGTAGCGATGTGTCGCAATCGCACAGTTGCAGCGCAACACGAATATGATAATTATAAGCCCGTAGTACCCTTAGGTTGATAAAATTGGTTAAATTTTTTTTTCGTTCAATAACGCTTTGTAGCGATGTTGCACAATCGGACACTTGCAGCGCAACACGAATATGATGATTATAAGCCCGTAGTACCCTTAGGTTGAGAAAATTGGTCTAAATTTTGTTTTCGTCCAATAACGCTTTACAGCGATTCTGCACAATCGGACACTTCCAGCACAACACGACTATGATGATTATAAGCCCGTAGTACCCTTAGGTTGAGAAAATTGGTTAAATTTTGTTTTCGTTCAATAAGGCTTTGTAGCGATGTTGCACAATCGGACACTTGCAGCGCAACGCGAGTATGATGATTATAAGCCGGTAGTACCCTTAGGTTGACAAAATCGGTCGAATTTTTTTTTCGTTCAATAAGGCTTTGCAGCGATGTTGTGCAATCGGTCACTTGCAGCGCAACACGAATATGATGATTATAAACCCGTAGTACCCTTAGGTTGAGAAAATTGGTCTAAATTTTGTTTTCGTCCAATAACGCTTTACAGCGATGTTGCACAATCGGACACTTCCAGCACAACACGAATATGATGATTATAAGCCCGTAGTACCCTTAGGTTGACAAAATCGGTCGAAATTTTTTTTCGTCCAATAAGGCTTTGTAGCGATGTTGCACAATCAGACACTTGCAGCGCGACACGAATATGATGATTATAAGCCCGTAGTACCCTTAGGTTGAAAAAATTGGTCGAATTTTGTTTTCGTTTAATAACGCTTTGTAGCGATGTTGCACAATCGGACACTTGCAGCGCAACACGAATATGATGATTATAAGCCCGTAGTACCCTTAGGTTGACAAAATCGGTCGAAATTTTTTCCCGTCCAATAAGGCTTTGTAGCGATGTCTCGCAATCGGACACTTCCAGCACAACACGACTATGATGATTATAAGCCCGTAGTACCCTTAGGTTGAGAAAATTGGTTAAATTTTGTTTTCGTTCAATAAGGCTTTGTAGCGTCGTTGCACAATCAGACACTTGCAGCGCGACACGAATATGATGATAATAAGCCCGTAGTACCCTTAGGTTGAAAAAATCGGTCGAATTTTGTTTTCGTTCAATAAGGCTTTGTAGCGATGTTGCACAATCAGACACTTGCAGCGCGACACGAATATGATGATTATAAGCCCGTAGTACCCTTCGGTTGAAAAAATTGGTCGAATTTTGTTTTCGTTTAATAACGTTTTGTAGCGATGTTGCACAATCGGACACTTGCAGCGCAACACGAATATGATGATTATAAGCCCGTAGTACCCTTAGGTTGACAAAATCGGTCGAAATTTTTTCCCGTCCAATAAGGCTTTGTAGCGATGTCTCGCAATCGGACACTTCCAGCACAACACGACTATGATGATTATAAGCCCGTAGTACCCTTAGGTTGAGAAAATTGGTTAAATTTTGTTTTCGTTCAATAAGGCTTTGTAGCGTCGTTGCACAATCAGACACTTGCAGCGCGACACGAATATGATGATAATAAGCCCGTAGTACCCTTAGGTTGAAAAAATCGGTCGAATTTTGTTTTCGTTCAATAAGGCTTTGTAGCGATGTTGCACAATCAGACACTTGCAGCGCGACACGAATATGATGATTATAAGCCCGTAGTACCCTTCGGTTGAAAAAATTGGTCGAATTTTGTTTTCGTTTAATAACGTTTTGTAGCGATGTTGCACAATCGGACACTTGCAGCGCAACACGAATATGATGATTATAAGCCCGTAGTACCCTTAGGTTGAGAAAATTGGTTAAATTTTTTTTTCGTTCAATAACGCTTTGTAGCGATGTTGCACAATCGGACACTTGCAGCGCAACACGAATATGATGATTATAAGCCCGTAGTACCCTTAGGTTGAAAAAATCGGTCGAATTTTTTTTTCGTTCAATAACGCTTTGTAGCGATGTTGCACAATCGGACACTTGCAGCGCAACACGAATATGATAATTATAAGCCCGTAGTACCCTTAGGTTGACAAAATCGGTCGAAATTTCTTTTCGTCCAATAAGGCTTTGTAGCGATGTTGCACAATCGGACACTTGCAGCGCAACACGAATATGATGATTATAAGCCCGTAGTACCCTTAGGTTGACAAAATCGGTCGAATTTTGTTTTCGTTCAATAAGGCTTTGCAGCGATGTTGTGCAATCGGTCACTTGCAGCGCAACACGAATATGATGATTATAAGCCCGTAGTACCCTTAGGTTGACAAAATCGGTCGAAATTTTTGTTCGTCCAATAAGGCTTTGTAGCGATGTCTCGCAATCGGACACTTGCAGCGCAACACGAATATGATGATTATAAGCCCGTAGTACCCTTAGGTTGATAAAATTGGTTAAATTTTTTTTTCGTTCAATAACGCTTTGTAGCGATGTTGCACAATCGGACACTTGCAGCGCAACACGAATATGATGATTATAAGCCCGTAGTTCCCTTAGGTTGATAAAATCGGTCGAAATTTTGTTTCGTCCAATAAGGCCCTGTAGCGATGTGTCGCAATCGCACAGTTGCAGTGCAACACGAATATGATAATTATAAGCCCGTAGTACCCTTAGGTTGATAAAATTGGTTAAATTTTTTTTTCGTTCAATAACGCTTTGTAGCGATGTTGCACAATCGGACACTTGCAGCGCAACACGAATATGATGATTATAAGCCCGTAGTACCCTTAGGTTGAAAAAATCGGTCGAATTTTTTTTTCGTTCAATAACGCTTTGTAGCGATGTTGCACAATCGGACACTTGCAGTGCAACACGAATATGATAATTATAAGCCCGTAGTACCCATAGGTTGAAAAAATCGGTCGAATTTTTTTTTCGTTCAATAAGGCTTTGTAGCGATGTTGCACAATCGGAAACTTGCAGCGCAACATGAATATGATGATTATAAGCCCGTAGTACCCTTAGGTTGACAAAATCGGTCGAAATTTCTTTTCGTCCAATAAGGCTTTGTAGCGATGTTGCACAATCGGACACTTGCAGCGCAACACGAATATGATGATTATAAGCCCGTAGTACCCTTAGGTTGAGAAAATTGGTCTAAATTTTGTTTTCGTCCAATAACGCTTTACAGCGATTCTGCACAATCGGACACTTCCAGCACAACACGACTATGATGATTATAAGCCCGTAGTACCCTTAGGTTGAGAAAATTGGTTAAATTTTGTTTTCGTTCAATAAGGCTTTGTAGCGATGTTGCACAATCGGACACTTGCAGCGCAACGCGAGTATGATGATTATAAGCCGGTAGTACCCTTAGGTTGACAAAATCGGTCGAATTTTTTTTTCGTTCAATAAGGCTTTGCAGCGATGTTGTGCAATCGCACACTTGCAGCGCAACACGAATATGATAATTATAAGCCCGTAGTACCCTTAGGTTGATAAAATTGGTTAAATTTTGTTTTCGTTCAATAACGCTTTGTAGCGATGTTGCACAATCGGACACTTGCAGCGCAACGCGAGTATGATGATTATAAGCCCGTAGTACCCTTAGGTTGACAAAATCGGTCGAATTTTTGTTTCGTTCAATAAGGCTTTGCAGCGATGTTGTGCAATCGGTCACTTGCAGCGCAACACGAATATGATGATTATAAGCCCGTAGTACCCTTAGGTTGACAAAATCGGTCGAAATTTTTTTTCGTCCAATAAGGCTTTGTAGCGATGGCTCGCAATCGGAAATTTCCCGCGGAACACGAATATTATGATTATAAGCCCGTAGTACCCTTAGGTTGAAAAAATCGGTCGAATTTTTTTTTCGTTCAATAACGCTTTGTAGCGCTGTTGCACAATCGGACACTTGCAGTGCAACACGAATATGATAATTATAAGCCCGTAGTACCCTTAGGTTGAAAAAATCGGTCGAATTTTTTTTTCGTTCAATAAGGCTTTGTAGCGATGTTGCACAATCGGAAACTTGCAGCGTAACATGAATATGATGATTATAAGCCCGTAGTACCCTTAGGTTGACAAAATCGGTCGAAATTTCTTTTCGTCCAATAAGGCTTTGTAGCGATGTTGCACAATCGGACACTTGCAGCGCAACACGAATATGATGATTATAAGCCCGTAGTACCCTTAGGTTGACAAAATCGGTCGAATTTTGTTTTCGTTCAATAAGGCTTTGCAGCGATGCTGTGCAATCGGTCACTTGCAGCGCAACACGAATATGATGATTATAAGCCCGTAGTACCCTTAGGTTGACAAAATCGGTCGAAATTTTTTTTCGTCCAATAAGGCTTTGTAGCGATGTCTCGCAATCGAACACTTGCAGCGCAACACGAATATGATGATTATAAGCCCGTAGTACCCTTAGGTTGATAAAATTGGTTAAATTTTTTTTTCGTTCAATAACGCTTTGTAGCGATGTTGCACAATCGGACACTTGCAGCGCAACACGAATATGATGATTATAAGCCCGTAGTACCCTTAGGTTGAAAAAATTGGTCGAATTTTGTTTTCGTTTAATAACGTTTTGTAGCGATGTTGCACAATCAGACACTTGCAGCGCAACACGAATATGATGATTATAAGCCCGTAGTACCCTTAGGTTGACAAAATCGGTCGAAATTTTTTTTCGTCCAATAAGGCTTTGTAGCGATGGCTCGCAATCGGAAATTTCCCGCGGAACACGAATATTATGATTATAAGCCCGTAGTACCCTTAGGTTGAAAAAATCGGTCGAATTTTTTTTTCGTTCAATAACGCTTTGTAGCGCTGTTGCACAATCGGACACTTGCAGTGCAACACGAATATGATAATTATAAGCCCGTAGTACCCTTAGGTTGAAAAAATCGGTCGAATTTTTTTTTCGTTCAATAAGGCTTTGTAGCGATGTTGCACAATCGGAAACTTGCAGCGTAACATGAATATGATGATTATAAGCCCGTAGTACCCTTAGGTTGACAAAATCGGTCGAAATTTCTTTTCGTCCAATAAGGCTTTGTAGCGATGTTGCACAATCGGACACTTGCAGCGCAACACGAATATGATGATTATAAGCCCGTAGTACCCTTACGTTGACAAAATCGGTCGAATTTTGTTTTCGTTCAATAAGGCTTTGCAGCGATGTTGTGCAATCGGTCACTTGCAGCGCAACACGAATATGATGATTATAAGCCCGTAGTACCCTTAGGTTGACAAAATCGGTCGAAATTTTTTTTCGTCCAATAAGGCTTTGTAGCGATGTCTCGCAATCGAACACTTGCAGCGCAACACGAATATGATGATTATAAGCCCGTAGTACCCTTAGGTTGATAAAATTGGTTAAATTTTTTTTTCGTTCAATAACGCTTTGTAGCGATGTTGCACAATCGGACACTTGCAGCGCAACACGAATATGATGATTATAAGCCCGTAGTTCCCTTAGGTTGATAAAATCGGTCGAAATTTTGTTTCGTCCAATAAGGCCCTGTAGCGATGTGTCGCAATCGCACAGTTGCAGCGCAACACGAATATGATAATTATAAGCCCGTAGTACCCTTAGGTTGATAAAATTGGTTAAATTTTTTTTTCGTTCAATAACGCTTTGTAGCGATGTTGCACAATCGGACACTTGCAGCGCAACACGAATATGATGATTATAAGCCCGTAGTTCCCTTAGGTTGATAAAATCGGTCGAAATTTTGTTTCGTCCAATAAGGCCCTGTAGCGATGTGTCGCAATCGCACAGTTGCAGTGCAACACGAATATGATAATTATACGCCCGTAGTACCCTTAGGTTGATAAAATTGGTTAAATTTTTTTTTCGTTCAATAACGCTTTGTAGCGATGTTGCACAATCGGACACTTGCAGCGCAACACGAATATGATGATTATAAGCCCGTAGTACCCTTAGGTTGAAAAAATCGGTCGAATTTTTTTTTCGTTCAATAACGCTTTGTAGCGATGTTGCACAATCGGACACTTGCAGTGCAACACGAATATGATAATTATAAGCCCGTAGTTCCCTTAGGTTGATAAAATCGGTCGAAATTTTGTTTCGTCCAATAAGGCCCTGTAGCGATGTGTCGCAATCGCACAGTTGCAGCGCAACACGAATATGATAATTATAAGCCCGTAGTACCCTTAGGTTGATAAAATTGGTTAAATTTTTTTTTCGTTCAATAACGCTTTGTAGCGATGTTGCACAATCGGACACTTGCAGCGCAACACGAATATGATGATTATAAGCCCGTAGTACCCTTAGGTTGAGAAAATTGGTCTAAATTTTGTTTTCGTCCAATAACGCTTTACAGCGATTCTGCACAATCGGACACTTCCAGCACAACACGACTATGATGATTATAAGCCCGTAGTACCCTTAGGTTGAGAAAATTGGTTAAATTTTGTTTTCGTTCAATAAGGCTTTGTAGCGATGTTGCACAATCGGACACTTGCAGCGCAACGCGAGTATGATGATTATAAGCCGGTAGTACCCTTAGGTTGACAAAATCGGTCGAATTTTTTTTTCGTTCAATAAGGCTTTGCAGCGATGTTGTGCAATCGGTCACTTGCAGCGCAACACGAATATGATGATTATAAACCCGTAGTACCCTTAGGTTGAGAAAATTGGTCTAAATTTTGTTTTCGTCCAATAACGCTTTACAGCGATGTTGCACAATCGGACACTTCCAGCACAACACGAATATGATGATTATAAGCCCGTAGTACCCTTAGGTTGACAAAATCGGTCGAAATTTTTTTTCGTCCAATAAGGCTTTGTAGCGATGTTGCACAATCAGACACTTGCAGCGCGACACGAATATGATGATTATAAGCCCGTAGTACCCTTAGGTTGAAAAAATTGGTCGAATTTTGTTTTCGTTTAATAACGCTTTGTAGCGATGTTGCACAATCGGACACTTGCAGCGCAACACGAATATGATGATTATAAGCCCGTAGTACCCTTAGGTTGACAAAATCGGTCGAAATTTTTTTTCGTCCAATAAGGCTTTGTAGCGATGTCTCGCAATCGGACACTTCCAGCACAACACGACTATGATGATTATAAGCCCGTAGTACCCTTAGGTTGAGAAAATTGGTTAAATTTTGTTTTCGTTCAATAAGGCTTTGTAGCGTCGTTGCACAATCAGACACTTGCAGCGCGACACGAATATGATGATAATAAGCCCGTAGTACCCTTAGGTTGAAAAAATCGGTCGAATTTTGTTTTCGTTCAATAAGGCTTTGTAGCGATGTTGCACAATCAGACACTTGCAGCGCGACACGAATATGATGATTATAAGCCCGTAGTACCCTTCGGTTGAAAAAATTGGTCGAATTTTGTTTTCGTTTAATAACGTTTTGTAGCGATGTTGCACAATCGGACACTTGCAGCGCAACACGAATATGATGATTATAAGCCCGTAGTACCCTTAGGTTGAGAAAATTGGTTAAATTTTTTTTTCGTTCAATAACGCTTTGTAGCGATGTTGCACAATCGGACACTTGCAGCGCAACACGAATATGATGATTATAAGCCCGTAGTACCCTTAGGTTGAAAAAATCGGTCGAATTTTTTTTTCGTTCAATAACGCTTTGTAGCGATGTTGCACAATCGGACACTTGCAGTGCAACACGAATATGACAATTATAAGCCCGTAGTACCCTTAGGTTGAAAAAATCGGTCGAATTTTTTTTTCGTTCAATAAGGCTTTGTAGCGATGTTGCACAATCGGAAACTTGCAGCGCAACGCGAGTATGATGATTATAGGCCCGTAGTACCCTTAGGTTGACAAAATCGGTCGAATTTGTTTTTCGTTCAATAAGGCTTTGCAGCGATGTTGTGCAATCGATCACTTGCAGCGCAACACGAATATGATGATTATAAGCCCGTAGTACCCTTAGGTTGACAAAATCGGTCGAAATTTTTTTTCGTCCAATAAGGCTTTGTAGCGATGTCTCGCAATCGGACACTTGCAGCGCAACACGAATATGATGATTATAAGCCCGTAGTACCCTTAGGTTGATAAAATTGGTTAAATTTTTTTTTCGTTCAATAACGCTTTGTAGCGATGTTGCACAATCGGACACTTGCAGCGCAACACGAATATGATGATTATAAGCCCGTAGTACCCTTAGGTTGAAAAAATCGGTCGAATTTTTTTTTCGTTCAATAACGCTTTGTAGCGATGTTGCACAATCGGACACTTGCAGCGCAACACGAATATGATAATTATAAGCCCGTAGTACCCTTAGGTTGAAAAAATCGGTCAAATTTTTTTTTCGTTCAATAAGGCTTGGTAGCGATGTTGCACAATCAGACACTTGCAGCGCGACACGAATATGATGATTATAAGCCCGTAGTACCCTTAGGTTGAAAAAATTGGTCGAATTTTGTTTTCGTTTAATAACGTTTTGTAGCGATGTTGCACAATCGGACACTTGCAGCGCAACACGAATATGATGATTATAAGCCCGTAGTACCCTTAGGTTGAGAAAATTGGTTAAATTTTGTTGAGTTCAATAACGCTTTGTAGCGATGTTGCACAATCAGACACTTGCAGCGCGACACGAATATGATGATTATAAGCCCGTAGTACCCTTAGGTTGACAAAATCGGTCGAAATTTTGTTTCGTCCAATAAGGCTTTGTAGCGATGGCTCGCAATCGGAAATTTCCCGCGGAACACGAATATTATGATTATAAGCCCGTAGTACCCTTAGGTTGAGAAAATTGGTTACATTTTTTTTTCGTTAAATAAGGCTTTGTAGCGATGTTGCACAATCGGACACTTGCAGCGCAACAGGAATATGATGATTATAAGCCCGTAGTACCCTTAGGTTGAGAAAATTGGTTAAACTTTGTTGAGTTCAATAACGCTTTGTAGCGATGTTGCATAATCGGACACTTGCAGCGCAACACGAATATGATGATTATAAGCCCGTAGTACCCTTAGGTTGACAAAATCGGTCGAAATTTTTTTTCGTCCAATAAGGCTTTGTAGCGATGTCTCGCAATCGGACACTTGCAGCGCAACACGAATATGATGATTATAAGCCCGTAGTACCCTTAGGTTGATAAAATTGGTTAAATTTTTTTTTCGTTCAATAACGCTTTGTAGCGATGTTGCACAATCGGACACTTGCAGCGCAACACGAATATGATGATTATATGCCCGTAGTACCCTTAGGTTGAAAAAATCGGTCGAATTTTTTTTTCGTTCAATAACGCTTTGTAGCGATGTTGCACAATCGGACACTTGCAGCGCAACACGAATATGATGATTATAAGCCCGTAGTACCCTTAGGTTGAGAAAATTGGTTACATTTTGTTGAGTTCAATAACGCTTTGTAGCGATGTTGCACAATCGGACACTTGCAGCGCAACACGAATATGATGATTATAAGCCCGTAGTACCCTTAGGTTGACAAAATCGGTCGAAATTTGTTTTCGTCCAATAAGGCTTTGTAGCGATGTCTCGCAATCGGACACTTGCAGCGCAACACGAATATGATGATTATAAGCCCGTAGTACCCTTAGGTTGATAAAATTGGTTAAATTTTTTTTTCGTTCAATAACGCTTTGTAGCGATGTTGCACAATCGGACACTTGCAGCGCAACACGAATATGATGATTATATGCCCGTAGTACCCTTAGGTTGAAAAAATCGGTCGAATTTTTTTTTCGTTCAATAACGCTTTGTAGCGATGTTGCACAATCGGACACTTGCAGCGCAACACGAATATGATGATTATAAGCCCGTAGTACCCTTAGGTTGACAAAATCGGTCGAATTTTTTTTTCGTTCAATAAGGCTTTGCAGCGATGTTGTGCACTCGGTCACTTGCAGCGCAACACGAATATGATGATTATAAGCCCGTAGTACCCTTAGGTTGACAAAATCGGTCGAAATTTTTTTTCGTCCAATAAGGCTTTGTAGCGATGTCTCGCAATCGGACACTTGCAGCGCAACACGAATATGATGATTATAAGCCCGTAGTACCCTTAGGTTGAAAAAATCGGTCGAATTTGTTTTTCGTTCAATAACGCTTTGTAGCGATGTTGCACAATCGGACACTTGCAGCGCAACACGAATATGATGATTATAAGCCCGTAGTACCCTTAGGTTGAAAAAATTGGTCGAATTTTGTTTTCGTTTAATAACGCTTTGTAGCGATGTTGCACAATCGGACACTTGCAGCGCAACACGAATATGATGATTATAAGCCCGTAGTACCCTTAGGTTGACCAAATCGGTCGAAATTTTTTTTCGTCCAATAAGGCTTTGTAGCGATGGCTCGCAATCGGAAATTTCCCGCGCAACACGAATATGATGATTATAAACCCGTAGTACCCTTAGGTTGAGAAAATTGGTCTAAATTTTGTTTTCGTCCAATAACGCTTTACAGCGATGTTGCACAATCGGACACTTCCAGCGCAACACGAATATGATGATTATAAGCCCGTAGTACCCTTAGGTTGACAAAATCGGTCGAAATTTTTTTTCGTCCAATAAGGCTTTGTAGCGATGTCTCGCAATCGGACACTTGCAGCGCAACACGAATATGATGATTATAAGCCCGTAGTACCCTTAGGTTGAAAAAATCGGTCGAATTTGTTTTTCGTTCAATAACGCTTTGTAGCGATGTTGCACAATCGGACACTTGCAGCGCAACACGAATATGATGATTATAAGCCCGTAGTACCCTTAGGTTGAAAAAATTGGTCGAATTTTGTTTTCGTTTAATAACGCTTTGTAGCGATGTTGCACAATCGGACACTTGCAGCGCAACACGAATATGATGATTATAAGCCCGTAGTACCCTTAGGTTGACCAAATCGGTCGAAATTTTTTTTCGTCCAATAAGGCTTTGTAGCGATGGCTCGCAATCGGAAATTTCCCGCGCAACACGAATATGATGATTATAAACCCGTAGTACCCTTAGGTTGAGAAAATTGGTCTAAATTTTGTTTTCGTCCAATAACGCTTTACAGCGATGTTGCACAATCGGACACTTCCAGCACAACACGAATATGATGATTATAAGCCCGTAGTACCCTTAGGTTGAAAAAATCGGTCGAATTTTGTTGTCGTTCAATAAGGCTTTGTAGCGATGTTGCACAATCAGACACTTGCAGCGCAACACGAATATGATGATTATAAGCCCGTAGTACCCTTAGGTTGAGAAAATTGGTCTAAATTTTGTTTTCGTCCAATAACGCTTTACAGCGATTCTGCACAATCGGACACTTGCAGCGCAACACGAATATGATAATTATAAGCCCGTAGTACCCTTAGGTTGAAAAAATCGGTCGAATTTTTTTTTCGTTCAATAAGGCTTTGTAGCGATGTTGCACAATCAGACACTTGCAGCGCGACACGAATATGATGATTATAAGCCCGTAGTACCCTTAGGTTGAAAAAATTGGTCGAATTTTGTTTTCGTTTAATAACGTTTTGTAGCGATGTTGCACAATCGGACACTTGCAGCGCAACACGAATATGATGATTATACGCCCGTAGTACCCTTAGGTTGAGAAAATTGGTTAAATTTTTTTTTCGTTCAATAACGCTTTGTAGCGATGTTGCACAATCGGACACTTGCAGCGCAACACGAATATGATGATTATAAGCCCGTAGTACCCTTAGGTTGAAAAAATCCGTCGAATTTTTTTTTCGTTCAATAACGCTTTGTAGCGATGTTGCACAATCGGACACTTGCAGTGCAACACGAATATGATAATTATAAGCCCGTAGTACCCTTAGGTTGAAAAAATCGGTCGAATTTTTGTTTCGTTCAATAAGGCTTTGTAGCGATGTTGCACAATCGGAAACTTGCAGCGCAACATGAATATGATGATTATAAGCCCGTAGTACCCTTAGGTTGACAAAATCGGTCGAAATTTCGTTTCGTCCAATAAGGCTTTGTAGCGATGTTGCACAATCGGACACTTGCAGCGCAACACGAATATGATGATTATAAGCCCGTAGTACCCTTAGGTTGAGAAAATTGGTCTAAATTTTGTTTTCGTCCAATAACGCTTTACAGCGATTCTGCACAATCGGACAGACACTTCCAGCACAACACGACTATGATGATTATAAGCCCCTAGTACCCTTAGGTTGACAAAATCGGTCGAATTTTGTTTTCGTTCAATAAGGCTTTGCAGCGATGCTGTGCAATCGGTCACTTGCAGCGCAACACGAATATGATGATTATAAGCCCGTAGTACCCTTAGGTTGACAAAATCGGTCGAAATTTTTTTTCGTCCAATAAGGCTTTGTAGCGATGTCTCGCAATCGAACACTTGCAGCGCAACACGAATATGATGATTATAAGCCCGTAGTACCCTTAGGTTGATAAAATTGGTTAAATTTTTTTTTCGTTCAATAACGCTTTGTAGCGATGTTGCACAATCGGACACTTGCAGCGCAACACGAATATGATGATTATAAGCCCGTAGTACCCTTAGGTTGAAAAAATTGGTCGAATTTTGTTTTCGTTTAATAACGTTTTGTAGCGATGTTGCACAATCAGACACTTGCAGCGCAACACGAATATGATGATTATAAGCCCGTAGTACCCTTAGGTTGACAAAATCGGTCGAAATTTTTTTTCGTCCAATAAGGCTTTGTAGCGATGGCTCGCAATCGGAAATTTCCCGCGGAACACGAATATTATGATTATAAGCCCGTAGTACCCTTAGGTTGAAAAAATCGGTCGAATTTTTTTTTCGTTCAATAACGCTTTGTAGCGCTGTTGCACAATCGGACACTTGCAGTGCAACACGAATATGATAATTATAAGCCCGTAGTACCCTTAGGTTGAAAAAATCGGTCGAATTTTTTTTTCGTTCAATAAGGCTTTGTAGCGATGTTGCACAATCGGAAACTTGCAGCGTAACATGAATATGATGATTATAAGCCCGTAGTACCCTTAGGTTGACAAAATCGGTCGAAATTTCTTTTCGTCCAATAAGGCTTTGTAGCGATGTTGCACAATCGGACACTTGCAGCGCAACACGAATATGATGATTATAAGCCCGTAGTACCCTTAGGTTGACAAAATCGGTCGAATTTTGTTTTCGTTCAATAAGGCTTTGCAGCGATGTTGTGCAATCGGTCACTTGCAGCGCAACACGAATATGATGATTATAAGCCCGTAGTACCCTTAGGTTGACAAAATCGGTCGAAATTTTTTTTCGTCCAATAAGGCTTTGTAGCGATGTCTCGCAATCGAACACTTGCAGCGCAACACGAATATGATGATTATAAGCCCGTAGTACCCTTAGGTTGATAAAATTGGTTAAATTTTTTTTTCGTTCAATAACGCTTTGTAGCGATGTTGCACAATCGGACACTTGCAGCGCAACACGAATATGATGATTATAAGCCCGTAGTTTCCTTAGGTTGATAAAATCGGTCGAAATTTTGTTTCGTCCAATAAGGCCCTGTAGCGATGTGTCGCAATCGCACAGTTGCAGCGCAACACGAATATGATAATTATAAGCCCGTAGTACCCTTAGGTTGATAAAATTGGTTAAATTTTTTTTTCGTTCAATAACGCTTTGTAGCGATGTTGCACAATCGGACACTTGCAGCGCAACACGAATATGATGATTATAAGCCCGTAGTACCCTTAGGTTGAGAAAATTGGTCTAAATTTTGTTTTCGTCCAATAACGCTTTACAGCGATTCTGCACAATCGGACACTTCCAGCACAACACGACTATGATGATTATAAGCCCGTAGTACCCTTAGGTTGAGAAAATTGGTTAAATTTTGTTTTCGTTCAATAAGGCTTTGTAGCGATGTTGCACAATCGGACACTTGCAGCGCAACGCGAGTATGATGATTATAAGCCGGTAGTACCCTTAGGTTGACAAAATCGGTCGAATTTTTTTTTCGTTCAATAAGGCTTTGCAGCGATGTTGTGCAATCGGTCACTTGCAGCGCAACACGAATATGATGATTATAAACCCGTAGTACCCTTAGGTTGAGAAAATTGGTCTAAATTTTGTTTTCGTCCAATAACGCTTTACAGCGATGTTGCACAATCGGACACTTCCAGCACAACACGAATATGATGATTATAAGCCCGTAGTACCCTTAGGTTGACAAAATCGGTCGAAATTTGTTTTCGTCCAATAAGGCTTTGTAGCGATGTTGCACAATCAGACACTTGCAGCGCGACACGAATATGATGATTATAAGCCCGTAGTACCCTTAGGTTGAAAAAATTGGTCGAATTTTGTTTTCGTTTAATAACGCTTTGTAGCGATGTTGCACAATCGGACACTTGCAGCGCAACACGAATATGATGATTATAAGCCCGTAGTACCCTTAGGTTGACAAAATCGGTCGAAATTTTTTTTCGTCCAATAAGGCTTTGTAGCGATGTCTCGCAATCGGACACTTCCAGCACAACACGACTATGATGATTATAAGCCCGTAGTACCCTTAGGTTGAGAAAATTGGTTAAATTTTGTTTTCGTTCAATAAGGCTTTGTAGCGTCGTTGCACAATCAGACACTTGCAGCGCGACACGAATATGATGATAATAAGCCCGTAGTACCCTTAGGTTGAAAAAATCGGTCGAATTTTGTTTTCGTTCAATAAGGCTTTGTAGCGATGTTGCACAATCAGACACTTGCAGCGCGACACGAATATGATGATTATAAGCCCGTAGTACCCTTCGGTTGAAAAAATTGGTCGAATTTTGTTTTCGTTTAATAACGTTTTGTAGCGATGTTGCACAATCGGACACTTGCAGCGCAACACGAATATGATGATTATAAGCCCGTAGTACCCTTAGGTTGATAAAATTGGTTAAATTTTTTTTTCGTTCAATAACGCTTTGTAGCGATGTTGCACAATCGGACACTTGCAGCGCAACACGAATATGATGATTATAAGCCCGTAGTACCCTTAGGTTGAAAAAATCGGTCGAATTTTTTTTTCGTTCAATAACGCTTTGTAGCGATGTTGCACAATCGGACACTTGCAGCGCAACACGAATATGATAATTATAAGCCCGTAGTACCCTTAGGTTGAAAAAATCGGTCAAATTTTTTTTTCGTTCAATAAGGCTTGGTAGCGATGTTGCACAATCAGACACTTGCAGCGCGACACGAATATGATGATTATAAGCCCGTAGTACCCTTAGGTTGAAAAAATTGGTCGAATTTTGTTTTCGTTTAATAACGTTTTGTAGCGATGTTGCACAATCGGACACTTGCAGCGCAACACGAATATGATGATTATAAGCCCGTAGTACCCTTAGGTTGAGAAAATTGGTTAAATTTTGTTGAGTTCAATAACGCTTTGTAGCGATGTTGCACAATCAGACACTTGCAGCGCGACACGAATATGATGATTATAAGCCCGTAGTACCCTTAGGTTGACAAAATCGGTCGAAATTTTGTTTCGTCCAATAAGGCTTTGTAGCGATGGCTCGCAATCGGAAATTTCCCGCGGAACACGAATATTATGATTATAAGCCCGTAGTACCCTTAGGTTGAGAAAATTGGTTACATTTTTTTTTCGTTAAATAAGGCTTTGTAGCGATGTTGCACAATCGGACACTTGCAGCGCAACAGGAATATGATGATTATAAGCCCGTAGTACCCTTAGGTTGAGAAAATTGGTTAAACTTTGTTGAGTTCAATAACGCTTTGTAGCGATGTTGCATAATCGGACACTTGCAGCGCAACACGAATATGATGATTATAAGCCCGTAGTACCCTTAGGTTGACAAAATCGGTCGAAATTTTTTTTCGTCCAATAAGGCTTTGTAGCGATGTCTCGCAATCGGACACTTGCAGCGCAACACGAATATGATGATTATAAGCCCGTAGTACCCTTAGGTTGATAAAATTGGTTAAATTTTTTTTTCGTTCAATAACGCTTTGTAGCGATGTTGCACAATCGGACACTTGCAGCGCAACACGAATATGATGATTATATGCCCGTAGTACCCTTAGGTTGAAAAAATCGGTCGAATTTTTTTTTCGTTCAATAACGCTTTGTAGCGATGTTGCACAATCGGACACTTGCAGCGCAACACGAATATGATGATTATAAGCCCCTAGTACCCTTAGGTTGAAAAAATCGGTCGAATTTTTTTTTCGTTCAATAAGGCTTTGTAGCGATGTTGCACAATCAGACACTTGCAGCGCGACACGAATATGATGATTATAAGCCCGTAGTACCCTTAGGTTGAAAAAATTGGTCGAATTTTGTTTTCGTTTAATAACGCTTTGTAGCGATGTTGCACAATCGGACACTTGCAGCGCAACACGAATATGATGATTATAAGCCCGTAGTACCCTTAGGTTGACAAAATCGGTCGAAATTTTGTTTCGTCCAATAAGGCTTTGTAGCGATGGCTCGCAATCGGAAATTTCCCGCGGAACACGAATATTATGATTATAAGCCCGTAGTACCCTTAGGTTGAGAAAATTGGTTACATTTTTTTTTCGTTAAATAAGGCTTTGTAGCGATGTTGCACAATCGGACACTTGCAGCGCAACAGGAATATGATGATTATAAGCCCGTAGTACCCTTAGGTTGAGAAAATTGGTTACATTTTGTTGAGTTCAATAACGCTTTGTAGCGATGTTGCACAATCGGACACTTGCAGCGCAACACGAATATGATGATTATAAGCCCGTAGTACCCTTAGGTTGACAAAATCGGTCGAAATTTGTTTTCGTCCAATAAGGCTTTGTAGCGATGTCTCGCAATCGGACACTTGCAGCGCAACACGAATATGATGATTATAAGCCCGTAGTACCCTTAGGTTGATAAAATTGGTTAAATTTTTTTTTCGTTCAATAACGCTTTGTAGCGATGTTGCACAATCGGACACTTGCAGCGCAACACGAATATGATGATTATATGCCCGTAGTACCCTTAGGTTGAAAAAATCGGTCGAATTTTTTTTTCGTTCAATAACGCTTTGTAGCGATGTTGCACAATCGGACACTTGCAGCGCAACACGAATATGATGATTATAAGCCCGTAGTACCCTTAGGTTGACAAAATCGGTCGAATTTTTTTTTCGTTCAATAAGGCTTTGCAGCGATGTTGTGCACTCGGTCACTTGCAGCGCAACACGAATATGATGATTATAAGCCCGTAGTACCCTTAGGTTGACAAAATCGGTCGAAATTTTTTTTCGTCCAATAAGGCTTTGTAGCGATGTCTCGCAATCGGACACTTGCAGCGCAACACGAATATGATGATTATAAGCCCGTAGTACCCTTAGGTTGAAAAAATCGGTCGAATTTGTTTTTCGTTCAATAACGCTTTGTAGCGATGTTGCACAATCGGACACTTGCAGCGCAACACGAATATGATGATTATAAGCCCGTAGTACCCTTAGGTTGAAAAAATTGGTCGAATTTTGTTTTCGTTTAATAACGCTTTGTAGCGATGTTGCACAATCGGACACTTGCAGCGCAACACGAATATGATGATTATAAGCCCGTAGTACCCTTAGGTTGACCAAATCGGTCGAAATTTTTTTTCGTCCAATAAGGCTTTGTAGCGATGGCTCGCAATCGGAAATTTCCCGCGCAACACGAATATGATGATTATAAACCCGTAGTACCCTTAGGTTGAGAAAATTGGTCTAAATTTTGTTTTCGTCCAATAACGCTTTACAGCGATGTTGCACAATCGGACACTTCCAGCGCAACACGAATATGATGATTATAAGCCCGTAGTACCCTTAGGTTGACAAAATCGGTCGAAATTTTTTTTCGTCCAATAAGGCTTTGTAGCGATGTCTCGCAATCGGACACTTGCAGCGCAACACGAATATGATGATTATAAGCCCGTAGTACCCTTAGGTTGAAAAAATCGGTCGAATTTGTTTTTCGTTCAATAACGCTTTGTAGCGATGTTGCACAATCGGACACTTGCAGCGCAACACGAATATGATGATTATAAGCCCGTAGTACCCTTAGGTTGAAAAAATTGGTCGAATTTTGTTTTCGTTTAATAACGCTTTGTAGCGATGTTGCACAATCGGACACTTGCAGCGCAACACGAATATGATGATTATAAGCCCGTAGTACCCTTAGGTTGACCAAATCGGTCGAAATTTTTTTTCGTCCAATAAGGCTTTGTAGCGATGGCTCGCAATCGGAAATTTCCCGCGCAACACGAATATGATGATTATAAACCCGTAGTACCCTTAGGTTGAGAAAATTGGTCTAAATTTTGTTTTCGTCCAATAACGCTTTACAGCGATGTTGCACAATCGGACACTTCCAGCACAACACGAATATGATGATTATAAGCCCGTAGTACCCTTAGGTTGAAAAAATCGGTCGAATTTTTTTGTCGTTCAATAAGGCTTTGTAGCGATGTTGCACAATCAGACACTTGCAGCGCAACACGAATATGATGATTATAAGCCCGTAGTACCCTTAGGTTGAGAAAATTGGTCTAAATTTTGTTTTCGTCCAATAACGCTTTACAGCGATTCTGCACAATCGGACACTTGCAGCGCAACACGAATATGATAATTATAAGCCCGTAGTACCCTTAGGTTGAAAAAATCGGTCGAATTTTTTTTTCGTTCAATAAGGCTTTGTAGCGATGTTGCACAATCAGACACTTGCAGCGCGACACGAATATGATGATTATAAGCCCGTAGTACCCTTAGGTTGAAAAAATTGGTCGAATTTTGTTTTCGTTTAATAACGTTTTGTAGCGATGTTGCACAATCGGACACTTGCAGCGCAACACGAATATGATGATTATACGCCCGTAGTACCCTTAGGTTGAGAAAATTGGTTAAATTTTTTTTTCGTTCAATAACGCTTTGTAGCGATGTTGCACAATCGGACACTTGCAGCGCAACACGAATATGATGATTATAAGCCCGTAGTACCCTTAGGTTGAAAAAATCCGTCGAATTTTTTTTTCGTTCAATAACGCTTTGTAGCGATGTTGCACAATCGGACACTTGCAGTGCAACACGAATATGATAATTATAAGCCCGTAGTACCCTTAGGTTGAAAAAATCGGTCGAATTTTTGTTTCGTTCAATAAGGCTTTGTAGCGATGTTGCACAATCGGAAACTTGCAGCGCAACATGAATATGATGATTATAAGCCCGTAGTACCCTTAGGTTGACAAAATCGGTCGAAATTTCGTTTCGTCCAATAAGGCTTTGTAGCGATGTTGCACAATCGGACACTTGCAGCGCAACACGAATATGATGATTATAAGCCCGTAGTACCCTTAGGTTGAGAAAATTGGTCTAAATTTTGTTTTCGTCCAATAACGCTTTACAGCGATTCTGCACAATCGGACAGACACTTCCAGCACAACACGACTATGATGATTATAAGCCCCTAGTACCCTTAGGTTGAAAAAATCGGTTGAATTTTGTTTTCGTTCAATAAGGCTTTGTAGCGATGTTGCACAATCAGACACTTGCAGCGCGACACGAATATCATGATTATAAGCCCGTAGTACCCTTAGGTTGAAAAAATTGGTCGAATTTTGTTTTCGTTTAATAACGCTTTGTAGCGATGTTGCACAATCGGACACTTGCAGCGCAACACGAATATGATGATTATAAGCCCGTAGTACCCTTAGGTTGACAAAATCGGTCGAAATTTTTTTTCGTCCAATAAGGCTTTGTAGCGATGGCTCGCAATCGGAAATTTCCCGCGCAACACGAATATGATGATTATAAACCCGTAGTACCCTTAGGTTGAGAAAATTGGTCGAATTTTGTTTTCGTTTAATAACGTTTTGTAGCGATGTTGCACAATCGGACACTTGCAGCGCAACACGAATATGATGATTATACGCCCGTAGTACCCTTAGGTTGAGAAAATTGGTTAAATTTTTTTTTCGTTCAATAACGCTTTGTAGCGATGTTGCACAATCGGACACTTGCAGCGCAACACGAATATGATGATTATAAGCCCGTAGTACCCTTAGGTTGAAAAAATCGGTCGAATTTTTTTTTCGTTCAATAAGGCTTTGTAGCGATGTTGCACAATCGGAAACTTGCAGCGCAACATGAATATGATGATTATAAGCCCGTAGTACCCTTAGGTTGACAAAATCGGTCGAAATTTCTTTTCGTCCAATAAGGCTTTGTAGCGATGTTGCACAATCGGACACTTGCAGCGCAACACGAATATGATGATTATAAGCCCGTAGTACCCTTAGGTTGAGAAAATTGGTCTAAATTTTGTTTTCGTCCAATAACGCTTTACAGCGATTCTGCACAATCGGACACTTCCAGCACAACACGACTATGATGATTATAAGCCCGTAGTACCCTTAGGTTGAGAAAATTGGTTAAATTTTGTTTTCGTTCAATAAGGCTTTGTAGCGATGTTGCACAATCGGACACTTGCAGCGCAACGCGAGTATGACGATTATAAGCCGGTAGTACCCTTAGGTTGACAAAATCGGTCGAATTTTTTTTTCGTTCAATAAGGCTTTGCAGCGATGTTGTGCAATCGGTCACTTGCAGCGCAACACGAATATGATGATTATAAACCCGTAGTACCCTTAGGTTGAGAAAATTGGTCTAAATTTTGTTTTCGTCCAATAACGCTTTACAGCGATGTTGCACAATCGGACACTTCCAGCACAACACGAATATGATGATTATAAGCCCGTAGTACCCTTAGGTTGAGAAAATTGGTTAAATGTTGTTGAGTTCAATAACGCTTTGTAGCGATGTTGCATAATCGGACACTTGCAGCGCAACACGAATATGATGATTATAAGCCCGTAGTACCCTTAGGTTGACAAAATCGGTCGAAATTTTGTTTCGTCCAATAAGGCTTTGTAGCGATGTCTCGCAATCGGACACTTGCATCGCAACACGAATATGATGATTATAAGCCCGTAGTACCCTTAGGTTGATAAAATTGGTTAAATTTTTGTTTCGTTCAATAACGCTTTGTAGCGATGTTGCACAATCGGACACTTGCAGCGCAACACGAATATGATGATTATAAGCCCGTAGTACCCTTAGGTTGAAAAAATCGGTCGAATTTTTTTTTCGTTCAATAACGCTTTGTAGCGATGTTGCACAATCGGACACTTGCAGCGCAACACGAATATGATAATTATAAGCCCGTGTAGTACCCTTAGGTTGAAAAAATCGGTCGAATTTTTTTTTCGTTCAATAAGGCTTTGTAGCGATGTTGCACAATCAGACACTTGCAGCGCGACACGAATATGATGATTATAAGCCCGTAGTACCCTTAGGTTGAAAAAATCGGTCGAATTTTGTTTTCGTTCAATAAGGCTGTGTAGCGATGTTGCACAATCAGACACTTGCAGCGCGACACGAATATGATGATTATAAGCCCGTAGTACCCTTCGGTTGAAAAAATTGGTCGAATTTTGTTTTCGTTTAATAACGTTTTGTAGCGATGTTGCACAATCGGACACTTGCAGCGCAACACGAATATGATGATTATAAGCCCGTAGTACCCTTAGGTTGAGAAAATTGGTTAAATTTTTTTTTCGTTCAATAACGCTTTGTAGCGATGTTGCACAATCGGACACTTGCAGCGCAACACGAATATGATGATTATAAGCCCGTAGTACCCTTAGGTTGACAAAATCGGTCGAATTTTTTTTTCGTTCAATAAGGCTTTGTAGCGATGTTGCACAATCAGACACTTGCAGCGCGACACGAATATGATGATTATAAGCCCGTAGTACCCTTAGGTTGAAAAAATTGGTCGAATTGTGTTTTCGTTTAATAACGCTTTGTAGCGATGTTGCACAATCGGACACTTGCAGCGCAACACGAATATGATGATTATAAGCCCGTAGTACCCTTAGGTTGACAAAATCGGTCGAAATTTTTTTTCGTCCAATAAGGCTTTGTAGCGATGTCTCGCAATCGGACACTTGCAGCGCAACACGAATATGATGATTATAAGCCCGTAGTACCCTTAGGTTGATAAAATTGTTTAAATTTTGTTTTCGTCCAATAACGCTTTACAGCGATGTTGCACAATCGGACACTTCCAGCACAACACGAATATGATGATTATAAGCCCGTAGTACCCTTAGGTTGAGAAAATTGGTTAAATTTTGTTGAGTTCAATAACGCTTTGTAGCGATGTTGCACAATCGGACACTTGCAGCGCAACACGAATATGATGATTATAAGCCCGTAGTACCCTTAGGTTGACAAATTCGGTCGAATTTTTTTTTCATTCAATAAGGCTTTGTAGCGATGTTGCACAATCAGACACTTGCAGCGCGACACGAATATGATGATTATAAGCCCGTAGTACCCTTAGGTTGAAAAAATTGGTCGAATTGTGTTTTCGTTTAATAACGCTTTGTAGCGATGTTGCACAATCGGTCACTTGCAGCGCAACACGAATATGATGATTATAAACCCGTAGTACCCTTAGGTTGAGAAAATTGGTCTAAATTTTGTTTTCGTCCAATAACGCTTTACAGCGATGTTGCACAATCGGACACTTCCAGCACAACACGAATATGATGATTATAAGCCCGTAGTACCCTTAGGTTGAGAAAATTGGTTAAATTTTGTTGAGTTCAATAACGCTTTGTAGCGATGTTGCACAATCAGACACTTGCAGCGCGACACGAATATGATGATTATAAGCCCGTAGTACCCTTAGGTTGAAAAAATTGGTCGAATTTTGTTTTCGTTTAATAACGCTTTGTAGCGATGTTGCACAATCGGACACTTGCAGCGCAACACGAATATGATGATTATAAGCCCGTAGTACCCTTAGGTTGACAAAATCGGTCGAAATTTTGTTTCGTCCAATAAGGCTTTGTAGCGATGGCTCGCAATCGGAAATTTCCCGCGGAACACGAATATTATGATTATAAGCCCGTAGTACCCTTAGGTTGAGAAAATTGGTTACATTTTTTTTTCGTTAAATAAGGCTTTGTAGCGATGTTGCACAATCGGACACTTGCAGCGCAACAGGAATATGATGATTATAAGCCCGTAGTACCCTTAGGTTGAGAAAATTGGTTAAATTTTGTTGAGTTCAATAACGCTTTGTAGCGATGTTGCACAATCGGACACTTGCAGCGCAACACGAATATGATGATTATAAGCCCGTAGTACCCTTAGGTTGACAAAATCGGTCGAAATTTTTTTTCGTCCAATAAGGCTTTGTAGCGATGTCTCGCAATCGGACACTTGCAGCGCAACACGAATATGATGATTATAAGCCCGTAGTACCCTTAGGTTGATAAAATTGGTTAAATTTTTTTTTCGTTCAATAACGCTTTGTAGCGATGTTGCACAATCGGACACTTGCAGCGCAACACGAATATGATGATTATAAGCCCGTAGTACCCTTAGGTTGAAAAAATCGGTCGAATTTTGTTTTCGTCCAATAACGCTTTACAGCGATGTTGCACAATCGGACACTTCCAGCACAACACGAATATGATGATTATAAGCCCGTAGTACCCTTAGGTTGAGAAAATTGGTTAAATTTTGTTGAGTTCAATAACGCTTTGTAGCGATGTTGCACAATCGGACACTTGCAGCGCAACACGAATATGATGATTATAAGCCCGTAGTACCCTTAGGTTGACAAAATCGGTCGAATTTTTTTTTCGTTCAATAAGGCTTTGTAGCGATGTTGCACAATCAGACACTTGCAGCGCGACACGAATATGATGATTATAAGCCCGTAGTACCCTTAGGTTGAAAAAATTGGTCGAATTTTGTTTTCGTTTAATAACGCTTTGTAGCGATGTTGCACAATCGGACACTTGCAGCGCAACACGAATATGATGATTATAAGCCCGTAGTACCCTTAGGTTGACAAAATCGGTCGAAATTTTTTTTCGTCCAATAAGGCTTTGTAGCGATGGCTCGCAATCGGAAATTTCCCGCGGAACACGAATATTATGATTATAAGCCCGTAGTACCCTTAGGTTGAGAAAATTGGTTACATTTTTTTTTCGTTCAATAACGCTTTGTAGCGATGTTGCACAATCAGACACTTGCAGCGCAACACGAATATGATGATTATAAGCCCGTAGTACCCTTAGGTTGACAAAATCGGTCGAAATTTTTTTTCGTCCAATAAGGCTTTGTAGCGATGTCTCGCAATCGGACACTTGCAGCGCAACACGAATATGATGATTATAAGCCCGTAGTACCCTTAGGTTGAGAAAATTGGTTAAATTTTGTTGAGTTCAATAACGCTTTGTAGCGATGTTGCACAATCGGACACTTGCAGCGCAACACGAATATGATGATTATAAGCCCGTAGTACCCTTAGGTTGACAAAATTGGTTAAATTTTGTTTTCGTTCAATAACGCTTTGTAGCGATGTTGCACAATCGGACACTTGCAGCGCAACACGAATATGATGATTATAAGCCCGTAGTACCCTTAGGTTGAAAAAATCGGTCGAATTTTTTTTTCGTTCAATAACGCTTTGTAGCGATGTTGCACAATCGGACACTTGCAGTGCAACGCGAGTATGATGATTATAAGCCCGTAGTACCCTTAGGTTGACAAAATCGGTCGAATTTTGTTTTCGTTCAATAAGGCTTTGCAGCGATGTTGTGCAATCGGTCACTTGCAGCGCAACACGAATATGATGATTATAAACCCGTAGTACCCTTAGGTTGAGAAAATTGGTCTAAATTTTGTTTTCGTCCAATAACGCTTTACAGCGATGTTGCACAATCGGACACTTCCAGCACAACACGAATATGATGATTATAAGCCCGTAGTACCCTTAGGTTGAGAAAATTGGTTAAATTTTGTTGAGTTCAATAACGCTTTGTAGCGATGTTGCACAATCGGACACTTGCAGCGCAACACGAATATGATGATTATAAGCCCGTAGTACCCTTAGGTTGACAAAATCGGTCGAATTTTTTTTTCGTTCAATAAGGCTTTGTAGCGATGTTGCACAATCAGACACTTGCAGCGCGACACGAATATGATGATTATAAGCCCGTAGTACCCTTAGGTTGAAAAAATTGGTCGAATTGTGTTTTCGTTTAATAACGCTTTGTAGCGATGTTGCACAATCGGACACTTGCAGCGCAACACGAATATGATGATTATAAGCCCGTAGTACCCTTAGGTTGACAAAATCGGTCGAAATTTTTTTTCGTCCAATAAGGCTTTGTAGCGATGGCTCGCAATCGGAAATTTCCCGCGGAACACGAATATTATGATTATAAGCCCGTAGTACCCTTAGGTTGAGAAAATTGGTTACATTTTTTTTTCGTTCAATAACGCTTTGTAGCGATGTTGCACAATCGGACACTTGCAGCGCAACACGAATATGATGATTACAAGCCCGTAGTATCCTTAGGTTGACAAAATCGGTCGAATTTTTTTTTCGTTCAATAAGGCTTTGTAGCGATGTTGCACAATCGGACACTTGCAGCGCAACACGAATATGATGTTTATAAGCCCGTAGTACCCTTAGGTTGAGAAAATTGGTCTAAATTTTGTTTTCGTCCAATAACGCTTTACAGCGATGTTGCACAATCGGACACTTCCAGCACAACACGACTATGATGATTATAAGCCCGTAGTACCCTTAGGTTGAGAAAATTGGTTAAATTTTGTTTTCGTTCAATAAGGCTTTGCAGCGATGTTGTGCAATCGGTCACTTGCAGCGCAACACGAATATGATGATTATAAGCCCGTAGTACCCTTAGGTTGACAAAATCGGTCGAAATTTTTTTTCGTCCAATAAGGCTTTGTAGCGATGTCTCGCAATCGGACACTTGCAGCGCAACACGAATATGATGATTATAAGCCCGTAGTACCCTTAGGTTGATAAAATTGTTTAAATTTTGTTTTCGTCCAATAACGCTTTACAGCGATGTTGCACAATCGGACACTTCCAGCACAACACGAATATGATGATTATAAGCCCGTAGTACCCTTAGGTTGAGAAAATTGGTTAAATTTTGTTGAGTTCAATAACGCTTTGTAGCGATGTTGCACAATCGGACACTTGCAGCGCAACACGAATATGATGATTATAAGCCCGTAGTACCCTTAGGTTGACAAATTCGGTCGAATTTTTTTTTCATTCAATAAGGCTTTGTAGCGATGTTGCACAATCAGACACTTGCAGCGCGACACGAATATGATGATTATAAGCCCGTAGTACCCTTAGGTTGAAAAAATTGGTCGAATTGTGTTTTCGTTTAATAACGCTTTGTAGCGATGTTGCACAATCGGTCACTTGCAGCGCAACACGAATATGATGATTATAAACCCGTAGTACCCTTAGGTTGAGAAAATTGGTCTAAATTTTGTTTTCGTCCAATAACGCTTTACAGCGATGTTGCACAATCGGACACTTCCAGCACAACACGAATATGATGATTATAAGCCCGTAGTACCCTTAGGTTGAGAAAATTGGTTAAATTTTGTTTCGTCCAATAAGGCTTTGTAGCGATGGCTCGCAATCGGAAATTTCCCGCGGAACACGAATATTATGATTATAAGCCCGTAGTACCCTTAGGTTGAGAAAATTGGTTACATTTTTTTTCGTTAAATAAGGCTTTGTAGCGATGTTGCACAATCGGACACTTGCAGCGCAACAGGAATATGATGATTATAAGCCCGTAGTACCCTTAGGTTGAGAAAATTGGTTAAATTTTGTTGAGTTCAATAACGCTTTGTAGCGATGTTGCACAATCGGACACTTGCAGCGCAACACGAATATGATGATTATAAGCCCGTAGTACCCTTAGGTTGACAAAATCGGTCGAAATTTTTTTTCGTCCAATAAGGCTTTGTAGCGATGTCTCGCAATCGGACACTTGCAGCGCAACACGAATATGATGATTATAAGCCCGTAGTACCCTTAGGTTGATAAAATTGGTTAAATTTTTTTTTCGTTCAATAACGCTTTGTAGCGATGTTGCACAATCGGACACTTGCAGCGCAACACGAATATGATGATTATAAGCCCGTAGTACCCTTAGGTTGAAAAAATCGGTCGAATTTTGTTTTCGTCCAATAACGCTTTACAGCGATGTTGCACAATCGGACACTTCCAGCACAACACGAATATGATGATTATAAGCCCGTAGTACCCTTAGGTTGAGAAAATTGGTTAAATTTTGTTGAGTTCAATAACGCTTTGTAGCGATGTTGCACAATCGGACACTTGCAGCGCAACACGAATATGATGATTATAAGCCCGTAGTACCCTTAGGTTGACAAAATCGGTCGAATTTTTTTTTCGTTCAATAAGGCTTTGTAGCGATGTTGCACAATCAGACACTTGCAGCGCGACACGAATATGATGATTATAAGCCCGTAGTACCCTTAGGTTGAAAAAATTGGTCGAATTTTGTTTTCGTTTAATAACGCTTTGTAGCGATGTTGCACAATCGGACACTTGCAGCGCAACACGAATATGATGATTATAAGCCCGTAGTACCCTTAGGTTGACAAAATCGGTCGAAATTTTTTTTCGTCCAATAAGGCTTTGTAGCGATGGCTCGCAATCGGAAATTTCCCGCGGAACACGAATATTATGATTATAAGCCCGTAGTACCCTTAGGTTGAGAAAATTGGTTACATTTTTTTTTCGTTCAATAACGCTTTGTAGCGATGTTGCACAATCAGACACTTTCAGCGCAACACGAATATGATGATTATAAGCCCGTAGTACCCTTAGGTTGACAAAATCGGTCGAAATTTGTTTTCGTCCAATAAGGCTTTGTAGCGATGTCTCGCAATCGGACACTTGCAGCGCAACACGAATATGATGATTATAAGCCCGTAGTACCCTTAGGTTGATAAAATTGGTTAAATTTTTTTTTCGTTCAATAACGCTTTGTAGCGATGTTGCACAATCGGACACTTGCAGCGCAACACGAATATGATGATTTCATGCCCGTAGTACCCTTAGGTTGAAAAAATCGGTCGAATTTTGTTTTCGTCCAATAACGCTTTACAGCGATGTTGCACAATCGGACACTTCCAGCACAACACGAATATGATGATTATAAGCCCGTAGTACCCTTAGGTTGAGAAAATTGGTTAAATTTTGTTGAGTTCAATAACGCTTTGTAGCGATGTCTCGCAATCGGACACTTCCAGCACAACACGAATATGATGATTATAAGCCCGTAGTACCCTTAGGTTGAGAAAATTGGTTAAATTTTGTTGAGTTCAATAACGCTTTGTAGCGATGTTGCACAATCGGACACTTGCAGCGCAACACGAATATGATGATTATAAGCCCGTAGTACCCTTAGGTTGACAAAATTGGTTAAATTTTGTTTTCGTTCAATAAGGCTTTGTAGCGATGTTGCACAATCGGACACTTGCAGCGCAACGCGAGTATGATGATTATAGGCCCGTAGTACCCTTAGGTTGACAAAATCGGTCGAATTTTTTTTTCGTTCAATAAGGCTTTGCAGCGATGTTGTGCAATCGGTCACTTGCAGCGCAACACGAATATGATGATTATAAGCCCGTAGTACCCTTAGGTTGACAAAATCGGTCGAAATTTGTTTTCGTCCGAAAAGGCTTTGTAGCGATGTTGCACAATCGGACACTTGCAGCGCAACACGAATATGATGATTATAAGCCCGTAGTACCCTTAGGTTGACAAAATCGGTCGAATTTTGTTTTCGTTCAATAAGGCTTTGCAGCGATGTTGTGCAATCGGTCACTTGCAGCGCAACACGAATATGATGATTATAAACCCGTAGTACCCGTAGGTTGAGAAAATTGGTTAAATTTTTTTTTCGTTCAATAACGCTTTGTAGCGATGTTGCACAATCGGACACTTGCAGCGCAACACGAATATGATGATTATAAGCCCGTAGTACCCTTAGGTTGAAAAAATCGGTCGAATTTTTTTTTCGTTCAATAACGCTTTGTAGCGATGTTGCACAATCGGACACTTGCAGTGCAACACGAATATGATAATTATAAGCCCGTAGTACCCTTAGGTTGAAAAAATCGGTCGAATTTTTTTTTCGTTCAATAAGGCTTTGTAGCGATGTTGCACAATCGGAAACTTGCAGCGCAACATGAATATGATGATTATAAGCCCGTAGTACCCTTAGGTTGACAAAATCGGTCGAAATTTCGTTTCGTCCAATAAGGCTTTGTAGCTATGTTGCACAATCGGACACTTGCAGCGCAACACGAATATGATGATTATAAGCCCGTAGTACCCTTAGGTTGAGAAAATTGGTCTAAATTTTGTTTTCGTCCAATAACGCTTTACAGCGATTCTGCACAATCGGACACTTCCAGCACAACACGACTATGATGATTATAAGCCCGTAGTACCCTTAGGTTGAGAAAATTGCTCGAATTTTGTTTTCGTTCAATAAGGCTTTGTAGCGATGTTGCACAATCGGACACTTGCAGCGCAACGCGAGTATGATGATTATAAGCCCGTAGTACCCTTAGGTTGACAAAATCGGTCGAATTTTTTTTTCGTTCAATAAGGCTTTGCAGCGATGTTGTGCAATCGGTCACTTGCAGCGCAACACGAATATGATGATTATAAACCCGTAGTACCCTTAGGTTGAAAAAATTGCTCGAATTGTGTTTTCGTTTAATAACGCTTTGTAGCGATGTTGCACAATCGGTCACTTGCAGCGCAACACGAATATGATGATTATAAACCCGTAGTACCCTTAGGTTGAGAAAATTGGTCTAAATTTTGTTTTCGTCCAATAACGCTTTACAGCGATGTTGCACAATCGGACACTTCCAGCACAACACGAATATGATGATTATAAGCCCGTAGTACCCTTAGGTTGAGAAAATTGGTTAAATTTTGTTGAGTTCAATAACGCTTTGTAGCGATGTTGCACAATCAGACACTTGCAGCGCGACACGAATATGATGATTATAAGCCCGTAGTACCCTTAGGTTGAAAAAATTGGTCGAATTTTGTTTTCGTTTAATAACGCTTTGTAGCGATGTTGCACAATCGGACACTTGCAGCGCAACACGAATATGATGATTATAAGCCCGTAGTACCCTTAGGTTGACAAAATCGGTCGAAATTTTGTTTCGTCCAATAAGGCTTTGTAGCGATGGCTCGCAATCGGAAATTTCCCGCGGAACACGAATATTATGATTATAAGCCCGTAGTACCCTTAGGTTGAGAAAATTGGTTACATTTTTTTTTCGTTCAATAACGCTTTGTAGCGATGTTGCACAATCGGACACTTGCAGCGCAACACGAATATGATGATTATAAGCCCGTAGTACCCTGAGGTTGACAAAATCGGTCGAATTTTTGTTTCGTTCAATAAGGCTTTGTAGCGATGTTGCACAATCAGACACTTGCAGCGCGACACGAATATGATGATTATAAGCCCGTAGTACCCTTAGGTTGAAAAAATTGGTCGAATTTTGTTTTCGTTTAATAACGCTTTGTAGCGATGTTGCACAATCGGACACTTGCAGCGCAACACGAATATGATGATTATAAGCCCGTAGTACCCTTAGGTTGACAAAATTGGTCGAAATTTTTTTTCGTCCAATAAGGCTTTGTAGCGATGGCTCGCAATCGGAAATTTCCCGCGGAACACGAATATTATGATTATAAGCCCGTAGTACCCTTAGGTTGAGAAAATTGGTTACATTTTTTTTTCGTTAAATAAGGCTTTGTAGCGATGTTGCACAATCGGACACTTGCAGCGCAACAGGAATATGATGATTATAAGCCCGTAGTACCCTTAGGTTGAGAAAATTGGTTAAATTTTGTTGAGTTCAATAACGCTTTGTAGCGATGTTGCACAATCGGACACTTGCAGCGCAACACGAATATGATGATTATAAGCCCGTAGTACCCTTAGGTTGACAAAATCGGTCGAAATTTTTTTTCGTCCAATAAGGCTTTGTAGCGATGTCTCGCAATCGGACACTTGCAGCGCAACACGAATATGATGATTATAAGCCCGTAGTACCCTTAGGTTGATAAAATTGGTTAAATTTTTTTTTCGTTCAATAACGCTTTGTAGCGATGTTGCACAATCGGACACTTGCAGCGCAACACGAATATGATGATTATAAGCCCGTAGTACCCTTAGGTTGAAAAAATCGGTCGAATTTTGTTTTCGTCCAATAACGCTTTACAGCGATGTTGCACAATCGGACACTTCCAGCACAACACGAATATGATGATTATAAGCCCGTAGTACCCTTAGGTTGAGAAAATTGGTTAAATTTTGTTGAGTTCAATAACGCTTTGTAGCGATGTTGCACAATCGGACACTTGCAGCGCAACACGAATATGATGATTATAAGCCCGTAGTACCCTTAGGTTGACAAAATCGGTCGAATTTTTTTTTCGTTCAATAAGGCTTTGTAGCGATGTTACACAATCAGACACTTGCAGCGCGACACGAATATGATGATTATAAGCCCGTAGTACCCTTAGGTTGAAAAAATTGGTCGAATTTTGTTTTCGTTTAATAACGCTTTGTAGCGATGTTGCACAATCGGACACTTGCAGCGCAACACGAATATGATGATTATAAGCCCGTAGTACCCTTAGGTTGACAAAATCGGTCGAAATTTTTTTTCGTCCAATAAGGCTTTGTAGCGATGGCTCGCAATCGGAAATTTCCCGCGGAACACGAATATTATGATTATAAGCCCGTAGTACCCTTAGGTTGAGAAAATTGGTTACATTTTTTTTTCGTTCAATAACGCTTTGTAGCGATGTTGCACAATCGGACACTTGCAGCGCAACACGAATATGATGATTATAAGCCCGTAGTACCCTTAGGTTGACAAAATCGGTCGAAATTTGTTTTCGTCCAATAAGGCTTTGTAGCGATGGCTCGCAATCGGAAATTTCCCGCGGAACACGAATATTATGATTATAAGCCCGTAGTACCCTTAGGTTGAGAAAATTGGTTACATTTTTTTTTCGTTAAATAAGGCTTTGTAGCGATGTTGCACAATCGGACACTTGCAGCGCAACAGGAATATGATGATTATAAGCCCGTAGTACCCTTAGGTTGAGAAAATTGGTTAAATTTTGTTGAGTTCAATAACGCTTTGTAGCGATGTTGCACAATCGGACACTTGCAGCGCAACACGAATATGATGATTATAAGCCCGTAGTACCCTTAGGTTGACAAAATCGGTCGAAATTTTTGTTCGTCCAATAAGGCTTTGTAGCGATGTCTCGCAATCGGACACTTGCAGCGCAACACGAATATGATGATTATAAGCCCGTAGTACCCTTAGGTTGATAAAATTGGTTAAATTTTTTTTTCGTTCAATAACGCTTTGTAGCGATGTTGCACAATCGGACACTTGCAGCGCAACACGAATATGATGATTATATGCCCGTAGTACCCTTAGGTTGAAAAAATCGGTCGAATTTTGTTTTCGTCCAATAACGCTTTACAGCGATGTTGCACAATCGGACACTTCCAGCACAACACGAATATGATGATTATAAGCCCGTAGTACCCTTAGGTTGAGAAAATTGGTTAAATTTTGTTGAGTTCAATAACGCTTTGTAGCGATGTTGCACAATCGGACACTTGCAGCGCAACACGAATATGATGATTATAAGCCCGTAGTACCCTTAGGTTGACAAAATTGGTTAAATTTTGTTTTCGTTCAATAAGGCTTTGTAGCGATGTTGCACAATCGGACACTTGCAGCGCAACGCGAGTATGATGATTATAAGCCCGTAGTACCCTTAGGTTGACAAAATCGGTCGAATTTTTTTTTCGTTCAATAAGGCTTTGCAGCGATGTTGTGCAATCGGTCACTTGCAGCGCAACACGAATATGATGATTATAAGCCCGTAGTACCCTTAGGTTGACAAAATCGGTCGAAATTTGTTTTCGTCCAATAAGGCTTTGTAGCGATGTTGCACAATCGGACACTTGCAGCGCAACACGAATATGATGATTATAAGCCCGTAGTACCCTTAGGTTGACAAAATCGGTCGAATTTTGTTTTCGTTCAATAAGGCTTTGCAGCGATGTTGTGCAATCGGTCACTTGCAGCGCAACACGAATATGATGATTATAAACCCGTAGTACCCGTAGGTTGAGAAAATTGGTTAAATTTTTTTTTCGTTCAATAACGCTTTGTAGCGATGTTGCACAATCGGACACTTGCAGCGCAACACGAATATGATGATTATAAGCCCGTAGTACCCTTAGGTTGAAAAAATCGGTCGAATTTTTTTTTCGTTCAATAACGCTTTGTAGCGATGTTGCACAATCGGAAACTTGCAGCGCAACATGAATATGATGATTATAAGCCCGTAGTACCCTTAGGTTGAAAAAATTGGTCGAATTTTGTTTTCGTTTAATAACGCTTTGTAGCGATGTTGCACAATCGGACACTTGCAGCGCAACACGAATATGATGATTATAAGCCCGTAGTACCCTTAGGTTGAAAAAATTGGTCGAATTTTGTTTTCGTTTAATAACGTTTTGTAGCGATGTTGCACAATCGGACACTTGCAGCGCAACACGAATATGATGATTATAAGCCCGTAGTACCCGTAGGTTGAGAAAATTGGTTACATTTTTTTTTCGTTCAATAACGCTTTGTAGCGATGTTGCACAATCGGACACTTGCAGCGCAACACGAATATGATGATTATAAGCCCGTAGTACCCTTAGGTTGAAAAAATCGGTCGAATTTTTTTTTCGTTCAATAACGCTTTGTAGCGATGTTGCACAATCGGACACTTGCAGTGCAACACGAATATGATAATTATAAGCCCGTAGTACCCTTAGGTTGAAAAAATCGGTCGAATTTTTTTTTCGTTCAATAAGGCTTTGTAGCGATGTTGCACAATCGGAAACTTGCAGCGCAACATGAATATGATGATTATAAGCCCGTAGTACCCTTAGGTTGACAAAATCGGTCGAAATTTCGTTTCGTCCAATAAGGCTTTGTAGCGATGTTGCACAATCGGACACTTGCAGCGCAACACGAATATGATGATTATAAGCCCGTAGTACCCTTAGGTTGAGAAAATTGGTCTAAATTTTGTTTTCGTCCAATAACGCTTTACAGCGATTCTGCACAATCGGACACTTCCAGCACAACACGACTATGATGATTATAAGCCCGTAGTACCCTTAGGTTGAGAAAATTGGTTAAATTTTGTTTTCGTTCAATAAGGCTTTGTAGCGATGTTGCACAATCGGACACTTGCAGCGCAACGCGAGTATGATGATTATAAGCCCGTAGTACCCTTAGGTTGACAAAATCGGTCGAATTTTTTTTTCGTTCAATAAGGCTTTGCAGCGATGTTGTGCAATCGGTCACTTGCAGCGCAACACGAATATGATGATTATAAACCCGTAGTACCCTTAGGTTGAAAAAATTGGTCGAATTTTGTTTTCGTTTAATAACGCTTTGTAGCGATGTTGCACAATCGGACACTTGCAGCGCAACACGAATATGATGATTATAAGCCCGTAGTACCCTTAGGTTGACAAAATCGGTCGAAATTTTTTTTCGTCCAATAAGGCTTTGTAGCGATGGCTCGCAATCGGAAATTTCCCGCGGAACACGAATATTATGATTATAAGCCCGTAGTACCCTTAGGTTGAGAAAATTGGTTACATTTTTTTTTCGTTCAATAACGCTTTGTAGCGATGTTGCACAATCGGACACTTGCAGCGCAACACGAATATGATGATTATAAGCCCGTAGTACCCTTAGGTTGACAAAATCGGTCGAATTTTGTTTTCGTTCAATAAGGCTTTGTAGCGATGTTGCACAATCAGACACTTGCAGCGCGACACGAATATGATGATTATAAGCCCGTAGTACCCTTAGGTTGAAAAAATCAGTCGAAATTTTTTTTCGTCCAATAAGGCTTTGTAGCGATGGCTCGCAATCGGAAATTTCCCGCGGAACACGAATATTATGATTATAAGCCCGTAGTACCCTTAGGTTGAGAAAATTGGTTACATTTTTTTTTCGTTAAATAAGGCTTTGTAGCGATGTTGCACAATCGGACACTTGCAGCGCAACAGGAATATGATGATTATAAGCCCGTAGTACCCTTAGGTTGAGAAAATTGGTTAAATTTTGTTGAGTTCAATAACGCTTTGTAGCGATGTTGCACAATCGGACACTTGCAGCGCAACACGAATATGATGATTATAAGCCCGTAGTACCCTTAGGTTGAAAAAATCGGTCGAATTTTTTTTTCGTTCAATAAGGCTTTGCAGCGATGTTGTGCAATCGGTCACTTGCAGCGCAACACGAATATGATGATTATAAACCCGTAGTACCCTTAGGTTGAAAAAATTGGTCGAATTTTGTTTTCGTTTAATAACGCTTTGTAGCGATGTTGCACAATCGGACACTTGCAGCGCAACACGAATATGATGATTATAAGCCCGTAGTACCCTTAGGTTGACAAAATCGGTCGAAATTTTTGTTCGTCCAATAAGGCTTTGTAGCGATGGCTCGCAATCGGAAATTTCCCGCGGAACACGAATATTATGATTATAAGCCCGTAGTACCCTTAGGTTGAGAAAATTGGTTACATTTTTTTTTCGTTCAATAACGCTTTGTAGCGATGTTGCACAATCGGACACATGCAGCGCAACACGAATATGATGATTATAAGCCCGTAGTACCCTTAGGTTGACAAAATCGGTCGAATTTTGTTTTCGTTCAATAAGGCTTTGTAGCGATGTTGCACAATCAGACACTTGCAGCGCGACACGAATATGATGATTATAAGCCCGTAGTACCCTTAGGTTGAAAAAATTGGTCGAATTTTGTTTTCGTTTAATAACGCTTTGTAGCGATGTTGCACAATCGGACACTTGCAGCGCAACACGAATATGATGATTATAAGCCCGTAGTACCCTTAGGTTGACAAAATCAGTCGAAATTTTTTTTCGTCCAATAAGGCTTTGTAGCGATGGCTCGCAATCGGAAATTTCCCGCGGAACACGAATATTATGATTATAAGCCCGTAGTACGCTTAGGTTGAGAAAATTGGTTACATTTTTTTTTCGTTAAATAAGGCTTTGTAGCGATGTTGCACAATCGGACACTTGCAGCGCAACAGGAATATGATGATTATAAGCCCGTAGTACCCTTAGGTTGAGAAAATTGGTTAAATTTTGTTGAGTTCAATAACGCTTTGTAGCGATGTTGCACAATCGGACACTTGCAGCGCAACACGAATATGATGATTATAAGCCCGTAGTACCCTTAGGTTGACAAAATCGGTCGAAATTTTTTTTCGTCCAATAAGGCTTTGTAGCGATGTCTCGCAATCGGACACTTGCAGCGCAACACGAATATGATGATTATAAGCCCGTAGTACCCTTAGGTTGATAAAATTGGTTAAATTTTTTTTTCGTTCAATAACGCTTTGTAGCGATGTTGCACAATCGGACACTTGCAGCGCAACACGAATATGATAATTATAAGCCCGTAGGACCCTTAGGTTGAAAAAATCGGTCGAATTTTTTTTTCGTTCAATAAGGCTTTGTAGCGATGTTGCACAATCAGACACTTGCAGCGCGACACGAATATGATGATTATAAGCCCGTAGTACCCTTAGGTTGAAAAAATTGGTCGAATTTTGTTTTCGTTTAATAACGTTTTGTAGCGATGTTGCACAATCGGACACTTGCAGCGCAACACGAATATGATGATTATAAGCCCGTAGTACCCTTAGGTTGAAAAAATCGGTCGAATTTTTTTTTCGTTCAATAACGCTTTGTAGCGATGTTGCACAATCGGACACTTGCAGTGCAACACGAATATGATAATTATAAGCCCGTAGTACCCTTAGGTTGAAAAAATCGGTCGAATTTTTTTTTCGTTCAATAAGGCTTTGTAGCGATGTTGCACAATCGGAAACTTGCAGCGCAACATAAATATGATGATTATAAGCCCGTAGTACCCTTAGGTTGACAAAATCGGTCGAAATTTCGTTTCGTCCAATAAGGCTTTGTAGCGATGTTGCACAATCGGACACTTGCAGCGCAACACGAATATGATGATTATAAGCCCGTAGTACCCTTAGGTTGACAAAATCGGTCGAATTTTTTTTTCGTTCAATAAGGCTTTGCAGCGATGTTGTGCAATCGGTCACTTGCAGCGCAACACGAATATGATGATTATAAACCCGTAGTACCCTTAGGTTGAAAAAATTGGTCGAATTTTGTTTTCGTTTAATAACGCTTTGTAGCGATGTTGCACAATCGGACACTTGCAGCGCAACACGAATATGATGATTATAAGCCCGTAGTACCCTTAGGTTGACAAAATCGGTCGAAATTTTTTTTCGTCCAATAAGGCTTTGTAGCGATGGCTCGCAATCGGAAATTTCCCGCGGAACACGAATATTATGATTATAAGCCCGTAGTACCCTTAGGTTGAGAAAATTGGTTACATTTTTTTTTCGTTCAATAACGCTTTGTAGCGATGTTGCACAATCGGACACTTGCAGCGCAACACGAATATGATGATTATAAGCCCGTAGTACCCTTAGGTTGACAAAATCGGTCGAATTTTGTTTTCGTTCAATAAGGCTTTGTAGCGATGTTGCACAATCAGACACTTGCAGCGCGACACGAATATGATGATTATAAGCCCGTAGTACCCTTAGGTTGAAAAAATTGGTCGAATTTTGTTTTCGTTTAATAACGCTTTGTAGCGATGTTGCACAATCGGACACTTGCAGCGCAACACGAATATGATGATTATAAGCCCGTAGTACCCTTAGGTTGACAAAATCAGTCGAAATTTTTTTTCGTCCAATCAGGCTTTGTAGCGATGGCTCGCAATCGGAAATTTCCCGCGGAACACGAATATTATGATTATAAGCCCGTAGTACCCTTAGGTTGACAAAATCGGTCGAAATTTGTTTTCGTCCAATAAGGCTTTGTAGCGATGTCTCGCAATCGGACACTTGCAGCGCAACACGAATATGATGATTATAAGCCCGTAGTACCCTTAGGTTGATAAAATTGGTTAAATTTTTGTTTCGTTCAATAACGCTTTGTAGCGATGTTGCACAATCGGACACTTGCAGCGCAACACGAATATGATGATTATATGCCCGTAGTACCCTTAGGTTGAAAAAATCGGTCGAATTTTTTTTTCGTTCAATAACGCTTTGTAGCGATGTTGAACAATCGGACACTTGCAGCGCAACACGAATATGATGATTATAAGCCCGTAGTACCCTTAGGTTGACAAAATCGGTCGAATTTTTTTTTCGTTCAATAAGGCTTTGCAGCGATGTTGTGCACTCGGTCACTTGCAGCGCAACACGAATATGATGATTATAAGCCCGTAGTACCCTTAGGTTGACAAAATCGGTCGAAATTTTTTTTCGTCCAATAAGGCTTTGTAGCGATGTCTCGCAATCGGACACTTGCAGCGCAACACGAATATGATGATTATAAGCCCGTAGTACCCTTAGGTTGATAAAATTGGTTAAATTTTTTTTTCGTTCAATAACGCTTTGTAGCGATGTTGCACAATCGGACACTTGCAGCGCAACACGAATATGATGATTATAAGCCCGTAGTACCCTTAGGTTGAAAAAATTGGTCGAATTTTGTTTTCGTTTAATAACGCTTTGTAGCGATGTTGCACAATCGGACACTTGCAGCGCAACACGAATATGATGATTATAAGCCCGTAGTACCCTTAGGTTGACAAAATCGGTCGAAATTTTTTTTCGTCCAATAAGGCTTTGTAGCGATGGCTCGCAATCGGAAATTTCCCGCGGAACTCGAATATTATGATTATAAGCCCGTAGTACCCTTAGGTTGAGAAAATTGGTTACATTTTTTTTTCGTTCAATAACGCTTTGTAGCGATGTTGCACAATCGGACACTTGCAGCGCAACACGAATATGATGATTATAAGCCCGTAGTACCCTTAGGTTGACAAAATCGGTCGAATTTTTTTTTCGTTCAATAAGGCTTTGCAGCGATGTTGTGCAATCGGTCACTTGCAGCGCAACACGAATATGATGATTATAAGCCCGTAGTACCCTTAGGTTGACAAAATCGGTCGAAATTTTTGTTCGTCCAATAAGGCTTTGTAGCGATGTCTCGCAATCGGACACTTGCAGCGCAACACGAATATGATGATTATAAGCCCGTAGTACCCTTAGGTTGATAAAATTTTTTAAAATTTTTTTTTCGTTCAATAACGCTTTGTAGCGATGTTGCACAATCGGACACTTGTAGCGCAACACGAATATGATGATTATAAGCCCGTAGTACCCTTAGGTTGAAAAAATTGGTCGAATTTTGTTTTCGTTTAATAACGCTTTGTAGCGATGTTGCACAATCGGACACTTGCAGCGCAACACGAATATGATGATTATAAGCCCGTAGTACCCTTAGGTTGACAAAATCGGTCGAAATTTTTTTTCGTCCAATAAGGCTTTGTAGCGATGGCTCGCAATCGGAAATTTCCCGCGGAACTCGAATATTATGATTATAAGCCCGTAGTACCCTTAGGTTGAGAAAATTGGTTACATTTTTTTTTCGTTCAATAACGCTTTGTAGCGATGTTGCACAATCGGACACTTGCAGCGCAACACGAATATGATGATTATAAGCCCGTAGTACCCTTAGGTTGACAAAATCGGTCGAATTTTTTTTTCGTTCAATAAGGCTTTGCAGCGATGTTGTGCAATCGGTCACTTGCAGCGCAACACGAATATGATGATTATAAGCCCGTAGTACCCTTAGGTTGACAAAATCGGTCGAAATTTTTTTTCGTCCAATAAGGCTTTGTAGCGATGTCTCGCAATCGGACACTTGCAGCGCAACACGAATATGATGATTATAAGCCCGTAGTACCCTTAGGTTGATAAAATTTTTTAAAATTTTTTTTTCGTTCAATAACGCTTTGTAGCGATGTTGCACAATCGGACACTTGCAGCGCAACACGAATATGATGATTATAAGCCCGTAGTACCCTTAGGTTGAAAAAATCGGTCGAATTTTTTTTTCGTTCAATAAGGCTTTGTAGCGATGTTGCACAATCGGACACTTGCAGCGCAACACGAACATGATGATTATAAGCCCGTAGTACCCTTAGGTTGACAAAATCGGTCGAAATTTTTTTTCGTCCAATAAGGCTTTGTAGCGATGGCTCGCAATCGCAAATTTCCCGCGGAACACGAATATTATGATTATAAGCCCGTAGTACCCTTAGGTTGATAAAATTGGTTAAATTTTTTTTTCGTTCAATAACGCTTTGTAGCGATGTTGCACAATCGGACACTTGCAGCGCAACACGAATATGATGATTATAAGCCCGTAGTACCCTTAGGTTGAAAAAATCGGTCGAATTTTTTTTTCGTTCAATAACGCTTTGTAGCGATGTTGCACAATCGGAAACTTGCAGCGCAACATGAATATGATGATTATAAGCCCGTAGTACCCTTAGGTTGACAAAATCGGTCGAAATTTCTTTTCGTCCAATAAGGCTTTGTAGCGATGTTGCACAATCGGACACTTGCAGCGCAACACGAATATGATGATTATAAGCCCGTAGTACCCTTAGGTTGAGAAAATTGGTCTAAATTTTGTTTTCGTCCAATAACGCTTTACAGCGATGTTGCACAATCGGACACTTCCAGCACAACACGACTATGATGATTATAAGCCCGTAGTACCCTTAGGTTGAGAAAATTGGTTAAATTTTGTTTTCGTTCAATAAGGCTTTGTAGCGATGTTGCACAATCGGACACTTGCAGCGCAACGCGAGTATGATGATTATAAGCCCGTAGTACCCTTAGGTTGACAAAATCGGTCGAATTTTTTTTTCGTTCAATAAGGCTTTGCAGCGATGTTGTGCAATCGGTCACTTGCAGCGCAACACGAATATGATGATTATAAACCCGTAGTACCCTTAGGTTGAGAAAATTGGTCTAAATTTTGTTTTCGTCCAATAACGCTTTACAGCGATGTTGCACAATCGGACACTTCCAGCACAACACGAATATGATGATTATAAGCCCGTAGTACCCTTAGGTTGAGAAAATTGGTTAAATTTTGTTTTCGTTCAATAACGCTTTGTAGCGATGTTGCACAATCGGACACTTGCAGCGCAACACGAATATGATGATTATAAGCCCGTAGTACCCTTAGGTTGACCAAATCGGTCGAAATTTTTGTTCGTCCAATAAGGCTTTGTAGCGATGTCTCGCAATCGGACACTTGCAGCGCAACACGAATATGATGATTATAAGCCCGTAGTACCCTTAGGTTGAAAAAATTGGTCGAATTTTGTTTTCGTTTAATAACGCTTTGTAGCGATGTTGCACAATCGGACACTTGCAGCGCAACACGAATATGATGATTATAAGCCCGTAGTACCCTTAGGTTGACAAAATCAGTCGAAATTTTTTTTCGTCCAATCAGGCTTTGTAGCGATGGCTCGCAATCGGAAATTTCCCGCGGAACACGAATATTATGATTATAAGCCCGTAGTACCCTTAGGTTGACAAAATCGGTCGAATTTTTTTTTCGTTCAATAAGGCTTTGCAGCGATGTTGTGCAATCGGTCACTTGCAGCGCAACACGAATATGATGATTATAAGCCCGTAGTACCCTTAGGTTGACAAAATCGGTCGAAATTTTTTTTCGTCCAATAAGGCTTTGTAGCGATGTCTCGCAATCGGACACTTGCAGCGCAACACGAATATGATGATTATAAGCCCGTAGTACCCTTAGGTTGATAAAATTTTTTAAAATTTTTTTTTCGTTCAATAACGCTTTGTAGCGATGTTGCACAATCGGACACTTGCAGCGCAACACGAATATGATGATTATAAGCCCGTAGTACCCTTAGGTTGAAAAAATTGGTCGAATTTTGTTTTCGTTTAATAACGCTTTGTAGCGATGTTGCACAATCGGACACTTGCAGCGCAACACGAATATGATGATTATAAGCCCGTAGTACCCTTAGGTTGACAAAATCGGTCGAAATTTTTTTTCGTCCAATAAGGCTTTGTAGCGATGGCTCGCAATCGGAAATTTCCCGCGGAACTCGAATATTATGATTATAAGCCCGTAGTACCCTTAGGTTGAGAAAATTGGTTACATTTTTTTTTCGTTCAATAACGCTTTGTAGCGATGTTGCACAATCGGACACTTGCAGCGCAACACGAATATGATGATTATAAGCCCGTAGTACCCTTAGGTTGACAAAATCGGTCGAATTTTTTTTTCGTTCAATAAGGCTTTGCAGCGATGTTGTGCAATCGGTCACTTGCAGCGCAACACGAATATGATGATTATAAGCCCGTAGTACCCTTAGGTTGACAAAATCGGTCGAAATTTTTTTTCGTCCAATAAGGCTTTGTAGCGATGTCTCGCAATCGGACACTTGCAGCGCAACACGAATATGATGATTATAAGCCCGTAGTACCCTTAGGTTGATAAAATTTTTTAAAATTTTTTTTTCGTTCAATAACGCTTTGTAGCGATGTTGCACAATCGGACACTTGCAGCGCAACACGAATATGATGATTATAAGCCCGTAGTACCCTTAGGTTGAAAAAATCGGTCGAATTTTTTTTTCGTTCAATAAGGCTTTGTAGCGATGTTGCACAATCGGACACTTGCAGCGCAACACGAACATGATGATTATAAGCCCGTAGTACCCTTAGGTTGACAAAATCGGTCGAAATTTTTTTTCGTCCAATAAGGCTTTGTAGCGATGGCTCGCAATCGCAAATTTCCCGCGGAACACGAATATTATGATTATAAGCCCGTAGTACCCTTAGGTTGATAAAATTGGTTAAATTTTTTTTTCGTTCAATAACGCTTTGTAGCGATGTTGCACAATCGGACACTTGCAGCGCAACACGAATATGATGATTATAAGCCCGTAGTACCCTTAGGTTGAAAAAATCGGTCGAATTTTTTTTTCGTTCAATAACGCTTTGTAGCGATGTTGCACAATCGGAAACTTGCAGCGCAACATGAATATGATGATTATAAGCCCGTAGTACCCTTAGGTTGACAAAATCGGTCGAAATTTCTTTTCGTCCAATAAGGCTTTGTAGCGATGTTGCACAATCGGACACTTGCAGCGCAACACGAATATGATGATTATAAGCCCGTAGTACCCTTAGGTTGAGAAAATTGGTCTAAATTTTGTTTTCGTCCAATAACGCTTTACAGCGATGTTGCACAATCGGACACTTCCAGCACAACACGACTATGATGATTATAAGCCCGTAGTACCCTTAGGTTGAGAAAATTGGTTAAATTTTGTTTTCGTTCAATAAGGCTTTGTAGCGATGTTGCACAATCGGACACTTGCAGCGCAACGCGAGTATGATGATTATAAGCCCGTAGTACCCTTAGGTTGACAAAATCGGTCGAATTTTTTTTTCGTTCAATAAGGCTTTGCAGCGATGTTGTGCAATCGGTCACTTGCAGCGCAACACGAATATGATGATTATAAACCCGTAGTACCCTTAGGTTGAGAAAATTGGTCTAAATTTTGTTTTCGTCCAATAACGCTTTACAGCGATGTTGCACAATCGGACACTTCCAGCACAACACGAATATGATGATTATAAGCCCGTAGTACCCTTAGGTTGAGAAAATTGGTTAAATTTTGTTTTCGTTCAATAACGCTTTGTAGCGATGTTGCACAATCGGACACTTGCAGCGCAACACGAATATGATGATTATAAGCCCGTAGTACCCTTAGGTTGACCAAATCGGTCGAAATTTTTGTTCGTCCAATAAGGCTTTGTAGCGATGTCTCGCAATCGGACACTTGCAGCGCAACACGAATATGATGATTATAAGCCCGTAGTACCCTTAGGTTGATAAAATTGGTTAAATTTGTTTTTCGTTCAATAACGCTTTGTAGCGATGTTGCACAATCGGACACTTGCAGCGCAACACGAATATGATGATTATAAGCCCGTAGTACCCTTAGGTTGAAAAAATTGGTCGAATTTTGTTTTCGTTTAATAACGTTTTGTAGCGATGTTGCACAATCGGACACTTGCAGCGCAACACGAACATGATGATTATAAGCCCGTAGTACCCTTAGGTTGACAAAATCGGTCGAAATTTTTGTTCGTCCAATAAGGCTTTGTAGCGATGGCTCGCAATCGGAAATTTCCCGCGGAACACGAATATTATGATTATAAGCCCGTAGTACCCTTAGGTTGATAAAATTGGTTAAATTTTTTTTTCGTTCAATAACGCTTTGTAGCGATGTTGCACAATCGGACACTTGCAGCGCAACACGAATATGATGATTATAAGCCCGTAGTACCCTTAGGTTGAAAAAATCGGTCGAATTTTTTTTTCGTTCAATAACGCTTTGTAGCGATGTTGCACAATCGGACACTTGCAGTGCAACACGAATATGATAATTATAAGCCCGTAGTACCCTTAGGTTGAAAAAATCGGTCGAATTTTTTTTTCGTTCAATAAGGCTTTGTAGCGATGTTGCACAATCGGAAACTTGCAGCGCAACATGAATATGATGATTATAAGCCCGTAGTACCCTTAGGTTGACAAAATCGGTCGAAATTTCTTTTCGTCCAATAAGGCTTTGTAGCGATGTTGCACAATCGGACACTTGCAGCGCAACACGAATATGATGATTATAAGCCCGTAGTACCCTTAGGTTGAGAAAATTGGTCTAAATTTTGTTTTCGTCCAATAACGCTTTACAGCGATGTTGCACAATCGGACAGTTGCAGCGCAACACGAATATGATGATTATAAGCCCGTAGTACCCTTAGGTTGACCAAATCGGTCGAAATTTTTGTTCGTCCAATAAGGCTTTGTAGCGATGTCTCGCAATCGGACACTTGCAGCGCAACACGAATATGATGATTATAAGCCCGTAGTACCCTTAGGTTGAGAAAATTGGTCTAAATTTTGTTTTCGTCCAATAACGCTTTACAGCGATGTTGCACAATCGGACACTTCCAGCACAACACGACTATGATGATTATAAGCCCGTAGTACCCTTAGGTTGAGAAAATTGGTTAAATTTTGTTTTCGTTCAATAAGGCTTTGTAGCGATGTTGCACAATCGGACACTTGCAGCGCAACGCGAGTATGATGATTATAAGCCCGTAGTACCCTTAGGTTGACAAAATCGGTCGAATTTTTTTTTCGTTCAATAAGGCTTTGCAGCGATGTTGCACAATCGGACACTTGCAGCGCAACACGAATATGATAATTATAAGCCCGTAGTACCCTTAGGTTGAAAAAATCGGTCGAATTTTTTTTTCGTTCAATAAGGCTTTGTAGCGATGTTGCACAATCGGAAACTTGCAGCGCAACATGAATATGATGATTATAAGCCCGTAGTACCCTTAGGTTGAGAAAATTGGTCTAAATTTTGTTTTCGTCCAATAACGCTTTACAGCGATGTTGCACAATCGGACACTTCCAGCACAACACGAATATGATGATTATAAGCCCGTAGTACCCTTAGGTTGAGAAAATTGGTTAAATTTTGTTTTCGTTCAATAACGCTTTGTAGCGATGTTGCACAATCGGACACTTGCAGCGCAACACGAATATGATGATTATAAGCCCGTAGTACCCTTAGGTTGACCAAATCGGTCGAAATTTTTGTTCGTCCAATAAGGCTTTGTAGCGATGTCTCGCAATCGGACACTTGCAGCGCAACACGAATATGATGATTATAAGCCCGTAGTACCCTTAGGTTGAGAAAATTGGTCTAAATTTTGTTTTCGTCCAATAACGCTTTACAGCGATGTTGCACAATCGGACACTTCCAGCACAACACGAATATGATGATTATAAGCCCGTAGTACCCTTAGGTTGAGAAAATTGGTTAAATTTTGTTTTCGTTCAATAAGGCTTTGTGGCGATGTTGCACAATCGGACACTTGCAGCGCAACGCGAGTATGATGATTATAAGCCCGTAGTACCCTTAGGTTGACAAAATCGGTCGAATTTTTTTTTCGTTCAATAAGGCTTTGCAGCGATGTTGCACAATCGGACACTTGCAGCGCAACACGAATATGATAATTATAAGCCCGTAGTACCCTTAGGTTGAAAAAATCGGTCGAATTTTGTTTTCGTTCAATAAGGCTTTGTAGCGATGTTGCACAATCGGAAACTTGCAGCGCAACATGAATATGATGATTATAAGCCCGTAGTACCCTTAGGTTGAGAAAATTGGTCTAAATTTTGTTTTCGTCCAATAACGCTTTACAGCGATGTTGCACAATCGGACACTTCCAGCACAACACGAATATGATGATTATAAGCCCGTAGTACCCTTAGGTTGAGAAAATTGGTTAAATTTTTTTTTCGTTCAATAACGCTTTGTAGCGATGTTGCACAATCGGACACTTGCAGCGCAACACGAATATGATGATTATAAGCCCGTAGTACCCTTAGGTTGACCAAATCGGTCGAAATTTTTGTTCGTCCAATAAGGCTTTGTAGCGATGTCTCGCAATCGGACACTTGCAGCGCAACACGAATATGATGATTATAAGCCCGTAGTACCCTTAGGTTGATAAAATTGGTTAAATTTGTTTTTCGTTCAATAACGCTTTGTAGCGATGTTGCACAATCGGACACTTGCAGCGCAACACGAATATGATCATTATAAGCCCGTAGTACCCTTAGGTTGAAAAAATTGGTCGAATTTTGTTTTCGTTTAATAACGTTTTGTAGCGATGTTGTACAATCGGACACTTGCAGCGCAACACGAACATGATGATTATAAGCCCGTAGTACCCTTAGGTTGACAAAATCGGTCGAAATTTTTTTTCGTCCAATAAGGCTTTGTAGCGATGTTGCACAATCGGACACTTGCAGCGCAACACGAATATGATGATTATAAGCCCGTAGTACCCTTAGGTTGAGAAAATTGGTCTAAATTTTGTTTTCGTCCAATAACGCTTTACAGCGATGTTGCACAATCGGACACTTCCAGCACAACACGACTATGATGATTATAAGCCCGTAGTACCCTTAGGTTGAGAAAATTGGTTAAATTTTGTTTTCGTTCAATAAGGCTTTGTAGCGATGTTGCACAATCGGACACTTGCAGCGCAACGCGAGTATGATGATTATAAGCCCGTAGTACCCTTAGGTTGACAAAATCGGTCGAATTTTTTTTTCGTTCAATAAGGCTTTGCAGCGATGTTGCACAATCGGACACTTGCAGCGCAACACGAATATGATAATTATAAGCCCGTAGTACCCTTAGGTTGAAAAAATCGGTCGAATTTTTTTTTCGTTCAATAAGGCTTTGTAGCGATGTTGCACAATCGGAAACTTGCAGCGCAACATGAATATGATGATTATAAGCCCGTAGTACCCTTAGGTTGAGAAAATTGGTCTAAATTTTGTTTTCGTCCAATAACGCTTTACAGCGATGTTGCACAATCGGACACTTCCAGCACAACACGAATATGATGATTATAAGCCCGTAGTACCCTTAGGTTGATAAAATTGGTTAAATTTTGTTTTCGTTCAATAACGCTTTGTAGCGATGTTGCACAATCGGACACTTGCAGCGCAACACGAATATGATGATTATAAGCCCGTAGTACCCTTAGGTTGACCAAATCGGTCGAAATTTTTGTTCGTCCAATAAGGCTTTGTAGCGATGTCTCGCAATCGGACACTTGCAGCGCAACACGAATATGATGATTATAAGCCCGTAGTACCCTTAGGTTGAGAAAATTGGTCTAAATTTTGTTTTCGTCCAATAACGCTTTACAGCGATGTTGCACAATCGGACACTTCCAGCACAACACGACTATGATGATTATAAGCCCGTAGTACCCTTAGGTTGAGAAAATTGGTTAAATTTTGTTTTCGTTCAATAAGGCTTTGTAGCGATGTTGCACAATCGGACACTTGCAGCGCAACGCGAGTATGATGATTATAAGCCCGTAGTACCCTTAGGTTGACAAAATCGGTCGAATTTTTTTTTCGTTCAATAAGGCTTTGCAGCGATGTTGCACAATCGGACACTTGCAGCGCAACACGAATATGATAATTATAAGCCCGTAGTACCCTTAGGTTGAAAAAATCGGTCGAATTTTTTTTTCGTTCAATAAGGCTTTGTAGCGATGTTGCACAATCGGAAACTTGCAGCGCAACATGAATATGATGATTATAAGCCCGTAGTACCCTTAGGTTGAGAAAATTGGTCTAAATTTTGTTTTCGTCCAATAACGCTTTACAGCGATGTTGCACAATCGGACACTTCCAGCACAACACGAATATGATGATTATAAGCCCGTAGTACCCTTAGGTTGAGAAAATTGGTTAAATTTTGTTTTCGTTCAATAACGCTTTGTAGCGATGTTGCACAATCGGACACTTGCAGCGCAACACGAATATGATGATTATAAGCCCGTAGTACCCTTAGGTTGACCAAATCGGTCGAAATTTTTGTTCGTCCAATAAGGCTTTGTAGCGATGTCTCGCAATCGGACACTTGCAGCGCAACACGAATATGATGATTATAAGCCCGTAGTACCCTTAGGTTGAGAAAATTGGTCTAAATTTTGTTTTCGTCCAATAACGCTTTACAGCGATGTTGCACAATCGGACACTTCCAGCACAACACGAATATGATGATTATAAGCCCGTAGTACCCTTAGGTTGAGAAAATTGGTTAAATTTTGTTTTCGTTCAATAAGGCTTTGTAGCGATGTTGCACAATCGGACACTTGCAGCGCAACGCGAGTATGATGATTATAAGCCCGTAGTACCCTTAGGTTGACAAAATCGGTCGAATTTTTTTTTCGTTCAATAAGGCTTTGCAGCGATGTTGCACAATCGGACACTTGCAGCGCAACACGAATATGATAATTATAAGCCCGTAGTACCCTTAGGTTGAAAAAATCGGTCGAATTTTGTTTTCGTTCAATAAGGCTTTGTAGCGATGTTGCACAATCGGAAACTTGCAGCGCAACATGAATATGATGATTATAAGCCCGTAGTACCCTTAGGTTGAGAAAATTGGTCTAAATTTTGTTTTCGTCCAATAACGCTTTACAGCGATGTTGCACAATCGGACACTTCCAGCACAACACGAATATGATGATTATAAGCCCGTAGTACCCTTAGGTTGAGAAAATTGGTTAAATTTTTTTTTCGTTCAATAACGCTTTGTAGCGATGTTGCACAATCGGACACTTGCAGCGCAACACGAATATGATGATTATAAGCCCGTAGTACCCTTAGGTTGACCAAATCGGTCGAAATTTTTGTTCGTCCAATAAGGCTTTGTAGCGATGTCTCGCAATCGGACACTTGCAGCGCAACACGAATATGATGATTATAAGCCCGTAGTACCCTTAGGTTGATAAAATTGGTTAAATTTGTTTTTCGTTCAATAACGCTTTGTAGCGATGTTGCACAATCGGACACTTGCAGCGCAACACGAATATGATCATTATAAGCCCGTAGTACCCTTAGGTTGAAAAAATTGGTCGAATTTTGTTTTCGTTTAATAACGTTTTGTAGCGATGTTGTACAATCGGACACTTGCAGCGCAACACGAACATGATGATTATAAGCCCGTAGTACCCTTAGGTTGACAAAATCGGTCGAAATTTTTTTTCGTCCAATAAGGCTTTGTAGCGATGGCTCGCAATCGGAAATTTCCCGCGGAACACGAATATTATGATTATAAGCCCGTAGTACCCTTAGGTTGATAAAATTGGTTAAATTTTTTTTTCGTTCAATAACGCTTTGTAGCGATGTTGCACAATCGGACACTTGCAGCGCAACACGAATATGATGATTATAAGCCCGTAGTACCCTTAGGTTGAAAAAATCGGTCGAATTTTTGTTTCGTTCAATAACGCTTTGTAGCGATGTTGCACAATCGGACACTTGCAGTGCAACACGAATATGATAATTATAAGCCCGTAGTACCCTTAGGTTGAAAAAATCGGTCGAATTTTTTTTTCGTTCAATAAGGCTTTGTAGCGATGTTGCACAATCGGAAACTTGCAGCGCAACATGAATATGATGATTATAAGCCCGTAGTACCCTTAGGTTGACAAAATCGGTCGAAATTTCTTTTCGTCCAATAAGGCTTTGTAGCGATGTTGCACAATCGGACACTTGCAGCGCAACACGAATATGATGATTATAAGCCCGTAGTACCCTTAGGTTGAGAAAATTGGTCTAAATTTTGTTTTCGTCCAATAACGCTTTACAGCGATGTTGCACAATCGGACACTTCCAGCACAACACGACTATGATGATTATAAGCCCGTAGTACCCTTAGGTTGAGAAAATTGGTTAAATTTTGTTTTCGTTCAATAAGGCTTTGTAGCGATGTTGCACAATCGGACACTTGCAGCGCAACGCGAGTATGATGATTATAAGCCCGTAGTACCCTTAGGTTGACAAAATCGGTCGAATTTTTTTTTCGTTCAATAAGGCTTTGCAGCGATGTTGCACAATCGGACACTTGCAGCGCAACACGAATATGATAATTATAAGCCCGTAGTACCCTTAGGTTGAAAAAATCGGTCGAATTTTTTTTTCGTTCAATAAGGCTTTGTAGCGATGTTGCACAATCGGAAACTTGCAGCGCAACATGAATATGATGATTATAAGCCCGTAGTACCCTTAGGTTGAGAAAATTGGTCTAAATTTTGTTTTCGTCCAATAACGCTTTACAGCGATGTTGCACAATCGGACACTTCCAGCACAACACGAATATGATGATTATAAGCCCGTAGTACCCTTAGGTTGAGAAAATTGGTTAAATTTTTTTTTCGTTCAATAACGCTTTGTAGCGATGTTGCACAATCGGACACTTGCAGCGCAACACGAATATGATGATTATAAGCCCGTAGTACCCTTAGGTTGAGCAAATCGGTCGAAATTTTTGTTCGTCCAATAAGGCTTTGTAGCGATGTCTCGCAATCGGACACTTGCAGCGCAACACGAATATGATGATTATAAGCCCGTAGTACCCTTAGGTTGATAAAATTGGTTAAATTTTGTTTTCGTTCAATAACGCTTTGTAGCGATGTTGCACAATCGGACACTTGCAGCGCAACACGAATATGATGATTATAAGCCCCTAGTACCCTTAGGTTGAAAAAATCGGTCGAATTTTTGTTTCGTTCAATAAGGCTTTGTAGCGATGTTGCACAATCAGACACTTGCAGCGCAACACGAATATGATGATTATAAGCCCGTAGTACCCTTAGGTTGACAAAATCGGTCGAAATTTTTTTTCGTCCAATAAGGCTTTGTAGCGATGGCTCGCAATCGGAAATTTCCCGCGGAACACGAATATTATGATTATAAGCCCGTAGTACCCTTAGGTTGAAAAAATCGGTCGAATTTTTTTTTCGTTCAATAACGCTTTGTAGCGATGTTGCACAATCGGACACTTGCAGTGCAACACGAATATGATAATTATAAGCCCGTAGTACCCTTAGGTTGAAAAAATCGGTCGAATTTTTTTTTCCTTCAATAAGGCTTTGTAGCGATGTTGCACAATCGGAAACTTGCAGCGCAACATGAATATGATGATTATAAGCCCGTAGTACCCTTAGGTTGACAAAATCGGTCGAAATTTCTTTTCGTCCAATAAGGCTTTGTAGCGATGTTGCACAATCGGACACTTGCAGCGCAACACGAATATGATGATTATAAGCCCGTAGTACCCTTAGGTTGACCAAATCGGTCGAAATTTTTGTTCGTCCAATAAGGCTTTGTAGCGATGTCTCGCAATCGGACACTTGCAGCGCAACACGAATATGATGATTATAAGCCCGTAGTACCCTTAGGTTGATAAAATTGGTTAAATTTTGTTTTCGTTCAATAACGCTTTGTAGCGATGTTGCACAATCGGACACTTGCAGCGCAACACGAATATGATGATTATAAGCCCCTAGTACCCTTAGGTTGAAAAAATCGGTCGAATTTTTTTTTCGTTCAATAAGGCTTTGTAGCGATGTTGCACAATCAGACACTTGCAGCGCAACACGAATATGATGATTATAAGCCCGTAGTACCCTTAGGTTGACAAAATCGGTCGAATTTTGTTTTCGTTCAATAAGGCTTTGTAGCGATGTTGCACAATCGGAAACTTGCAGCGCAACATGAATATGATGATTATAAGCCCGTAGTACCCTTAGGTTGAGAAAATTGGTCTAAATTTTGTTTTCGTCCAATAACGCTTTACAGCGATGTTGCACAATCGGACACTTCCAGCACAACACGAATATGATGATTATAAGCCCGTAGTACCCTTAGGTTGAGAAAATTGGTTAAATTTTGTTTTCGTTCAATAAGGCTTTGTAGCGATGTTGCACAATCGGACACTTGCAGCGCAACGCGAGTATGATGATTATAAGCCCGTAGTACCCTTAGGTTGACAAAATCGGTCGAATTTTTTTTTCGTTCAATAAGGCTTTGCAGCGATGTTGCACAATCGGACACTTGCAGCGCAACACGAATATGATAATTATAAGCCCGTAGTACCCTTAGGTTGAAAAAATCGGTCGAATTTTGTTTTCGTTCAATAAGGCTTTGTAGCGATGTTGCACAATCGGAAACTTGCAGCGCAACATGAATATGATGATTATAAGCCCGTAGTACCCTTAGGTTGAGAAAATTGGTCTAAATTTTGTTTTCGTCCAATAACGCTTTACAGCGATGTTGCACAATCGGACACTTCCAGCACAACACGAATATGATGATTATAAGCCCGTAGTACCCTTAGGTTGAGAAAATTGGTTAAATTTTTTTTTCGTTCAATAACGCTTTGTAGCGATGTTGCACAATCGGACACTTGCAGCGCAACACGAATATGATGATTATAAGCCCGTAGTACCCTTAGGTTGACCAAATCGGTCGAAATTTTTGTTCGTCCAATAAGGCTTTGTAGCGATGTCTCGCAATCGGACACTTGCAGCGCAACACGAATATGATGATTATAAGCCCGTAGTACCCTTAGGTTGATAAAATTGGTTAAATTTGTTTTTCGTTCAATAACGCTTTGTAGCGATGTTGCACAATCGGACACTTGCAGCGCAACACGAATATGATCATTATAAGCCCGTAGTACCCTTAGGTTGAAAAAATTGGTCGAATTTTGTTTTCGTTTAATAACGTTTTGTAGCGATGTTGTACAATCGGACACTTGCAGCGCAACACGAACATGATGATTATAAGCCCGTAGTACCCTTAGGTTGACAAAATCGGTCGAAATTTTTGTTCGTCCAATAAGGCTTTGTAGCGATGGCTCGCAATCGGAAATTTCCCGCGGAACACGAATATTATGATTATAAGCCCGTAGTACCCTTAGGTTGATAAAATTGGTTAAATTTTTTTTTCGTTCAATAACGCTTTGTAGCGATGTTGCACAATCGGACACTTGCAGCGCAACACGAATATGATGATTATAAGCCCGTAGTACCCTTAGGTTGAAAAAATCGGTCGAATTTTTGTTTCGTTCAATAACGCTTTGTAGCGATGTTGCACAATCGGACACTTGCAGTGCAACACGAATATGATAATTATAAGCCCGTAGTACCCTTAGGTTGAAAAAATCGGTCGAATTTTTTTTTCGTTCAATAAGGCTTTGTAGCGATGTTGCACAATCGGAAACTTGCAGCGCAACATGAATATGATGATTATAAGCCCGTAGTACCCTTAGGTTGACAAAATCGGTCGAAATTTCTTTTCGTCCAATAAGGCTTTGTAGCGATGTTGCACAATCGGACACTTGCAGCGCAACACGAATATGATGATTATAAGCCCGTAGTACCCTTAGGTTGAGAAAATTGGTCTAAATTTTGTTTTCGTCCAATAACGCTTTACAGCGATGTTGCACAATCGGACACTTCCAGCACAACACGACTATGATGATTATAAGCCCGTAGTACCCTTAGGTTGAGAAAATTGGTTAAATTTTGTTTTCGTTCAATAAGGCTTTGTAGCGATGTTGCACAATCGGACACTTGCAGCGCAACGCGAGTATGATGATTATAAGCCCGTAGTACCCTTAGGTTGACAAAATCGGTCGAATTTTTTTTTCGTTCAATAAGGCTTTGCAGCGATGTTGCACAATCGGACACTTGCAGCGCAACACGAATATGATAATTATAAGCCCGTAGTACCCTTAGGTTGAAAAAATCGGTCGAATTTTTTTTTCGTTCAATAAGGCTTTGTAGCGATGTTGCACAATCGGAAACTTGCAGCGCAACATGAATATGATGATTATAAGCCCGTAGTACCCTTAGGTTGAGAAAATTGGTCTAAATTTTGTTTTCGTCCAATAACGCTTTACAGCGATGTTGCACAATCGGACACTTCCAGCGCAACACGAATATGATGATTATAAGCCCGTAGTACCCTTAGGTTGATAAAATTGGTTAAATTTTGTTTTCGTTCAATAACGCTTTGTAGCGATGTTGCACAATCGGAAACTTGCAGCGCAACATGAATATGATGATTATAAGCCCGTAGTACCCTTAGGTTGAGCAAATCGGTCGAAATTTTTGTTCGTCCAATAAGGCTTTGTAGCGATGTCTCGCAATCGGACACTTGCAGCGCAACACGAATATGATGATTATAAGCCCGTAGTACCCTTAGGTTGATAAAATTGGTTAAATTTTGTTTTCGTTCAATAACGCTTTGTAGCGATGTTGCACAATCGGACACTTGCAGCGCAACACGAATATGATGATTATAAGCCCCTAGTACCCTTAGGTTGAAAAAATCGGTCGAATTTTTGTTTCGTTCAATAAGGCTTTGTAGCGATGTTGCACAATCAGACACTTGCAGCGCAACACGAATATGATGATTATAAGCCCGTAGTACCCTTAGGTTGACAAAATCGGTCGAAATTTTTTTTCGTCCAATAAGGCTTTGTAGCGATGGCTCGCAATCGGAAATTTCCCGCGGAACACGAATATTATGATTATAAGCCCGTAGTACCCTTAGGTTGAAAAAATCGGTCGAATTTTTTTTTCGTTCAATAACGCTTTGTAGCGATGTTGCACAATCGGACACTTGCAGTGCAACACGAATATGATAATTATAAGCCCGTAGTACCCTTAGGTTGAAAAAATCGGTCGAATTTTTTTTTCCTTCAATAAGGCTTTGTAGCGATGTTGCACAATCGGAAACTTGCAGCGCAACATGAATATGATGATTATAAGCCCGTAGTACCCTTAGGTTGACAAAATCGGTCGACATTTCTTTTCGTCCAATAAGGCTTTGTAGCGATGTTGCACAATCGGACACTTGCAGCGCAACACGAATATGATGATTATAAGCCCGTAGTACCCTTAGGTTGACCAAATCGGTCGAAATTTTTGTTCGTCCAATAAGGCTTTGTAGCGATGTCTCGCAATCGGACACTTGCAGCGCAACACGAATATGATGATTATAAGCCCGTAGTACCCTTAGGTTGATAAAATTGGTTAAATTTTGTTTTCGTTCAATAACGCTTTGTAGCGATGTTGCACAATCGGACACTTGCAGCGCAACACGAATATGATGATTATAAGCCCCTAGTACCCTTAGGTTGAAAAAATCGGTCGAATTTTTTTTTCGTTCAATAAGGCTTTGTAGCGATGTTGCACAATCAGACACTTGCAGCGCAACACGAATATGATGATTATAAGCCCGTAGTACCCTTAGGTTGACAAAATCGGTCGAAATTTTTTTTCGTCCAATAAGGCTTTGTAGCGAAGGCTCGCAATCGGAAATTTCCCGCGGAACACGAATATTAAGATTATAAGCCCGTAGTACCCTTAGGTTGAGAAAATTGGTTACATTTTTTTTTCGTTAAATAAGGCTTTGTAGCGATGTTGCACAATCGGACACTTGCAGCGCAACAGGAATATGATGATTATAAGCCCGTAGTACCCTTAGGTTGAGAAAATTGGTTAAATTTTGTTTTCGTTCAATAAGGCTTTGTAGCGATGTTGCACAATCGGACACTTGCAGCGCAACGCGAGTATGATGATTATAAGCCCGTAGTACCCTTAGGTTGAAAAAATTGGTCGAATTTTGTTTTCGTTTAATAACGCTTTGTAGCGATGTTGCACAATCGGACACTTGCAGCGCAACACGAATATGATGATTATAAGCCCGTAGTACCCTTAGGTTGACAAAATCGGTCGAAATTTTTTTTCGTCCTATAAGGCTTTGTAGCGATGGCTCGCAATCGGAAATTTCCCGCGGAACACGAATATTATGATTATAAGCCCGTAGTACCCTTAGGTTGAGAAAATTGGTTACATTTTTTTTTCGTTAAATAAGGCTTTGTAGCGATGTTGCATAATCGGACACTTGCAGCGCAACAGGAATATGATGATTATAAGCCCGTAGTACCCTTAGGTTGAGAAAATTGGTTAAATTTTGTTGAGTTCAATAACGCTTTGTAGCGATGTTGCACAATCGGACACTTGCAGCGCAACACGAATATGATGGTTATAAGCCCGTAGTACCCTTAGGTTGACAAAATCGGTCGAAATTTTTTTTCGTCCAATAAGGCTTTGTAGCGATGTCTCGCAATCGGACACTTGCAGCGCAACACGAATATGATGATTATAAGCCCGTAGTACCCTTAGGTTGATAAAATTGGTTAAATTTTTGTTTCGTTCAATAACGCTTTGTAGCGATGTTGCACAATCGGACACTTGCAGCGCAACACGAATATGATGATTATAAGCCCGTAGTACCCTTAGGTTGAAAAAATCGGTCGAATTTTGTTTTCGTTCAATAACGCTTTGTAGCGATGTTGCACAATCGGACACTTGCCGCGCAACACGAATATGATGATTATAAGCCCGTAGTACCCTTAGGTTAACAAAATCGGTCGAATTTTTTTTTCGTTCAATAAGGCTTTGCAGCGATGTTGTGCAATCGGTCACTTGCAGCGCAACACGAACATGATGATTATAAGCCCGTAGTACCCTTAGGTTGACAAAATCGGTCGAAATTTTTTTTCGTTCAATAAGGCTTTGTAGCGATGTTGCACAATCAGACACTTGCAGCGCGACACGAATATGATGATTATAAGCCCGTAGTAAGTACCCTTAGGTTGAAAAAATTGGTCGAATTTTGTTTTCGTTTAATAACGTTTTGTAGCGATGTTGAACAATCGGACACTTGCAGCGCAACACGAATATGATGATTATAAGCCCGTAGTACCCTTAGGTTGACAAAATCGGTCGAAATTTTTTTTCGTCCAATAAGGCTTTGTAGCGATGGCTCGCAATCGGAAATTTCCCGCGGAACACGAATATTATGATTATAAGCCCGTAGTACCCTTAGGTTGACCAAATCGGTCGAAATTTTTGTTCGTCCAATAAGGCTTTGTAGCGATGTCTCGCAATCGGACACTTGCAGCGCAACACGAATATGATGATTATAAGCCCGTAGTACCCTTAGGTTGATAAAATTGGTTAAATTTTGTTTTCGTTCAATAACGCTTTGTAGCGATGTTGCACAATCGGACACTTGCAGCGCAACACGAATATGATGATTGTAAGCCCCTAGTACCCTTAGGTTGAAAAAATCGGTCGAATTTTTTTCTCGTTCAATAAGGCTTTGTAGCGATGTTGCACAATCAGACACTTGCAGCGCAACACGAATATGATGATTATAAGCCCGTAGTACCCTTAGGTTGACAAAATCGGTCGAAATTTTTTTTCGTCCAATAAGGCTTTGTAGCGATGGCTCGCAATCGGAAATTTCCCGCGGAACACGAATATTACGATTATAAGCCCGTAGTACCCTTAGGTTGAGAAAATTGGTTAAATTTTGTTTTCGTTCAATAAGGCTTTGTAGCGATGTTGCACAATCGGACACTTGCAGCGCAACGCGAGTATGATGATTATAAGCCCGTAGTACCCTTAGGTTGAAAAAATTGGTCGAATTTTGTTTTCGTTTAATAACGCTTTGTAGCGATGTTGCACAATCGGACACTTGCAGCGCAACACGAATATGATGATTATAAGCCCGTAGTACCCTTAGGTTGACAAAATCGGTCGAAATTTTTTTTCGTCCTATAAGGCTTTGTAGCGATGTCTCGCAATCGGACACTTGCAGCGCAACACGAATATGATGATTATAAGCCCGTAGTACCCTTAGGTTGATAAAAATGGTTAAATTTTTGTTTCGTTCAATAACGCTTTGTAGCGATGTTGCACAATCGGACACTTGCAGCGCAACACGAATATGATGATTATAAGCCCGTAGTACCCTTAGGTTGAAAAAATCGGTCGAATTTTGTTTTCGTTCAATAACGCTTTGTAGCGATGTTGCACAATCGGACACTTGCAGCGCAACACGAATATGATGATTATAAGCCCGTAGTACCCTTAGGTTAACAAAATCGGTCGAATTTTTTTTTCGTTCAATAAGGCTTTGCAGCGATGTTGTGCAATCGGTCACTTGCAGCGCAACACGAACATGATGATTATAAGCCCGTAGTACCCTTAGGTTGACAAAATCGGTCGAAATTTTTTTTCGTTCAATAAGGCTTTGTAGCGATGTTGCACAATCAGACACTTGCAGCGCGACACGAATATGATGATTATAAGCCCGTAGTAAGTACCCTTAGGTTGAAAAAATTGGTCGAATTTTGTTTTCGTTTAATAACGTTTTGTAGCGATGTTGAACAATCGGACACTTGCAGCGCAACACGAATATGATGATTATAAGCCCGTAGTACCCTTAGGTTGACAAAATCGGTCGAAATTTTTTTTCGTCCAATAAGGCTTTGTAGCGATGGCTCGCAATCGGAAATTTCCCGCGGAACACGAATATTATGATTATAAGCCCGTAGTACCCTTAGGTTGACAAAATCGGTCGAAATTTCTTTTCGTCCAATAAGGCTTTGTAGCGATGTTGCACAATCGGACACTTGCAGCGCAACACGAATATGATGATTATAAGCCCGTAGTACCCTTAGGTTGAAAAAATCGGTCGAATTTTGTTTTCGTTCAATAACGCTTTGTAGCGATGTTGCACAATCGGACACTTGCAGCGCAACACGAATATGATGATTATAAGCCCGTAGTACACTTAGGTTGAAAAAATCGGTCGAATTTTTTTTTCGTTCAATAACGCTTTGTAGCGATGTTGCACAATCGGACACTTGCAGCGCAACACGAATATGATAATTATAAGCCCGTAGTACCCTTAGGTTGAAAAAATCGGTCGATTTTTTTTTTCGTTCAATAAGGCTTTGTAGCGATGTTGCACAATCAGACACTTGCAGCGCGACACGAATATGATGATTATAAGCCCGTAGTACCCTTAGGTTGAAAAAATTGGTCGAATTTTTTTTTCGTTCAATAACGCTTTGTAGCGATGTTGCACAATCGGACACTTGCAGTGCAACACGAATATGATAATTATAAGCCCGTAGTACCCTTAGGTTGAAAAAATCGGTCGAATTTTTTTTTCGTTCAATAAGGCTTTGTAGCGATGTTGCACAATCGGACACTTGCAGTGCAACACGAATATGATAATTATAAGCCCGTAGTACCCTTAGGTTGAAAAAATCGGTCGAATTTTTTTTTCGTTCAATAAGGCTTTGTAGCGATGTTGCACAATCGGAAACTTGCAGCGGAACATGAATATGATGATTATAAGCCCGTAGTACCCTTAGGTTGACAAAATCGGTCGAAATTTCTTTTCGTCCAATAAGGCTTTGTAGCGATGTTGCACAATCGGACACTTGCAGCGCAACACGAATATGATGATTATAAGCCCGTAGTACCCTTAGGTTGAGAAAATTGGTCTAAATTTTGTTTTCGTCCAATAACGCTTTACAGCGATGTTGCACAATCGGACACTTCCAGCACAACACGACTATGATGATTATAAGCCCGTAGTACCCTTAGGTTGAGAAAATTGGTCGAATTTTGTTTTCTTTTAATAACGTTTTGTAGCGATGTTGCACAATCGGACACTTGCAGCGCAACACGAATATGATGATTATAAGCCCGTAGTACCCTTAGGTTGACAAAATCGGTCGAAATTTTTTTTCGTCCAATAAGGCTTTGTAGCGATGGCTCGCAATCGGAAATTTCCCGCGGAACACGAATATTATGATTATAAGCCCGTAGTACCCTTAGGTTGATAAAATTGGTTAAATTTTTTTTTCGTTCAATAACGCTTTGTAGCGATGTTGCACAATCGGACACTTGCAGCGCAACACAAATATGATGATTATAAGCCCGTAGTACCGTTAGGTTGAAAAAATCGGTCGAATTTGTTTTTCGTTCAATAACGCTTTGTAGCGATGTTGCACAATCGGACACTTGCAGCGCAACACGAATATGATAATTATAAGCCCGTAGTACCCTTAGGTTGAAAAAATCGGTCGAATTTTGTTTTCGTTTAATAAGGCTTTGTAGCGATGTTGCACAATCAGACACTTGCAGCGCGACACGAATATGATGATTATAAGCCCGTAGTACCCTTAGGTTGAAAAAATTGGTCGAATTTTTTTTTCGTTCAATAACGCTTTGTAGCGATGTTGCACAATCGGACACTTGCAGTGCAACACGAATATGATAATTATAAGCCCGTAGTACCCTTAGGTTGAAAAAATCGGTCGAATTTTTTTTTCGTTCAATAAGGCTTTGTAGCGATGTTGCACAATCGGAAACTTGCAGCGCAACATGAATATGATGATTATAAGCCCGTAGTACCCTTAGGTTGAAAAAATCGGTCGAATTTTTTTTTCGTTCAATAAGGCTTTGTAGCGATGTTGCACAATCAGACACTTGCAGCGCGACACGAATATGATGATTATAAGCCCGTAGTACCCTTAGGTTGAAAAAATTGGTCGAATTTTGTTTTCGTTTAATAACGCTTTGTAGCGATGTTGCACAATCGGACACTTGCAGCGCAACACGAATATGATGATTATAAGCCCGTAGTACCCTTAGGTTGAAAAAATCGGTCGAATTTTTTTTTCGTTCAATAACGCTTTGTAGCGATGTTGCACAATCGGACACTTGCAGCGCAACACGAATATGATGATTATAAGCCCGTAGTACCCTTAGGTTGATAAAATTGGTTAAATTTTTGTTTCGTTCAATAACGCTTTGTAGCGATGTTGCACAATCGGACACTTGCAGCGCAACACGAATATGATGATTATAAGCCCGTAGTACCCTTAGGTTGAAAAAATCGGTCGAATTTTGTTTTCGTTCAATAACGCTTTGTAGCGATGTTGCACAATCGGACACTTGCAGCGCAACACGAATATGATGATTATAAGCCCGTAGTACCCTTAGGTTGATAAAATTGGTTAAATTTTGTTGAGTTCAATAACGCTTTGTAGCGATGTTGCACAATCGGACACTTGCAGCGCAACACGAATATGATGATTATAAGCCCGTAGTACCCTTAGGTTGACAAAATCGGTCGAAATTTTGTTTCGTCCAATAAGGCTTTGTAGCGATGTCTCGCAATCGGACACTTGCAGCGCAACACGAATATGATGATTATAAGCCCGTAGTACCCTTAGGTTGATAAAATTGGTTAAATTTTTTTTTCGTTCAATAACGCTTTGTAGCGATGTTGCACAATCGGACACTTGCAGCGCAACACGAATATGATGATTATAAGCCCGTAGTACCCTTAGGTTGAAAAAATCGGTCGAATTTTGTTTTCGTTCAATAACGCTTTGTAGCGATGTTGCACAATCGGACACTTGCAGCGCAACACGAATATGATGATTATAAGCCCGTAGTACACTTAGGTTGAAAAAATCGGTCGAATTTTTTTTTCGTTCAATAACGCTTTGTAGCGATGTTGCACAATCGGACACTTGCAGCGCAACACGAATATGATAATTATAAGCCCGTAGTACCCTTAGGTTGAAAAAATCGGTCGATTTTTTTTTTCGTTCAATAAGGCTTTGTAGCGATGTTGCACAATCAGACACTTGCAGCGCGACACGAATATGATGATTATAAGCCCGTAGTACCCTTAGGTTGAAAAAATTGGTCGAATTTTTTTTTCGTTCAATAACGCTTTGTAGCGATGTTGCACAATCGGACACTTGCAGTGCAACACGAATATGATAATTATAAGCCCGTAGTACCCTTAGGTTGAAAAAATCGGTCGAATTTTTTTTTCGTTCAATAAGGCTTTGTAGCGATGTTGCACAATCGGAAACTTGCAGCGGAACATGAATATGATGATTATAAGCCCGTAGTACCCTTAGGTTGACAAAATCGGTCGAAATTTCTTTTCGTCCAATAAGGCTTTGTAGCGATGTTGCACAATCGGACACTTGCAGCGCAACACGAATATGATGATTATAAGCCCGTAGTACCCTTAGGTTGAGAAAATTGGTCTAAATTTTGTTTTCGTCCAATAACGCTTTACAGCGATGTTGCACAATCGGACACTTCCAGCACAACACGACTATGATGATTATAAGCCCGTAGTACCCTTAGGTTGAGAAAATTGGTCGAATTTTGTTTTCGTTTAATAACGTTTTGTAGCGATGTTGCACAATCGGACACTTGCAGCGCAACACGAATATGATGATTATAAGCCCGTAGTACCCTTAGGTTGACAAAATCGGTCGAAATTTTTTTTCGTCCAATAAGGCTTTGTAGCGATGGCTCGCAATCGGAAATTTCCCGCGGAACACGAATATTATGATTATAAGCCCGTAGTACCCTTAGGTTGATAAAATTGGTTAAATTTTTTTTTCGTTCAATAACGCTTTGTAGCGATGTTGCACAATCGGACACTTGCAGCGCAACACAAATATGATGATTATAAGCCCGTAGTACCGTTAGGTTGAAAAAATCGGTCCAATTTTTTTTTCGTTCAATAACGCTTTGTAGCGATGTTGCACAATCGGACACTTGCAGCGCAACACGAATATGATAATTATAAGCCCGTAGTACCCTTAGGTTGAAAAAATCGGTCGAATTTTTTTTTCGTTTAATAAGGCTTTGTAGCGATGTTGCACAATCAGACACTTGCAGCGCGACACGAATATGATGATTATAAGCCCGTAGTACCCTTAGGTTGAAAAAATTGGTCGAATTTTGTTTTCGTTCAATATCGCTTTGTAGCGATGTTGCACAATCGGACACTTGCAGTGCAACACGAATATGATAATTATAAGCCCGTAGTACCCTTAGGTTGAAAAAATCGGTCGAATTTTTTTTTCGTTCAATAAGGCTTTGTAGCGATGTTGCACAATCGGAAACTTGCAGCGCAACATGAATATGATGATTATAAGCCCGTAGTACCCTTAGGTTGAAAAAATCGGTCGAATTTTTTTTTCGTTCAATAAGGCTTTGTAGCGATGTTGCACAATCAGACACTTGCAGCGCGACACGAATATGATGATTATAAGCCCGTAGTACCCTTAGGTTGAAAAAATTGGTCGAATTTTGTTTTCGTTTAATAACGCTTTGTAGCGATGTTGCACAATCGGACACTTGCAGCGCAACACGAATATGATGATTATAAGCCCGTAGTACCCTTAGGTTGAAAAAATCGGTCGAATTTTTTTTTCGTTCAATAACGCTTTGTAGCGATGTTGCACAATCGGACACTTGCAGCGCAACACGAATATGATGATTATAAGCCCGTAGTACCCTTAGGTTGATAAAATTGGTTAAATTTTTGTTTCGTTCAATAACGCTTTGTAGCGATGTTGCACAATCGGACACTTGCAGCGCAACACGAATATGATGATTATAAGCCCGTAGTACCCTTAGGTTGAAAAAATCGGTCGAATTTTGTTTTCGTTCAATAACGCTTTGTAGCGATGTTGCACAATCGGACACTTGCAGCGCAACACGAATATGATGATTATAAGCCCGTAGTACCCTTAGGTTGACAAAATCGGTCGAAATTTTTTTTCGTCCAATAAGGCTTTGTAGCGATGGCTCGCAATCGGAAATTTCCCGCGGAACACGAATATTATGATTATAAGCCCGTAGTACCCTTAGGTTGACAAAATCGGTCGAAATTTCTTTTCGTCCAATAAGGCTTTGTAGCGATGTTGCACAATCGGACACTTGCAGCGCAACACGAATATGATGATTATAAGCCCGTAGTACCCTTAGGTTGAGAAAATTGGTTACATTTTTTTTTCGTTAAATAAGGCTTTGTAGCGATGTTGCACAATCGGACACTTGCAGCGCAACACGAATATGATGATTATAAGCCCGTAGTACCCTTAGGTTGAGAAAATTGGTTAAATTTTGTTTTCGTTCAATAAGGCTTTGTAGCGATGTTGCACAATCGGACACTTGCAGCGCAACGCGAGTATGATGATTATAAGCCCGTAGTACCCTTAGGTTGAAAAAATTGGTCGAATTTTGTTTTCGTTTAATAACGCTTTGTAGCGATGTTGCACAATCGGACACTTGCAGCGCAACACGAATATGATGATTATAAGCCCGTAGTACCCTTAGGTTGACAAAATCGGTCGAAATTTTTTTTCGTCCTATAAGGCTTTGTAGCGATGGCTCGCAATCGGAAATTTCCCGCGGAACACGAATATTATGATTATAAGCCCGTAGTACCCTTAGGTTGAGAAAATTGGTTACATTTTTTTTTCGTTAAATAAGGCTTTGTAGCGATGTTGCATAATCGGACACTTGCAGCGCAACAGGAATATGATGATTATAAGCCCGTAGTACCCTTAGGTTGAGAAAATCGGTCGAAATTTTTTTTCGTTCAATAAGGCTTTGTAGCGATGTTGCACAATCAGACACTTGCAGCGCGACACGAATATGATGATTATAAGCCCGTAGTAAGTACCCTTAGGTTGAAAAAATTGGTCGAATTTTGTTTTCGTTTAATAACGTTTTGTAGCGATGTTGAACAATCGGACACTTGCAGCGCAACACGAATATGATGATTATAAGCCCGTAGTACCCTTAGGTTGACAAAATCGGTCGAAATTTTTTTTCGTCCAATAAGGCTTTGTAGCGATGGCTCGCAATCGGAAATTTCCCGCGGAACACGAATATTATGATTATAAGCCCGTAGTACCCTTAGGTTGACAAAATCGGTCGAAATTTCTTTTCGTCCAATAAGGCTTTGTAGCGATGTTGCACAATCGGACACTTGCAGCGCAACACGAATATGATGATTATAAGCCCGTAGTACCCTTAGGTTGAAAAAATCGGTCGAATTTTGTTTTCGTTCAATAACGCTTTGTAGCGATGTTGCACAATCGGACACTTGCAGCGCAACACGAATATGATGATTATAAGCCCGTAGTACACTTAGGTTGAAAAAATCGGTCGAATTTTTTTTTCGTTCAATAACGCTTTGTAGCGATGTTGCACAATCGGACACTTGCAGCGCAACACGAATATGATAATTATAAGCCCGTAGTACCCTTAGGTTGAAAAAATCGGTCGATTTTTTTTTTCGTTCAATAAGGCTTTGTAGCGATGTTGCACAATCAGACACTTGCAGCGCGACACGAATATGATGATTATAAGCCCGTAGTACCCTTAGGTTGAAAAAATTGGTCGAATTTTTTTTTCGTTCAATAACGCTTTGTAGCGATGTTGCACAATCGGACACTTGCAGTGCAACACGAATATGATAATTATAAGCCCGTAGTACCCTTAGGTTGAAAAAATCGGTCGAATTTTTTTTTCGTTCAATAAGGCTTTGTAGCGATGTTGCACAATCGGACACTTGCAGTGCAACACGAATATGATAATTATAAGCCCGTAGTACCCTTAGGTTGAAAAAATCGGTCGAATTTTTTTTTCGTTCAATAAGGCTTTGTAGCGATGTTGCACAATCGGAAACTTGCAGCGGAACATGAATATGATGATTATAAGCCCGTAGTACCCTTAGGTTGACAAAATCGGTCGAAATTTCTTTTCGTCCAATAAGGCTTTGTAGCGATGTTGCACAATCGGACACTTGCAGCGCAACACGAATATGATGATTATAAGCCCGTAGTACCCTTAGGTTGAGAAAATTGGTCTAAATTTTGTTTTCGTCCAATAACGCTTTACAGCGATGTTGCACAATCGGACACTTCCAGCACAACACGACTATGATGATTATAAGCCCGTAGTACCCTTAGGTTGAGAAAATTGGTCGAATTTTGTTTTCTTTTAATAACGTTTTGTAGCGATGTTGCACAATCGGACACTTGCAGCGCAACACGAATATGATGATTATAAGCCCGTAGTACCCTTAGGTTGACAAAATCGGTCGAAATTTTTTTTCGTCCAATAAGGCTTTGTAGCGATGGCTCGCAATCGGAAATTTCCCGCGGAACACGAATATTATGATTATAAGCCCGTAGTACCCTTAGGTTGATAAAATTGGTTAAATTTTTTTTTCGTTCAATAACGCTTTGTAGCGATGTTGCACAATCGGACACTTGCAGCGCAACACAAATATGATGATTATAAGCCCGTAGTACCGTTAGGTTGAAAAAATCGGTCGAATTTGTTTTTCGTTCAATAACGCTTTGTAGCGATGTTGCACAATCGGACACTTGCAGCGCAACACGAATATGATAATTATAAGCCCGTAGTACCCTTAGGTTGAAAAAATCGGTCGAATTTTTTTTTCGTTTAATAAGGCTTTGTAGCGATGTTGCACAATCAGACACTTGCAGCGCGACACGAATATGATGATTATAAGCCCGTAGTACCCTTAGGTTGAAAAAATTGGTCGAATTTTTTTTTCGTTCAATAACGCTTTGTAGCGATGTTGCACAATCGGACACTTGCAGTGCAACACGAATATGATAATTATAAGCCCGTAGTACCCTTAGGTTGAAAAAATCGGTCGAATTTTTTTTTCGTTCAATAAGGCTTTGTAGCGATGTTGCACAATCGGAAACTTGCAGCGCAACATGAATATGATGATTATAAGCCCGTAGTACCCTTAGGTTGAAAAAATCGGTCGAATTTTTTTTTCGTTCAATAAGGCTTTGTAGCGATGTTGCACAATCAGACACTTGCAGCGCGACACGAATATGATGATTATAAGCCCGTAGTACCCTTAGGTTGAAAAAATTGGTCGAATTTTGTTTTCGTTTAATAACGCTTTGTAGCGATGTTGCACAATCGGACACTTGCAGCGCAACACGAATATGATGATTATAAGCCCGTAGTACCCTTAGGTTGAAAAAATCGGTCGAATTTTTTTTTCGTTCAATAACGCTTTGTAGCGATGTTGCACAATCGGACACTTGCAGCGCAACACGAATATGATGATTATAAGCCCGTAGTACCCTTAGGTTGATAAAATTGGTTAAATTTTTGTTTCGTTCAATAACGCTTTGTAGCGATGTTGCACAATCGGACACTTGCAGCGCAACACGAATATGATGATTATAAGCCCGTAGTACCCTTAGGTTGAAAAAATCGGTCGAATTTTGTTTTCGTTCAATAACGCTTTGTAGCGATGTTGCACAATCGGACACTTGCAGCGCAACACGAATATGATGATTATAAGCCCGTAGTACCCTTAGGTTGATAAAATTGGTTAAATTTTGTTGAGTTCAATAACGCTTTGTAGCGATGTTGCACAATCGGACACTTGCAGCGCAACACGAATATGATGATTATAAGTCCGTAGTACCCTTAGGTTGACAAAATCGGTCGAAATTTTGTTTCGTCCAATAAGGCTTTGTAGCGATGTCTCGCAATCGGACACTTGCAGCGCAACACGAATATGATGATTATAAGCCCGTAGTACCCTTAGGTTGATAAAATTGGTTAAATTTTTTTTTCGTTCAATAACGCTTTGTAGCGATGTTGCACAATCGGACACTTGCAGCGCAACACGAATATGATGATTATAAGCCCGTAGTACCCTTAGGTTGAAAAAATCGGTCGAATTTTGTTTTCGTTCAATAACGCTTTGTAGCGATGTTGCACAATCGGACACTTGCAGCGCAACACGAATATGATGATTATAAGCCCGTAGTACACTTAGGTTGAAAAAATCGGTCGAATTTTTTTTTCGTTCAATAACGCTTTGTAGCGATGTTGCACAATCGGACACTTGCAGCGCAACACGAATATGATAATTATAAGCCCGTAGTACCCTTAGGTTGAAAAAATCGGTCGATTTTTTTTTTCGTTCAATAAGGCTTTGTAGCGATGTTGCACAATCAGACACTTGCAGCGCGACACGAATATGATGATTATAAGCCCGTAGTACCCTTAGGTTGAAAAAATTGGTCGAATTTTTTTTTCGTTCAATAACGCTTTGTAGCGATGTTGCACAATCGGACACTTGCAGTGCAACACGAATATGATAATTATAAGCCCGTAGTACCCTTAGGTTGAAAAAATCGGTCGAATTTTTTTTTCGTTCAATAAGGCTTTGTAGCGATGTTGCACAATCGGAAACTTGCAGCGGAACATGAATATGATGATTATAAGCCCGTAGTACCCTTAGGTTGACAAAATCGGTCGAAATTTCTTTTCGTCCAATAAGGCTTTGTAGCGATGTTGCACAATCGGACACTTGCAGCGCAACACGAATATGATGATTATAAGCCCGTAGTACCCTTAGGTTGAGAAAATTGGTCTAAATTTTGTTTTCGTCCAATAACGCTTTACAGCGATGTTGCACAATCGGACACTTCCAGCACAACACGACTATGATGATTATAAGCCCGTAGTACCCTTAGGTTGAGAAAATTGGTCGAATTTTGTTTTCGTTTAATAACGTTTTGTAGCGATGTTGCACAATCGGACACTTGCAGCGCAACACGAATATGATGATTATAAGCCCGTAGTACCCTTAGGTTGACAAAATCGGTCGAAATTTTTTTTCGTCCAATAAGGCTTTGTAGCGATGGCTCGCAATCGGAAATTTCCCGCGGAACACGAATATTATGATTATAAGCCCGTAGTACCCTTAGGTTGATAAAATTGGTTAAATTTTTTTTTCGTTCAATAACGCTTTGTAGCGATGTTGCACAATCGGACACTTGCAGCGCAACACAAATATGATGATTATAAGCCCGTAGTACCGTTAGGTTGAAAAAATCGGTCCAATTTTTTTTTCGTTCAATAACGCTTTGTAGCGATGTTGCACAATCGGACACTTGCAGCGCAACACGAATATGATAATTATAAGCCCGTAGTACCCTTAGGTTGAAAAAATCGGTCGAATTTTTGTTTCGTTTAATAAGGCTTTGTAGCGATGTTGCACAATCAGACACTTGCAGCGCGACACGAATATGATGATTATAAGCCCGTAGTACCCTTAGGTTGAAAAAATTGGTCGAATTTTTTTTTCGTTCAATATCGCTTTGTAGCGATGTTGCACAATCGGACACTTGCAGTGCAACACGAATATGATAATTATAAGCCCGTAGTACCCTTAGGTTGAAAAAATCGGTCGAATTTTTTTTTCGTTCAATAAGGCTTTGTAGCGATGTTGCACAATCAGACACTTGCAGCGCGACACGAATATGATGATTATAAGCCCGGAGTACCCTTAGGTTGAAAAAATTGGTCGAATTTTGTTTTCGTTTAATAACGCTTTGTAGCGATGTTGCACAATCGGACACTTGCAGCGCAACACGAATATGATGATTATAAGCCCGTAGTACCCTTAGGTTGAAAAAATCGGTCGAATTTTTTTTTCGTTCAATAACGCTTTGTAGCGATGTTGCACAATCGGACACTTGCAGCGCAACACGAATATGATGATTATAAGCCCGTAGTAGCCTTAGGTTGATAAAATTGGTTAAATTTTTGTTTCGTTCAATAACGCTTTGTAGCGATGTTGCACAATCGGACACTTGCAGCGCAACACGAATATGATGATTATAAGCCCGTAGTACCCTTAGGTTGAAAAAATCGGTCGAATTTTGTTTTCGTTCAATAACGCTTTGTAGCGATGTTGCACAATCGGACACTTGCAGCGCAACACGAATATGATGATTATAAGCCCGTAGTACCCTTAGGTTGACAAAATCGGTCGAAATTTTTTTTCGTCCAATAAGGCTTTGTAGCGATGGCTCGCAATCGGAAATTTCCCGCGGAACACGAATATTATGATTATAAGCCCGTAGTACCCTTAGGTTGACAAAATCGGTCGAAATTTCTTTTCGTCCAATAAGGCTTTGTAGCGATGTTGCACAATCGGACACTTGCAGCGCAACACGAATATGATGATTATAAGCCCGTAGTACCCTTAGGTTGAGAAAATTGGTTAAATTTTTGTTTCGTTCAATAACGCTTTGTAGCGATGTTGCACAATCGGACACTTGCAGCGCAACACGAATATGATGATTATAAGCCCGTAGTACCCTTAGGTTGAAAAAATCGGTCGAATTTTGTTTTCGTTCAATAACGCTTTGTAGCGATGTTGCACAATCGGACACTTGCAGCGCAACACGAATATGATGATTATAAGCCCGTAGTACCCTTAGGTTGACAAAATCGGTCGAAATTTTTTTTCGTCCAATAAGGCTTTGTAGCGATGGCTCGCAATCGGAAATTTCCCGCGGAACACGAATATTATGATTATAAGCCCGTAGTACCCTTAGGTTGACAAAATCGGTCGAAATTTCTTTTCGTCCAATAAGGCTTTGTAGCGATGTTGCACAATCGGACACTTGCAGCGCAACACGAATATGATGATTATAAGCCCGTAGTACCCTTAGGTTGAGAAAATTGGTTACATTTTTTTTTCGTTAAATAAGGCTTTGTAGCGATGTTGCACAATCGGACACTTGCAGCGCAACACGAATATGATGATTATAAGCCCGTAGTACCCTTAGGTTGAGAAAATTGGTTAAATTTTGTTTTCGTTCAATAAGGCTTTGTAGCGATGTTGCACAATCGGACACTTGCAGCGCAACGCGAGTATGATGATTATAAGCCCGTAGTACCCTTAGGTTGAAAAAATTGGTCGAATTTTGTTTTCGTTTAATAACGCTTTGTAGCGATGTTGCACAATCGGACACTTGCAGCGCAACACGAATATGATGATTATAAGCCCGTAGTACCCTTAGGTTGACAAAATCGGTCGAAATTTTTTTTCGTCCTATAAGGCTTTGTAGCGATGGCTCGCAATCGGAAATTTCCCGCGGAACACGAATATTATGATTATAAGCCCGTAGTACCCTTAGGTTGAGAAAATTGGTTACATTTTTTTTTCGTTAAATAAGGCTTTGTAGCGATGTTGCATAATCGGACACTTGCAGCGCAACAGGAATATGATGATTATAAGCCCGTAGTACCCTTAGGTTGAGAAAATTGGTTAAATTTTGTTGAGTTCAATAACGCTTTGTAGCGATGTTGCACAATCGGACACTTGCAGCGCAACACGAATATGATGATTATAAGCCCGTAGTACCCTTAGGTTGACAAAATCGGTCGAAATTTTTTTTCGTCCAATAAGGCTTTGTAGCGATGTCTCGCAATCGGACACTTGCAGCGCAACACGAATATGATGATTATAAGCCCGTAGTACCCTTAGGTTGATAAAATTGGTTAAATTTTTGTTTCGTTCAATAACGCTTTGTAGCGATGTTGCACAATCGGACACTTGCAGCGCAACACGAATATGATGATTATAAGCCCGTAGTACCCTTAGGTTGAAAAAATCGGTCGAATTTTGTTTTCGTTCAATAACGCTTTGTAGCGATGTTGCACAATCGGACACTTGCAGCGCAACACGAATATGATGATTATAAGCCCGTAGTACCCTTAGGTTAACAAAATCGGTCGAATTTTTTTTTCGTTCAATAAGGCTTTGCAGCGATGTTGTGCAATCGGTCACTTGCAGCGCAACACGAACATGATGATTATAAGCCCGTAGTACCCTTAGGTTGACAAAATCGGTCGAAATTTTTTTTCGTTCAATAAGGCTTTGTAGCGATGTTGCACAATCAGACACTTGCAGCGCGACACGAATATGATGATTATAAGCCCGTAGTAAGTACCCTTAGGTTGAAAAAATTGGTCGAATTTTGTTTTCGTTTAATAACGTTTTGTAGCGATGTTGAACAATCGGACACTTGCAGCGCAACACGAATATGATGATTATAAGCCCGTAGTACCCTTAGGTTGACAAAATCGGTCGAAATTTTTTTTCGTCCAATAAGGCTTTGTAGCGATGGCTCGCAATCGGAAATTTCCCGCGGAACACGAATATTATGATTATAAGCCCGTAGTACCCTTAGGTTGACAAAATCGGTCGAAATTTCTTTTCGTCCAATAAGGCTTTGTAGCGATGTTGCACAATCGGACACTTGCAGCGCAACACGAATATGATGATTATAAGCCCGTAGTACCCTTAGGTTGAGAAAATTGGTTAAATTTTTTTTTCGTTCAATAACGCTTTGTAGCGATGTTGCACAATCGGACACTTGCAGCGCAACACGAATATGATGATTATAAGCCCGTAGTACCCTTAGGTTGACCAAATCGGTCGAAATTTTTGTTCGTCCAATAAGGCTTTGTAGCGATGTCTCGCAATCGGACACTTGCAGCGCAACACGAATATGATGATTATAAGCCCGTAGTACCCTTAGGTTGATAAAATTGGTTAAATTTTGTTTTCGTTCAATAACGCTTTGTAGCGATGTTGCACAATCGGACACTTGCAGCGCAACACGAATATGATGATTATAAGCCCCTAGTACCCTTAGGTTGAAAAAATCGGTCGAATTTTTTTCTCGTTCAATAAGGCTTTGTAGCGATGTTGCACAATCAGACACTTGCAGCGCAACACGAATATGATGATTATAAGCCCGTAGTACCCTTAGGTTGACAAAATCGGTCGAAATTTTTTTTCGTCCAATAAGGCTTTGTAGCGATGGCTCGCAATCGGAAATTTCCCGCGGAACACGAATATTACGATTATAAGCCCGTAGTACCCTTAGGTTGAGAAAATTGGTTACATTTTTTTTTCGTTAAATAAGGCTTTGTAGCGATGTTGCACAATCGGACACTTGCAGCGCAACAGGAATATGATGATTATAAGCCCGTAGTACCCTTAGGTTGAGAAAATTGGTTAAATTTTGTTTTCGTTCAATAAGGCTTTGTAGCGATGTTGCACAATCGGACACTTGCAGCGCAACGCGAGTATGATGATTATAAGCCCGTAGTACCCTTAGGTTGAAAAAATTGGTCGAATTTTGTTTTCGTTTAATAACGCTTTGTAGCGATGTTGCACAATCGGACACTTGCAGCGCAACACGAATATGATGATTATAAGCCCGTAGTTCCCTTAGGTTGACAAAATCGGTCGAAATTTTTTTTCGTCCTATAAGGCTTTGTAGCGATGGCTCGCAATCGGAAATTTCCCGCGGAACACGAATATTATGATTATAAGCCCGTAGTACCCTTAGGTTGAGAAAATTGGTTACATTTTTTTTTCGTTAAATAAGGCTTTGTAGCGATGTTGCATAATCGGACACTTGCAGCGCAACAGGAATATGATGATTATAAGCCCGTAGTACCCTTAGGTTGAGAAAATTGGTTAAATTTTGTTGAGTTCAATAACGCTTTGTAGCGATGTTGCACAATCGGACACTTGCAGCGCAACACGAATATGATGATTATAAGCCCGTAGTACCCTTAGGTTGACAAAATCGGTCGAAATTTTTTTTCGTCCAATAAGGCTTTGTAGCGATGTCTCGCAATCGGACACTTGCAGCGCAACACGAATATGATGATTATAAGCCCGTAGTACCCTTAGGTTGATAAAATTGGTTAAATTTTTGTTTCGTTCAATAACGCTTTGTAGCGATGTTGCACAATCGGACACTTGCAGCGCAACACGAATATGATGATTATAAGCCCGTAGTACCCTTAGGTTGAAAAAATTGGTTAAATTTTGTTGAGTTCAATAACGCTTTGTAGCGATGTTGCACAATCGGACACTTGCAGCGCAACACGAATATGATGATTATAAGCCCGTAGTACCCTTAGGTTGACAAAATCGGTCGAAATTTTTTTTCGTCCAATAAGGCTTTGTAGCGATGTCTCGCAATCGGACACTTGCAGCGCAACACGAATATGATGATTATAAGCCCGTAGTACCCTTAGGTTGATAAAATTGGTTAAATTTTTGTTTCGTTCAATAACGCTTTGTAGCGATGTTGCACAATCGGACACTTGCAGCGCAACACGAATATGATGATTATAAGCCCGTAGTACCCTTAGGTTGAAAAAATCGGTCGAATTTTGTTTTCGTTCAATAACGCTTTGTAGCGATGTTGCACAATCGGACACTTGCAGCGCAACACGAATATGATGATTATAAGCCCGTAGTACCCTTAGGTTAACAAAATCGGTCGAATTTTTTTTTCGTTCAATAAGGCTTTGCAGCGATGTTGTGCAATCGGTCACTTGCAGCGCAACACGAACATGATGATTATAAGCCCGTAGTACCCTTAGGTTGACAAAATCGGTCGAAATTTTTTTTCGTTCAATAAGGCTTTGTAGCGATGTTGCACAATCAGACACTTGCAGCGCGACACGAATATGATGATTATAAGCCCGTAGTAAGTACCCTTAGGTTGAAAAAATTGGTCGAATTTTGTTTTCGTTTAATAACGTTTTGTAGCGATGTTGAACAATCGGACACTTGCAGCGCAACACGAATATGATGATTATAAGCCCGTAGTACCCTTAGGTTGACAAAATCGGTCGAAATTTTTTTTCGTCCAATAAGGCTTTGTAGCGATGGCTCGCAATCGGAAATTTCCCGCGGAACACGAATATTATGATTATAAGCCCGTAGTACCCTTAGGTTGACAAAATCGGTCGAAATTTCTTTTCGTCCAATAAGGCTTTGTAGCGATGTTGCACAATCGGACACTTGCAGCGCAACACGAATATGATGATTATAAGCCCGTAGTACCCTTAGGTTGAGAAAATTGGTTAAATTTTTTTTTCGTTCAATAACGCTTTGTAGCGATGTTGCACAATCGGACACTTGCAGCGCAACACGAATATGATGATTATAAGCCCGTAGTACCCTTAGGTTGACCAAATCGGTCGAAATTTTTGTTCGTCCAATAAGGCTTTGTAGCGATGTCTCGCAATCGGACACTTGCAGCGCAACACGAATATGATGATTATAAGCCCGTAGTACCCTTAGGTTGATAAAATTGGTTAAATTTTGTTTTCGTTCAATAACGCTTTGTAGCGATGTTGCACAATCGGACACTTGCAGCGCAACACGAATATGATGATTATAAGCCCCTAGTACCCTTAGGTTGAAAAAATCGGTCGAATTTTTTTCTCGTTCAATAAGGCTTTGTAGCGATGTTGCACAATCAGACACTTGCAGCGCAACACGAATATGATGATTATAAGCCCGTAGTACCCTTAGGTTGACAAAATCGGTCGAAATTTTTTTTCGTCCAATAAGGCTTTGTAGCGATGGCTCGCAATCGGAAATTTCCCGCGGAACACGAATATTACGATTATAAGCCCGTAGTACCCTTAGGTTGAGAAAATTGGTTACATTTTTTTTTCGTTAAATAAGGCTTTGTAGCGATGTTGCACAATCGGACACTTGCAGCGCAACAGGAATATGATGATTATAAGCCCGTAGTACCCTTAGGTTGAGAAAATTGGTTAAATTTTGTTTTCGTTCAATAAGGCTTTGTAGCGATGTTGCACAATCGGACACTTGCAGCGCAACGCGAGTATGATGATTATAAGCCCGTAGTACCCTTAGGTTGAAAAAATTGGTCGAATTTTGTTTTCGTTTAATAACGCTTTGTAGCGATGTTGCACAATCGGACACTTGCAGCGCAACACGAATATGATGATTATAAGCCCGTAGTTCCCTTAGGTTGACAAAATCGGTCGAAATTTTTTTTCGTCCTATAAGGCTTTGTAGCGATGGCTCGCAATCGGAAATTTCCCGCGGAACACGAATATTATGATTATAAGCCCGTAGTACCCTTAGGTTGAGAAAATTGGTTACATTTTTTTTTCGTTAAATAAGGCTTTGTAGCGATGTTGCATAATCGGACACTTGCAGCGCAACAGGAATATGATGATTATAAGCCCGTAGTACCCTTAGGTTGAGAAAATTGGTTAAATTTTGTTGAGTTCAATAACGCTTTGTAGCGATGTTGCACAATCGGACACTTGCAGCGCAACACGAATATGATGATTATAAGCCCGTAGTACCCTTAGGTTGACAAAATCGGTCGAAATTTTTTTTCGTCCAATAAGGCTTTGTAGCGATGTCTCGCAATCGGACACTTGCAGCGCAACACGAATATGATGATTATAAGCCCGTAGTACCCTTAGGTTGATAAAATTGGTTAAATTTTTGTTTCGTTCAATAACGCTTTGTAGCGATGTTGCACAATCGGACACTTGCAGCGCAACACGAATATGATGATTATAAGCCCGTAGTACCCTTAGGTTGAAAAAATCGGTCGAATTTTGTTTTCGTTCAATAACGCTTTGTAGCGATGTTGCACAATCGGACACTTGCAGCGCAACACGAATATGATGATTATAAGCCCGTAGTACCCTTAGGTTAACAAAATCGGTCGAATTTTTTTTTCGTTCAATAAGGCTTTGCAGCGATGTTGTGCAATCGGTCACTTGCAGCGCAACACGAACATGATGATTATAAGCCCGTAGTACCCTTAGGTTGACAAAATCGGTCGAAATTTTTTTTCGTTCAATAAGGCTTTGTAGCGATGTTGCACAATCAGACACTTGCAGCGCGACACGAATATGATGATTATAAGCCCGTAGTAAGTACCCTTAGGTTGAAAAAATTGGTCGAATTTTGTTTTCGTTTAATAACGTTTTGTAGCGATGTTGAACAATCGGACACTTGCAGCGCAACACGAATATGATGATTATAAACCCGTAGTACCCTTAGGTTGACAAAATCGGTCGAAATTTTTTTTCGTCCAATAAGGCTTTGTAGCGATGTTGCACAATCGGACACTTGCAGCGCAACACGAATATGATGATTATAAGCCGGTAGTACCCTTAGGTTGAGAAAATTGGTTAAATTTTGTTTTCGTTCAATAACGCTTTGTAGCGATGTTGCACAATCGGAAACTTGCAGCGCAACACGAATATGATGATTATAAGCCCGTAGTACCCTTAGGTTGACCAAATCGGTCGAAATTTTTGTTCGTCCAATAAGGCTTTGTAGCGATGGCTCGCAATCGGAAATTTCCCGCGGAACACGAATATTACGATTATAAGCCCGTAGTACCCTTAGGTTGAGAAAATCGGTTACATTTTTTTTTCGTTAAATAAGGCTTTGTAGCGATGTTGCACAATCGGACACTTGCAGCGCAACAGGAATATGATGATTATAAGCCCGTAGTACCCTTAGGTTGAGAAAATTGGTTAAATTTTGTTTTCGTTCAATAAGGCTTTGTAGCGATGTTGCACAATCGGACACTTGCAGCGCAACGCGAGTATGATGATTATAAGCCCGTAGTACCCTTAGGTTGAAAAAATTGGTCGAATTTTGTTTTCGTTTAATAACGCTTTGTAGCGATGTTGCACAATCGGACACTTGCAGCGCAACACGAATATGATGATTATAAGCCCGTAGTACCCTTAGGTTGACAAAATCGGTCGAAATTTTTTTTCGTCCTATAAGGCTTTGTAGCGATGGCTCGCAATCGGAAATTTCCCGCGGAACACGAATATTATGATTATAAGCCCGTAGTACCCTTAGGTTGAGAAAATTGGTTACATTTTTTTTTCGTTAAATAAGGCTTTGTAGCGATGTTGCATAATCGGACACTTGCAGCGCAACAGGAATATGATGATTATAAGCCCGTAGTACCCTTAGGTTGAGAAAATTGGTTAAATTTTGTTGAGTTCAATAACGCTTTGTAGCGATGTTGCACAATCGGACACTTGCAGCGCAACACGAATATGATGATTATAAGCCCGTAGTACCCTTAGGTTGACAAAATCGGTCGAAATTTTTTTTCGTCCAATAAGGCTTTGTAGCGATGTCTCGCAATCGGACACTTGCAGCGCAACACGAATATGATGATTATAAGCCCGTAGTACCCTTAGGTTGATAAAATTGGTAAAATTTTTGTTTCGTTCAATAACGCTTTGTAGCGATGTTGCACAATCGGACACTTGCAGCGCAACACGAATATGATGATTATAAGCCCGTAGTACCCTTAGGTTGAAAAAATCGGTCGAATTTTGTTTTCGTTCAATAACGCTTTGTAGCGATGTTGCACAATCGGACACTTGCAGCGCAACACGAATATGATGATTATAAGCCCGTAGTACCCTTAGGTTAACAAAATCGGTCGAATTTTTTTTTCGTTCAATAAGGCTTTGCAGCGATGTTGTGCAATCGGTCACTTGCAGCGCAACACGAACATGATGATTATAAGCCCGTAGTACCCTTAGGTTGACAAAATCGGTCGAAATTTTTTTTCGTTCAATAAGGCTTTGTAGCGATGTTGCACAATCAGACACTTGCAGCGCGACACGAATATGATGATTATAAGCCCGTAGTAAGTACCCTTAGGTTGAAAAAATTGGTCGAATTTTGTTTTCGTTTAATAACGTTTTGTAGCGATGTTGAACAATCGGACACTTGCAGCGCAACACGAATATGATGATTATAAGCCCGTAGTACCCTTAGGTTGACAAAATCGGTCGAAATTTTTTTTCGTCCAATAAGGCTTTGTAGCGATGGCTCGCAATCGGAAATTTCCCGCGGAACACGAATATTATGATTATAAGCCCGTAGTACCCTTAGGTTGACAAAATCGGTCGAAATTTCTTTTCGTCCAATAAGGCTTTGTAGCGATGTTGCACAATCGGACACTTGCAGCGCAACACGAATATGATGATTATAAGCCCGTAGTACACTTAGGTTGAGAAAATTGGTTAAATTTTGTTGAGTTCAATAACGCTTTGTAGCGATGTTGCACAATCGGACACTTGCAGCGCAACATTAATATGATGATTATAAGCCCGTAGTACCCTTAGGTTGAAAAAATCGGTCGAATTTTTTTTTCGTTCAATAAGGCTTTGTAGCGATGTTGCACAATCAGACACTTGCAGCGCGACACGAATATGATGATTATAAGCCCGTAGTACCCTTAGGTTGACAAAATCGGTCGAATTTTGTTTTCGTTTAATAACGCTTTGTAGCGATGTTGCACAATCGGACACTTGCAGCGCAACACGAATATGATGATTATAAGCCCGTAGTACTCTTAGGTTGACAAAATCGGTCGAAATTTTTTTTCGTCCTATAAGGCTTTGTAGCGATGGCTCGCAATCGGAAATTTCCCGCGGAACACGAATATTATGATTATAAGCCCGTAGTACCCTTAGGTTGAGAAAATTGGTTACATTTTTTTTTCGTTAAATAAGGCTTTGTAGCGATGTTGCATAATCGGACACTTGCAGCGCAACAGGAATATGATGATTATAAGCCCGTAGTACCCTTAGGTTGAGAAAATTGGTTAAATTTTGTTGAGTTCAATAACGCTTTGTAGCGATGTTGCACAATCGGACACTTGCAGCGCAACACGAATATGATGATTATAAGCCCGTAGTACCCTTAGGTTGACAAAATCGGTCGAAATTTTTTTTCGTCCAATAAGGCTTTGTAGCGATGTCTCGCAATCGGACACTTGCAGCGCAACACGAATATGATGATTATAAGCCCGTAGTACCCTTAGGTTGATAAAATTGGTTAAATTTTTGTTTCGTTCAATAACGCTTTGTAGCGATGTTGCACAATCGGACACTTGCAGCGCAACACGAATATGATGATTATAAGCCCGTAGTACCCTTAGGTTGAAAAAATCGGTCGAATTTTGTTTTCGTTCAATAACGCTTTGTAGCGATGTTGCACAATCGGACACTTGCAGCGCAACACGAATATGATGATTATAAGCCCGTAGTACCCTTAGGTTAACAAAATCGGTCGAATTTTTTTTTCGTTCAATAAGGCTTTGCAGCGATGTTGTGCAATCGGTCACTTGCAGCGCAACACGAACATGATGATTATAAGCCCGTAGTACCCTTAGGTTGACAAAATCGGTCGAAATTTTTTTTCGTTCAATAAGGCTTTGTAGCGATGTTGCACAATCAGACACTTGCAGCGCGACACGAATATGATGATTATAAGCCCGTAGTAAGTACCCTTAGGTTGAAAAAATTGGTCGAATTTTGTTTTCGTTTAATAACGCTTTGTAGCGATGTTGCACAATCGGACACTTGCAGCGCAACACGAATATGATGATTATAAGCCCGTAGTACCCTTAGGTTGAGAAAATTGGTCTAAATTTTGTTTTCGTCCAATAACGCTTTACAGCGATGTTGCACAATCGGACACTTCCAGCACAACACGACTATGATGATTATAAGCCCGTAGTACCCTTAGGTTGAGAAAATTGGTCGAATTTTGTTTTCGTTTAATAACGTTTTGTAGCGATGTTGCACAATCGGACACTTGCAGTGCAACACGAACATGATGATTATAAGCCCGTAGTACCCTTAGGTTGACAAAATCGGTCGAAATTTGTTTTCGTCCAATAAGGCTTTGTAGCGATGGCTCGCAATCGGAAATTTCCCGCGGAACACGAATATTATGATTATAAGCCCGTAGTACCGTTAGGTTGAAAAAATCGGTTAAATTTTTTTTTCGTTCAATAACGCTTTGTAGCGATGTTGCACAATCGGACACTTGCAGCGCAACACGATTATGATAATTATAAGCCCGTAGTACCCTTAGGTTGAAAAAATCGGTCGAATTTTTTTTTCGTTTAATAAGGCTTTGTAGCGATGTTGCACAATCAGACACTTGCAGCGCGACACGAATATGATGATTATAAGCCCGTAGTACCCTTAGGTTGAAAAAATTGGTCGAATTTTTTTTTCGTTCAATAACGCTTTGTAGCGATGTTGCACAATCGGACACTTGCAGTGCAACACGAATATGATAATTATAAGCCCGTAGTACCCTTAGGTTGAAAAAATCGGTCGAATTTTTTTTTCGTTCAATAAGGCTTTGTAGCGATGTTGCACAATCGGAAACTTGCAGCGCAACATTAATATGATGATTATAAGCCCGTAGTACCCTTAGGTTGAAAAAATCGGTCGAATTTTTTTTTCGTTCAATAAGGCTTTGTAGCGATGTTGCACAATCAGACACTTGCAGCGCGACACGAATATGATGATTATAAGCCCGTAGTACCCTTAGGTTGAAAAAATTGGTCGAATTTTGTTTTCGTTTAATAACGCTTTGTAGCGATGTTGCACAATCGGACACTTGCAGCGCAACACGAATATGATGATTATAAGCCCGTAGTACCCTTAGGTTGAAAAAATCGGTCGAATTTTTTTTTCGTTCAATAACGCTTTGTAGCGATGTTGCACAATCGGACACTTGCAGCGCAACACGAATATGATGATTATAAGCCCGTAGTACCCTTAGGTTGATAAAATTGGTTAAATTTTTGTTTCGTTCAATAACGCTTTGTAGCGATGTTGCACAATCGGACACTTGCAGCGCAACACGAATATGATGATTATAAGCCCGTAGTACCCTTAGGTTGAAAAAATCGGTCGAATTTTGTTTTCGTTCAATAACGCTTTGTAGCGATGTTGCACAATCGGACACTTGCAGTGCAACACGAATATGATAATTATAAGCCCGTAGTACCCTTAGGTTGAAAAAAGCGGTCGAATTTTTTTTTCGTTCAATAAGGCTTTGTAGCGATGTTGCACAATCGGAAACTTGCAGCGCAACATGAATATGATGATTATAAGCCCGTAGTACCCTTAGGTTGACAAAATCGGTCGAAATTTCGTTTCGTCCAATAAGGCTTTGTAGCGATGTTGCACAATCGGACACTTGCAGCGCAACACGAATATGATGATTATAAGCCCGTAGTACCCTTAGGTTGACAAAATCGGTCGAATTTTTTTTTCGTTCAATAAGGCTTTGCAGCGATGTTGTGCAATCGGTCACTTGCAGCGCAACACGAATATGATGATTATAAACCCGTAGTACCCTTAGGTTGAGAAAATTGGTTACATTTTTTTTTCGTTCAATAACGCTTTGTAGCGATGTTGCACAATCGGACACTTGCAGCGCAATACGAATATGATGATTATAAGCCCGTAGTACCCTTAGGTTGACAAAATCGGTCGAATTTTTTTTTCGTTCAATAAGGCTTTGCAGCGATGTTGTGCAATCGGTCACTTGCAGCGCAACACGAATATGATGATTATAAGCCCGTAGTACCCTTAGGTTGACAAAATCGGTCGAAATTTTTTTTCATCCAATAAGGCTTTGTAGCGATGTCTCGCAATCGGACACTTGCAGCGCAACACGAATATGATGATTATAAGCCCGTAGTACCCTTAGGTTGATAAAATTGGTTAAATTTTGTTTTCGTTCAATAACGCTTTGTAGCGATGTTGCACAATCGGACACTTGCAGCGCAACACGAATATGATGATTATAAGCCCGTAGTACCCTTAGGTTGAAAAAATCGGTCGAATTTTTTTTTCGTTCAATAACGCTTTGTAGCGATGTTGCACAATCGGACACTTGCAGCGCAACACGAATATGATAATTATAAGCCCGTAGTACCCTTAGGTTGAAAAAATCGGTCGAATTTTTTTTTCGTTCAATAAGGCTTTGTAGCGATGTTGCACAATCAGACACTTGCAGCGCGACACGAATATGATGATTATAAGCCCGTAGTACCCTTAGGTTGAAAAAATTGGTCGAATTTTGTTTTCGTTTAATAACGTTTTGTAGCGATGTTGCACAATCGGACACTTGCAGCGCAACACGAACATGATGATTATAAGCCCGTAGTACCCTTAGGTTGACAAAATCGGTCGAAATTTTTTTTCGTCCAATAAGGCTTTGTAGCGATGGCTCGCAATCGCAAATTTCCCGCGGAACACGAATATTATGATTATAAGCCCGTAGTACCCTTAGGTTGATAAAATTGGTTAAATTTTTTTTTCGTTCAATAACGCTTTGTAGCGATGTTGCACAATCGGACACTTGCAGCGCAACACGAATATGATGATTATAAGCCCGTAGTACCCTTAGGTTGAAAAAATCGGTCGAATTTTTGTTTCGTTTAATAACGCTTTGTAGCGATGTTGCACAATCGGACACTTGCAGGGCAACACGAATATGATGATTATAAGCCCGTAGTACCCTTAGGTTGACAAAATCGGTCGAAATTTTGTTTCGTCCAATAAGGCTTTGTAGCGATGGCTCGCAATCGGAAATTTCCCGCGGAACACGAATATGATGATTATAAGCCCGTAGTACCCTTAGGTTGAAAAAATCGGTCGAATTTTTTTTTCGTTCAATAACGCTTTGTAGCGATGTTGCACAATCGGAGACTTGCAGCGCAACACGAATATGATGATTATAAGCCCGTAGTACCCTTAGGTTGAGAAAATTGGTCTAAATTTTGTTTTCGTCCAATAACGCTTTACAGCGATGTTGCACAATCGGACACTTCCAGCACAACACGACTATGATGATTATAAGCCCGTAGTACCCTTAGGTTGAGAAAATTGGTTAAATTTTGTTTTCGTTCAATAAGGCTTTGTAGCGATGTTGCACAATCGGACACTTGCAGCGCAACGCGAGTATGATGATTATAAGCCCGTAGTACCCTTAGGTTGACAAAATCGGTCGAAATTTCTTTTCGTCCAATAAGGCTTTGTAGCGATGTTGCACAATCGGACACTTGCAGCGCAACACGAATATGATGATTATAAGCCCCTAGTACCCTTAGGTTGAAAAAATCGGTCGAATTTTTTTTTCGTTCAATAAGGCTTTGTAGCGATGTTGCACAATCAGACACTTGCAGCGCGACACGAATATGATGATTATAAGCCCGTAGTACCCTTAGGTTGAAAAAATCGGTCGAATTTTTTTTTCGTTCAATAACGCTTTGTAGCGATGTTGCACAATCGGACACTTGCAGCGCAACACGAATATGATGATTATAAGCCCGTAGTACCCTTAGGTTGAGAAAATTGGTCTAAATTTTGTTTTCGTCCAATAACGCTTTACAGCGATGTTGCACAATCGGACCCTTCCAGCACAACACGAATATGATGATTATAAGCCCGTAGTACCCTTAGGTTGAGAAAATTGGTTAAATTTTTTTTTCGTTCAATAACGCTTTGTAGCGATGTTGCACAATCGGACACTTGCAGCGCAACACGAATATGATGATTATAAGCCCGTAGTACCCTTAGGTTGACCAAATCGGTCGAAATTTTTTTTCGTCCAATAAGGCTTTGTAGCGATGTCTCGCAATCGGACACTTGCAGCGCAACACGAATATGATGATTATAAGCCCGTAGTACCCTTAGGTTGATAAAATTGGTTAAATTTTGTTTTCGTTCAATAACGCTTTGTAGCGATGTTGCACAATCGGACACTTGCAGCGCAACACGAATATGATGATTATAAGCCCGTAGTACCCTTAGGTTGAAAAAATCGGTCGAATTTTTTTTTCGTTCAATAACGCTTTGTAGCGATGTTGCACAATCGGACACTTGCAGCGCAACACGAATATGATGATTATAAGCCCGTAGTACCCTTAGGTTGACAAAATCGGTCGAAATTTTTTTTCGTCCAATAAGGCTTTGTAGCGATGGCTCGCAATCGCAAATTTCCCGCGGAACACGAATATTATGATTATAAGCCCGTAGTACCCTTAGGTTGATAAAATTGGTTAAATTTTTTTTTCGTTCAATAACGCTTTGTAGCGATGTTGCACAATCGGACACTTGCAGCGCAACACGAATATGATGATTATAAGCCCGTAGTACCCTTAGGTTGAAAAAATCGGTCGAATTTTTGTTTCGTTTAATAACGCTTTGTAGCGATGTTGCACAATCGGACACTTCCAGCGCAACACGAATATGATGATTATAAGCCCGTAGTACCCTTAGGTTGACAAAATCGGTCGAAATTTTGTTTCGTCCAATAAGGCTTTGTAGCGATGGCTCGCAATCGGAAATTTCCCGCGGAACACGAATATGATGATTATAAGCCCGTAGTACCCTTAGGTTGAAAAAATCGGTCGAATTTTTTTTTCGTTCAATAACACTTTGTAGCGATGTTGCACAATCGGAGACTTGCAGCGCAACACGAATATGATGATTATAAGCCCGTAGTACCCTTAGGTTGAGAAAATTGGTCTAAATTTTGTTTTCGTCCAATAACGCTTTACAGCGATGTTGCACAATCGGACACTTCCAGCACAACACGACTATGATGATTATAAGCCCGTAGTACCCTTAGGTTGAGAAAATTGGTTAAATTTTGTTTTCGTTCAATAAGGCTTTGTAGCGATGTTGCACAATCGGACACTTGCAGCGCAACGCGAGTATGATGATTATAAGCCCGTAGTACCCTTAGGTTGACAAAATCGGTCGAAATTTCTTTTCGTCCAATAAGGCTTTGTAGCGATGTTGCACAATCGGACACTTGCAGCGCAACACGAATATGATGATTATAAGCCCCTAGTACCCTTAGGTTGAAAAAATCGGTCGAATTTTTTTTTCGTTCAATAAGGCTTTGTAGCGATGTTGCACAATCAGACACTTGCAGCGCGACACGAATATGATGATTATAAGCCCGTAGTACCCTTAGGTTGAAAAAATTGGTCGAATTTTGTTTTCGTTTAATAACGTTTTGTAGCGATGTTGCACAATCGGACACTTGCAGCGCAACACGAATATGATGATTATAAGCCCGTAGTACCCGTAGGTTGAGAAAATTGGTTAAATTTTTTTTTCGTTCAATAACGCTTTGTAGCGATGTTGCACAATCGGACACTTGCAGCGCAACACGAATATGATGATTATAAGCCCGTAGTACCCTTAGGTTGAAAAAATCGGTCGAATTTTTTTTTCGTTCAATAACGCTTTGTAGCGATGTTGCACAATCGGACACTTGCAGTGCAACACGAATATGATAATTATAAGCCCGTAGTACCCTTAGGTTGACAAAATCGGTCGAAATTTCGTTTCGTCCAATAAGGCTTTGTAGCGATGTTGCACAATCGGACACTTGCAGCGCAACACGAATATGATGATTATAAGCCCGTAGTACCCTTAGGTTGACAAAATCGGTCGAATTTTTTTTTCGTTCAATAAGGCTTTGCAGCGATGTTGTGCAATCGGTCACTTGCAGCGCAACACGAATATGATGATTATAAACCCGTAGTACCCTTAGGTTGAGAAAATTGGTTACATTTTTTTTTCGTTCAATAACGCTTTGTAGCGATGTTGCACAATCGGACACTTGCAGCGCAATACGAATATGATGATTATAAGCCCGTAGTACCCTTAGGTTGACAAAATCGGTCGAATTTTTTTTTCGTTCAATAAGGCTTTGTAGCGATGTTGTGCAATCGGTCACTTGCAGCGCAACACGAATATGATGATTATAAGCCCGTAGTACCCTTAGGTTGACAAAATCGGTCGAAATTTTTTTTCGTCCAATAAGGCTTTGTAGCGATGTCTCGCAATCGGACACTTGCAGCGCAACACGAATATGATGATTATAAGCCCGTAGTACCCTTAGGTTGATAAAATTGGTTAAATTTTGTTTTCGTTCAATAACGCTTTGTAGCGATGTTGCACAATCGGACACTTGCAGCGCAACACGAATATGATGATTATAAGCCCGTAGTACCCTTAGGTTGAAAAAATCGGTCGAATTTTTTTTTCGTTCAATAACGCTTTGTAGCGATGTTGCACAATCGGACACTTGCAGCGCAACACGAATATGATAATTATAAGCCCGTAGTACCCTTAGGTTGAAAAAATCGGTCGAAATTTTGTTTCGTCCAATAAGGCTTTGTAGCGATGTCTCGCAATCGGACACTTGCAGCGCAACACGAATATGATGATTACAAGCCCGTAGTACCCTTAGGTTGAAAAAATCGGTCGAATTTTTTTTTCGTTCAATAACGCTTTGTAGCGATGTTGCACAATCGGACACTTGCAGCGCAACACGAATATGATAATTATAAGCCCGTAGTACCCTTAGGTTGAAAAAATCGGTCGAATTTTTTTTTCGTTTAATAAGGCTTTGTAGCGATGTTGCACAATCAGACACTTGCAGCGCGACACGAATATGATGATTATAAGCCCGTAGTACCCTTAGGTTGAAAAAATCGGTCGAATTTTTTTTTCGTTCAATAAGGCTTTGTAGCGATGTTGCACAATTGGAAACTTGCAGCGCAACATGAATATGATGATTATAAGCCCGTAGTACCCTTAGGTTGACAAAATCGGTCGAAATTTCTTTTCGTCCAATAAGGCTTTGTAGCGATGTTGCACAATCGGACACTTGCAGCGCAACACGAATATGATGATTATAAGCCCCTAGTACCCTTAGGTTGAAAAAATCGGTCGAATTTTTTTTTCGTTCAATAAGGCTTTGTAGCGATGTTGCACAATCAGACACTTGCAGCGCGACACGAATATGATGATTATAAGCCCGTAGTACCCTTAGGTTGAAAAAATTGGTCGAATTTTGTTTTCGTTTAATAACGCTTTGTAGCGATGTTGCACAATCGGACACTTGCAGCGCAACACGAATATGATGATTATAAGCCCGTAGTACCCTTAGGTTGAAAAAATCGGTCGAATTTTTTTTTCGTTCAATAACGCTTTGTAGCGATGTTGCACAATCGGAGACTTGCAGCGCAACACGAATATGATGATTATAAGCCCGTAGTACCCTTAGGTTGAGAAAATTGGTCTAAATTTTGTTTTCGTCCAATAACGCTTTACAGCGATGTTGCACAATCGGACACTTCCAGCACAACACGACTATGATGATTATAAGCCCGTAGTACCCTTAGGTTGAGAAAATTGGTTAAATTTTGTTTTCGTTCAATAAGGCTTTGTAGCGATGTTGCACAATCGGACACTTGCAGCGCAACGCGAGTATGATGATTATAAGCCCGTAGTACCCTTAGGTTGACAAAATCGGTCGAAATTTCTTTTCGTCCAATAAGGCTTTGTAGCGATGTTGCACAATCGGACACTTGCAGCGCAACACGAATATGATGATTATAAGCCCCTAGTACCCTTAGGTTGAAAAAATCGGTCGAATTTTTTTTTCGTTCAATAAGGCTTTGTAGCGATGTTGCACAATCAGACACTTGCAGCGCGACACGAATATGATGATTATAAGCCCGTAGTACCCTTAGGTTAAAAAATTGGTCGAATTTTGTTTTCGTTTAATAACGCTTTGTAGCGATGTTGCACAATCGGACACTTGCAGCGCAACACGAATATGATGATTATAAGCCCGTAGTACCCTTAGGTTGAAAAAATCGGTCGAATTTTTTTTTCGTTCAATAACGCTTTGTAGCGATGTTGCACAATCGGACACTTGCAGCGCAACACGAATATGATGATTATAAGCCCGTAGTACCCTTAGGTTGAGAAAATTGGTCTAAATTTTGTTTTCGTCCAATAACGCTTTACAGCGATGTTGCACAATCGGACACTTCCAGCACAACACGACTATGATGATTATAAGCCCGTAGTACCCTTAGGTTGAGAAAATTGGTTAAATTTTGTTTTCGTTCAATAAGGCTTTGTAGCGATGTTGCACAATCGGACACTTGCAGCGCAACGCGAGTATGATGATTATAAGCCCGTAGTACCCTTAGGTTGACAAAATCGGTCGAATTTTTTTTTCGTTCAATAAGGCTTTGCAGCGATGTTGTGCAATCGGTCACTTGCAGCGCAACACGAATATGATGATTATAAACCCGTAGTACCCTTAGGTTGAGAAAATTGGTCTAAATTTTGTTTTCGTCCAATAACGCTTTACAGCGATGTTGCACAATCGGACCCTTCCAGCACAACACGAATATGATGATTATAAGCCCGTAGTACCCTTAGGTTGAGAAAATTGGTTAAATTTTTTTTTCGTTCAATAACGCTTTGTAGCGATGTTGCACAATCGGACACTTGCAGCGCAACACGAATATGATGATTATAAGCCCGTAGTACCCTTAGGTTGACCAAATCGGTCGAAATTTTTTTTCGTCCAATAAGGCTTTGTAGCGATGTCTCGCAATCGGACACTTGCAGCGCAACACGAATATGATGATTATAAGCCCGTAGTACCCTTAGGTTGATAAAATTGGTTAAATTTGTTTTTCGTTCAATAACGCTTTGTAGCGATGTTGCACAATCGGACACTTGCAGCGCAACAGGAATATGATGATTATAAGCCCGTAGTACCCTTAGGTTGAGAAAATTGGTTAAATTTTGTTGAGTTCAATAACGCTTTGTAGCGATGTTGCACAATCGGACACTTGCAGCGCAACACGAATATGATGATTATAAGCCCGTAGTACCCTTAGGTTGACAAAATCGGTCGAAATTTTGTTTCGTCCAATAAGGCTTTGTAGCGATGTCTCGCAATCGGACGCTTGCAGCGCAACACGAATATGATGATTATAAGCCCGTAGTACCCTTAGGTTGATAAAATTGGTTAAATTTTTTTTTCGTTCAATAACGCTTTGTAGCGATGTTGCACAATCGGACACTTGCAGCGCAACACGAATATGATAATTATAAGCCCGTAGTACCCTTAGGTTGAAAAAATCGGTCGAATTTTTTTTTCGTTCAATAAGGCTTTGTAGCGATGTTGCACAATCAGACACTTGCAGCGCGACACGAATATGATGATTATAAGCCCGTAGTACCCTTAGGTTGAAAAAATTGGTCGAATTTTGTTTTCGTTTAATAACGTTTTGTAGCGATGTGGCACAATCGGACACTTGCAGCGCAACACGAATATGATGATTATAAGCCCGTAGTACCCGTAGGTTGAGAAAATTGGTTAAATTTTTTTTTCGTTCAATAACGCTTTGTAGCGATGTTGCACAATCGGACACTTGCAGCGCAACACGAATATGATGATTATAAGCCCGTAGTACCCTTAGGTTGACAAAATCGGTCGAAATTTTTTTTCGTCCAATAAGGCTTTGTAGCGATGGCTCGCAATCGCAAATTTCCCGCGGAACACGAATATTATGATTATAAGCCCGTAGTACCCTTAGGTTGATAAAATTGGTTAAATTTTGTTTTCGTTCAATAAGGCTTTGTAGCGATGTTGCACAATCGGACACTTGCAGCGCAACGCGAGTATGATGATTATAAGCCCGTAGTACCCTTAGGTTGACAAAATCGGTCGAATTTTTTTTTCGTTTAATAAGGCTTTGTAGCGATGTTGCACAATCAGACACTTGCAGCGCGACACGAATATGATGATTATAAGCCCGTAGTACCCTTAGGTTGAAAAAATCGGTCGAATTTTTTTTTCGTTCAATAAGGCTTTGTAGCGATGTTGCACAATTGGAAACTTGCAGCGCAACATGAATATGATGATTATAAGCCCGTAGTACCCTTAGGTTGACAAAATCGGTCGAAATTTCTTTTCGTCCAATAAGGCTTTGTAGCGATGTTGCACAATCGGACACTTGCAGCGCAACACGAATATGATGATTATAAGCCCCTAGTACCCTTAGGTTGAAAAAATCGGTCGAATTTTTTTTTCGTTCAATAAGGCTTTGTAGCGATGTTGCACAATCAGACACTTGCAGCGCGACACGAATATGATGATTATAAGCCCGTAGTACCCTTAGGTTGAAAAAATTGGTCGAATTTTGTTTTCGTTTAATAACGCTTTGTAGCGATGTTGCACAATCGGACACTTGCAGCGCAACACGAATATGATGATTATAAGCCCGTAGTACCCTTAGGTTGAAAAAATCGGTCGAATTTTTTTTTCGTTCAATAACGCTTTGTAGCGATGTTGCACAATCGGAGACTTGCAGCGCAACACGAATATGATGATTATAAGCCCGTAGTACCCTTAGGTTGAGAAAATTGGTCTAAATTTTGTTTTCGTCCAATAACGCTTTACAGCGATGTTGCACAATCGGACACTTCCAGCACAACACGACTATGATGATTATAAGCCCGTAGTACCCTTAGGTTGAGAAAATTGGTTAAATTTTGTTTTCGTTCAATAAGGCTTTGTAGCGATGTTGCACAATCGGACACTTGCAGCGCAACGCGAGTATGATGATTATAAGCCCGTAGTACCCTTAGGTTGACAAAATCGGTCGAAATTTCTTTTCGTCCAATAAGGCTTTGTAGCGATGTTGCACAATCGGACACTTGCAGCGCAACACGAATATGATGATTATAAGCCCCTAGTACCCTTAGGTTGAAAAAATCGGTCGAATTTTGTTTTCGTTCAATAAGGCTTTGTAGCGATGTTGCACAATCAGACACTTGCAGCGCGACACGAATATGATGATTATAAGCCCGTAGTACCCTTAGGTTGAAAAAATTGGTCGAATTTTGTTTTCGTTTAATAACGCTTTGTAGCGATGTTGCACAATCGGACACTTGCAGCGCAACACGAATATGATGATTATAAGCCCGTAGTACCCTTAGGTTGAAAAAATCGGTCGAATTTTTTTTTCGTTCAATAACGCTTTGTAGCGATGTTGCACAATCGGACACTTGCAGCGCAACACGAATATGATGATTATAAGCCCGTAGTACCCTTAGGTTGAGAAAATTGGTCTAAATTTTGTTTTCGTCCAATAACGCTTTACAGCGATGTTGCACAATCGGACACTTCCAGCACAACACGACTATGATGATTAGAAGCCCGTAGTACCCTTAGGTTGAGAAAATTGGTTAAATTTTGTTTTCGTTCAATAAGGCTTTGTAGCGATGTTGCACAATCGGACACTTGCAGCGCAACGCGAGTATGATGATTATAAGCCCGTAGTACCCTTAGGTTGACAAAATCGGTCGAATTTGTTTTTCGTTCAATAAGGCTTTGCAGCGATGTTGTGCAATCGGTCACTTGCAGCGCAACACGAATATGATGATTATAAACCCGTAGTACCCTTAGGTTGAGAAAATTGGTCTAAATTTTGTTTTCGTCCAATAACGCTTTACAGCGATGTTGCACAATCGGACCCTTCCAGCACAACACGAATATGATGATTATAAGCCCGTAGTACCCTTAGGTTGAGAAAATTGGTTAAATTTTTTTTTCGTTCAATAACGCTTTGTAGCGATGTTGCACAATCGGACACTTGCAGCGCAACACGAATATGATGATTATAAGCCCGTAGTACCCTTAGGTTGACCAAATCGGTCGAAATTTTTTTTCGTCCAATAAGGCTTTGTAGCGATGTCTCGCAATCGGACACTTGCAGCGCAACACGAATATGATGATTATAAGCCCGTAGTACCCTTAGGTTGATAAAATTGGTTAAATTTGTTTTTCGTTCAATAACGCTTTGTAGCGATGTTGCACAATCGGACACTTGCAGCGCAACAGGAATATGATGATTATAAGCCCGTAGTACCCTTAGGTTGACAAAATCGGTCGAATTTTTTTTTCGTTCAATAAGGCTTTGCAGCGATGTTGTGCAATCGGTCACTTGCAGCGCAACACGAATATGATGATTATAAGCCCGTAGTACCCTTAGGTTGACAAAATCGGTCGAAATTTTTTTTCGTCCAATAAGGCTTTGTAGCGATGTCTCGCAATCGGACACTTGCAGCGCAACACGAATATGATGATTATAAGCCCGTAGTACCCTTAGGTTGATAAAATTGGTTAAATTTTGTTTTCGTTCAATAACGCTTTGTAGCGATGTTGCACAATCGGACACTTGCAGCGCAGCACGAATATGATGATTATAAGCCCGTAGTACCCTTAGGTTGAAAAAATCGGTCGAATTTTTTTTTCGTTCAATAACGCTTTGTAGCGATGTTGCACAATCGGACATTTGCAGCGCAACACGAATATGATAATTATAAGCCCGTAGTACCCTTAGGTTGAAAAAAACGGTCGAATTTTTTTTTCGTTCAATAAGGCTTTGTAGCGATGTTGCACAATCAGACACTTGCAGCGCGACACGAATATGATGATTATAAGCCCGTAGTACCCTTAGGTTGAAAAAATTGGTCGAATTTTGTTTTCGTTTAATAACGTTTTGTAGCGATGTTGCACAATCGGACACTTGCAGCGCAACACGAACATGATGATTATAAGCCCGTAGTACCCTTAGGTTGACAAAATCGGTCGAAATTTTTTTTCGTCCAATAAGGCTTTGTAGCGATGGCTCGCAATCGCAAATTTCCCGCGGAACACGAATATTATGATTATAAGCCCGTAGTACCCTTAGGTTGAGAAAATTGGTTAAATTTTTTTTTCGTTCAATAACGCTTTGTAGCGATGTTGCACAATCGGACACTTGCAGCGCAACACGAATATGATGATTATAAGCCCGTAGTACCCTTAGGTTGACCAAATCGGTCGAAATTTTTTTTCGTCCAATAAGGCTTTGTAGCGATGTCTCGCAATCGGACACTTGCAGCGCAACACGAATATGATGATTATAAGCCCGTAGTACCCTTAGGTTGATAAAATTGGTTAAATTTGTTTTTCGTTCAATAACGCTTTGTAGCGATGTTGCACAATCGGACACTTGCAGCGCAACAGGAATATGATGATTATAAGCCCGTAGTACCCTTAGGTTGAGAAAATTGGTTAAATTTTGTTGAGTTCAATAACGCTTTGTAGCGATGTTGCACAATCGGACACTTGCAGCGCAACACGAATATGATGATTATAAGCCCGTAGTACCCTTAGGTTGACAAAATCGGTCGAAATTTTGTTTCGTCCAATAAGGCTTTGTAGCGATGTCTCGCAATCGGACGCTTGCAGCGCAACACGAATATGATGATTATAAGCCCGTAGTACCCTTAGGTTGATAAAATTGGTTAAATTTTTTTTTCGTTCAATAACGCTTTGTAGCGATGTTGCACAATCGGACACTTGCAGCGCAACACGAATATGATAATTATAAGCCCGTAGTACCCTTAGGTTGAAAAAATCGGTCGAATTTTTTTTTCGTTCAATAAGGCTTTGTAGCGATGTTGCACAATCAGACACTTGCAGCGCGACACGAATATGATGATTATAAGCCCGTAGTACCCTTAGGTTGAAAAAATTGGTCGAATTTTGTTTTCGTTTAATAACGTTTTGTAGCGATGTGGCACAATCGGACACTTGCAGCGCAACACGAATATGATGATTATAAGCCCGTAGTACCCGTAGGTTGAGAAAATTGGTTAAATTTTTGTTTCGTTCAATAACGCTTTGTAGCGATGTTGCACAATCGGACACTTGCAGCGCAACACGAATATGATGATTATAAGCCCGTAGTACCCTTAGGTTGAAAAAATCGGTCGAATTTTTTTTTCGTTCAATAACGCTTTGTAGCGATGTTGCACAATCGGACACTTGCAGTGCAACACGAATATGATAATTATAAGCCCGTAGTACCCTTAGGTTGAAAAAATCGGTCGAATTTTTTTTTCGTTCAATAAGGCTTTGTAGCGATGTTGCACAATCGGAAACTTGCAGCGCAACATGAATATGATGATTATAAGCCCGTAGTACCCTTAGGTTGACAAAATCGGTCGAAATTTCGTTTCGTCCAATAAGGCTTTGTAGCGATGTTGCACAATCGGACACTTGCAGCGCAACACGAATATGATGATTATAAGCCCGTAGTACCCTTAGGTTGACAAAATCGGTCGAATTTTTTTTTCGTTCAATAAGGCTTTGCAGCGATGTTGTGCAATCGGTCACTTGCAGCGCAACACGAATATGATGATTATAAACCCGTAGTACCCTTAGGTTGAGAAAATTGGTTACATTTTTTTTTCGTTCAATAACGCTTTGTAGCGATGTTGCACAATCGGACACTTGCAGCGCAATACGAATATGATGATTATAAGCCCGTAGTACCCTTAGGTTGACAAAATCGGTCGAATTTTTTTTTCGTTCAATAAGGCTTTGCAGCGATGTTGTGCAATCGGTCACTTGCAGCGCAACACGAATATGATGATTATAAACCCGTAGTACCCTTAGGTTGAGAAAATTGGTCTAAATTTTGTTTTCGTCCAATAACGCTTTACAGCGATGTTGCACAATCGGACCCTTCCAGCACAACACGAATATGATGATTATAAGCCCGTAGTACCCTTAGGTTGAGAAAATTGGTTAAATTTTTTTTTCGTTCAATAACGCTTTGTAGCGATGTTGCACAATCGGACACTTGCAGCGCAACACGAATATGATGATTATAAGCCCGTAGTACCCTTAGGTTGACCAAATCGGTCGAAATTTTTTTTCGTCCAATAAGGCTTTGTAGCGATGTCTCGCAATCGGACACTTGCAGCGCAACACGAATATGATGATTATAAGCCCGTAGTACCCTTAGGTTGATAAAATTGGTTAAATTTGTTTTTCGTTCAATAACGCTTTGTAGCGATGTTGCACAATCGGACACTTGCAGCGCAACAGGAATATGATGATTATAAGCCCGTAGTACCCTTAGGTTGAGAAAATTGGTTAAATTTTGTTGAGTTCAATAACGCTTTGTAGCGATGTTGCACAATCGGACACTTGCAGCGCAACACGAATATGATGATTATAAGCCCGTAGTACCCTTAGGTTGACCAAATCGGTCGAAATTTTTTTTCGTCCAATAAGGCTTTGTAGCGATGTCTCGCAATCGGACACTTGCAGCGCAACACGAATATGATGATTATAAGCCCGTAGTACCCTTAGGTTGATAAAATTGGTTAAATTTGTTTTTCGTTCAATAACGCTTTGTAGCGATGTTGCACAATCGGACACTTGCAGCGCAACAGGAATATGATGATTATAAGCCCGTAGTACCCTTCGGTTGAGAAAATTGGTTAAATTTTGTTGAGTTCAATAACGCTTTGTAGCGATGTTGCACAATCGGACACTTGCAGCGCAACACGAATATGATGATTATAAGCCCGTAGTACCCTTAGGTTGACAAAATCGGTCGAAATTTTGTTTCGTCCAATAAGGCTTTGTAGCGATGTCTCGCAATCGGACGCTTGCAGCGCAACACGAATATGATGATTATAAGCCCGTAGTACCCTTAGGTTGATAAAATTGGTTAAATTTTTTTTTCGTTCAATAACGCTTTGTAGCGATGTTGCACAATCGGACACTTGCAGCGCAACACGAATATGATAATTATAAGCCCGTAGTACCCTTAGGTTGAAAAAATCGGTCGAATTTTTTTTTCGTTCAATAAGGCTTTGTAGCGATGTTGCACAATCAGACACTTGCAGCGCGACACGAATATGATGATTATAAGCCCGTAGTACCCTTAGGTTGAAAAAATTGGTCGAATTTTGTTTTCGTTTAATAACGTTTTGTAGCGATGTGGCACAATCGGACACTTGCAGCGCAACACGAATATGATGATTATAAGCCCGTAGTACCCGTAGGTTGAGAAAATTGGTTAAATTTTTTTTTCGTTCAATAACGCTTTGTAGCGATGTTGCACAATCGGACACTTGCAGCGCAACACGAATATGATGATTATAAGCCCGTAGTACCCTTAGGTTGAAAAAATCGGTCGAATTTTTTTTTCGTTCAATAACGCTTTGTAGCGATGTTGCACAATCGGACACTTGCAGTGCAACACGAATATGATAATTATAAGCCCGTAGTACCCTTAGGTTGAAAAAATCGGTCGAATTTTTTTTTCGTTCAATAAGGCTTTGTAGCGATGTTGCACAATCGGAAACTTGCAGCGCAACATGAATATGATGATTATAAGCCCGTAGTACCCTTAGGTTGACAAAATCGGTCGAAATTTCGTTTCGTCCAATAAGGCTTTGTAGCGATGTTGCACAATCGGACACTTGCAGCGCAACACGAATATGATGATTATAAGCCCGTAGTACCCTTAGGTTGACAAAATCGGTCGAATTTTTTTTTCGTTCAATAAGGCTTTGCAGCGATGTTGTGCAATCGGTCACTTGCCGCGCAACACGAATATGATGATTATAAACCCGTAGTACCCTTAGGTTGAGAAAATTGGTCTAAATTTTGTTTTCGTCCAATAACGCTTTACAGCGATGTTGCACAATCGGACCCTTCCAGCACAACACGAATATGATGATTATAAGCCCGTAGTACCCTTAGGTTGAGAAAATTGGTTAAATTTTTTTTTCGTTCAATAACGCTTTGTAGCGATGTTGCACAATCGGACACTTGCAGCGCAACACGAATATGATGATTATAAGCCCGTAGTACCCTTAGGTTGACCAAATCGGTCGAAATTTTTTTTCGTCCAATAAGGCTTTGTAGCGATGTCTCGCAATCGGACACTTGCAGCGCAACACGAATATGATGATTATAAGCCCGTAGTACCCTTAGGTTGATAAAATTGGTTAAATTTGTTTTTCGTTCAATAACGCTTTGTAGCGATGTTGCACAATCGGACACTTGCAGCGCAACAGGAATATGATGATTATAAGCCCGTAGTACCCTTAGGTTGAGAAAATTGGTTAAATTTTGTTGAGTTCAATAACGCTTTGTAGCGATGTTGCACAATCGGACACTTGCAGCGCAACACGAATATGATGATTATAAGCCCGTAGTACCCTTAGGTTGACAAAATCGGTCGAAATTTTGTTTCGTCCAATAAGGCTTTGTAGCGATGTCTCGCAATCGGACGCTTGCAGCGCAACACGAATATGATGATTATAAGCCCGTAGTACCCTTAGGTTGATAAAATTGGTTAAATTTTTTTTTCGTTCAATAACGCTTTGTAGCGATGTTGCACAATCGGACACTTGCAGCGCAACACGAATATGATAATTATAAGCCCGTAGTACCCTTAGGTTGAAAAAATCGGTCGAATTTTTTTTTCGTTCAATAAGGCTTTGTAGCGATGTTGCACAATCAGACACTTGCAGCGCGACACGAATATGATGATTATAAGCCCGTAGTACCCTTAGGTTGAAAAAATTGGTCGAATTTTGTTTTCGTTTAATAACGTTTTGTAGCGATGTGGCACAATCGGACACTTGCAGCGCAACACGAATATGATGATTATAAGCCCGTAGTACCCGTAGGTTGAGAAAATTGGTTAAATTTTTTTTTCGTTCAATAACGCTTTGTAGCGATGTTGCACAATCGGACACTTGCAGCGCAACACGAATATGATGATTATAAGCCCGTAGTACCCTTAGGTTGACAAAATCGGTCGAAATTTTTTTTCGTCCAATAAGGCTTTGTAGCGATGGCTCGCAATCGCAAATTTCCCGCGGAACACGAATATTATGATTATAAGCCCGTAGTACCCTTAGGTTGATAAAATTGGTTAAATTTTGTTTTCGTTCAATAAGGCTTTGTAGCGATGTTGCACAATCGGACACTTGCAGCGCAACGCGAGTATGATGATTATAAGCCCGTAGTACCCTTAGGTTGACAAAATCGGTCGAATTTTTTCTTCGTTTAATAAGGCTTTGTAGCGATGTTGCACAATCAGACACTTGCAGCGCGACACGAATATGATGATTATAAGCCCGTAGTACCCTTAGGTTGAAAAAATCGGTCGAATTTTTTTTTCGTTCAATAAGGCTTTGTAGCGATGTTGCACAATTGGAAACTTGCAGCGCAACATGAATATGATGATTATAAGCCCGTAGTACCCTTAGGTTGACAAAATCGGTCGAAATTTCTTTTCGTCCAATAAGGCTTTGTAGCGATGTTGCACAATCGGACACTTGCAGCGCAACACGAATATGATGATTATAAGCCCCTAGTACCCTTAGGTTGAAAAAATCGGTCGAATTTTTTTTTCGTTCAATAAGGCTTTGTAGCGATGTTGCACAATCAGACACTTGCAGCGCGACACGAATATGATGATTATAAGCCCGTAGTACCCTTAGGTTGAAAAAATTGGTCGAATTTTGTTTTCGTTTAATAACGCTTTGTAGCGATGTTGCACAATCGGACACTTGCAGCGCAACACGAATATGATGATTATAAGCCCGTAGTACCCTTAGGTTGAAAAAATCGGTCGAATTTTTTTTTCGTTCAATAACGCTTTGTAGCGATGTTGCACAATCGGAGACTTGCAGCGCAACACGAATATGATGATTATAAGCCCGTAGTACCCTTAGGTTGAGAAAATTGGTCTAAATTTTGTTTTCGTCCAATAACGCTTTACAGCGATGTTGCACAATCGGACACTTCCAGCACAACACGACTATGATGATTATAAGCCCGTAGTACCCTTAGGTTGAGAAAATTGGTTAAATTTTGTTTTCGTTCAATAAGGCTTTGTAGCGATGTTGCACAATCGGACACTTGCAGCGCAACGCGAGTATGATGATTATAAGCCCGTAGTACCCTTAGGTTGACAAAATCGGTCGAAATTTCTTTTCGTCCAATAAGGCTTTGTAGCGATGTTGCACAATCGGACACTTGCAGCGCAACACGAATATGATGATTATAAGCCCCTAGTACCCTTAGGTTGAAAAAATCGGTCGAATTTTGTTTTCGTTCAATAAGGCTTTGTAGCGATGTTGCACAATCAGACACTTGCAGCGCGACACGAATATGATGATTATAAGCCCGTAGTACCCTTAGGTTGAAAAAATTGGTCGAATTTTGTTTTCGTTTAATAACGCTTTGTAGCGATGTTGCACAATCGGACACTTGCAGCGCAACACGAATATGATGATTATAAGCCCGTAGTACCCTTAGGTTGAAAAAATCGGTCGAATTTTTTTTTCGTTCAATAACGCTTTGTAGCGATGTTGCACAATCGGACACTTGCAGCGCAACACGAATATGATGATTATAAGCCCGTAGTACCCTTAGGTTGAGAAAATTGGTCTAAATTTTGTTTTCGTCCAATAACGCTTTACAGCGATGTTGCACAATCGGACACTTCCAGCACAACACGACTATGATGATTAGAAGCCCGTAGTACCCTTAGGTTGAGAAAATTGGTTAAATTTTGTTTTCGTTCAATAAGGCTTTGTAGCGATGTTGCACAATCGGACACTTGCAGCGCAACGCGAGTATGATGATTATAAGCCCGTAGTACCCTTAGGTTGACAAAATCGGTCGAATTTGTTTTTCGTTCAATAAGGCTTTGCAGCGATGTTGTGCAATCGGTCACTTGCAGCGCAACACGAATATGATGATTATAAACCCGTAGTACCCTTAGGTTGAGAAAATTGGTCTAAATTTTGTTTTCGTCCAATAACGCTTTACAGCGATGTTGCACAATCGGACCCTTCCAGCACAACACGAATATGATGATTATAAGCCCGTAGTACCCTTAGGTTGAGAAAATTGGTTAAATTTTTTTTTCGTTCAATAACGCTTTGTAGCGATGTTGCACAATCGGACACTTGCAGCGCAACACGAATATGATGATTATAAGCCCGTAGTACCCTTAGGTTGACCAAATCGGTCGAAATTTTTTTTCGTCCAATAAGGCTTTGTAGCGATGTCTCGCAATCGGACACTTGCAGCGCAACACGAATATGATGATTATAAGCCCGTAGTACCCTTAGGTTGATAAAATTGGTTAAATTTGTTTTTCGTTCAATAACGCTTTGTAGCGATGTTGCACAATCGGACACTTGCAGCGCAACAGGAATATGATGATTATAAGCCCGTAGTACCCTTAGGTTGAGAAAATTGGTTAAATTTTGTTGAGTTCAATAACGCTTTGTAGCGATGTTGCACAATCGGACACTTGCAGCGCAACACGAATATGATGATTATAAGCCCGTAGTACCCTTAGGTTGACAAAATCGGTCGAAATTTTGTTTCGTCCAATAAGGCTTTGTAGCGATGTCTCGCAATCGGACGCTTGCAGCGCAACACGAATATGATGATTATAAACCCGTAGTACCCTTAGGTTGAGAAAATTGGTTACATTTTTTTTTCGTTCAATAACGCTTTGTAGCGATGTTGCACAATCGGACACTTGCAGCGCAATACGAATATGATGATTATAAGCCCGTAGTACCCTTAGGTTGACAAAATCGGTCGAATTTTTTTTTCGTTCAATAAGGCTTTGCAGCGATGTTGTGCAATCGGTCACTTGCAGCGCAACACGAATATGATGATTATAAGCCCGTAGTACCCTTAGGTTGACAAAATCGGTCGAAATTTTTTTTCGTCCAATAAGGCTTTGTAGCGATGTCTCGCAATCGGACACTTGCAGCGCAACACGAATATGATGATTATAAGCCCGTAGTACCCTTAGGTTGATAAAATTGGTTAAATTTTGTTTTCGTTCAATAACGCTTTGTAGCGATGTTGCACAATCGGACACTTGCAGCGCAGCACGAATATGATGATTATAAGCCCGTAGTACCCTTAGGTTGAAAAAATCGGTCGAATTTTTTTTTCGTTCAATAACGCTTTGTAGCGATGTTGCACAATCGGACACTTGCAGCGCAACACGAATATGATAATTATAAGCCCGTAGTACCCTTAGGTTGAAAAAAACGGTCGAATTTTTTTTTCGTTCAATAAGGCTTTGTAGCGATGTTGCACAATCAGACACTTGCAGCGCGACACGAATATGATGATTATAAGCCCGTAGTACCCTTAGGTTGAAAAAATTGGTCGAATTTTGTTTTCGTTTAATAACGTTTTGTAGCGATGTTGCACAATCGGACACTTGCAGCGCAACACGAACATGATGATTATAAGCCCGTAGTACCCTTAGGTTGACAAAATCGGTCGAAATTTTTTTTCGTCCAATAAGGCTTTGTAGCGATGGCTCGCAATCGCAAATTTCCCGCGGAACACGAATATTATGATTATAAGCCCGTAGTACCCTTAGGTTGAGAAAATTGGTTAAATTTTTTTTTCGTTCAATAACGCTTTGTAGCGATGTTGCACAATCGGACACTTGCAGCGCAACACGAATATGATGATTATAAGCCCGTAGTACCCTTAGGTTGACCAAATCGGTCGAAATTTTTTTTCGTCCAATAAGGCTTTGTAGCGATGTCTCGCAATCGGACACTTGCAGCGCAACACGAATATGATGATTATAAGCCCGTAGTACCCTTAGGTTGATAAAATTGGTTAAATTTGTTTTTCGTTCAATAACGCTTTGTAGCGATGTTGCACAATCGGACACTTGCAGCGCAACAGGAATATGATGATTATAAGCCCGTAGTACCCTTAGGTTGAGAAAATTGGTTAAATTTTGTTGAGTTCAATAACGCTTTGTAGCGATGTTGCACAATCGGACACTTGCAGCGCAACACGAATATGATGATTATAAGCCCGTAGTACCCTTAGGTTGACAAAATCGGTCGAAATTTTGTTTCGTCCAATAAGGCTTTGTAGCGATGTCTCGCAATCGGACGCTTGCAGCGCAACACGAATATGATGATTATAAGCCCGTAGTACCCTTAGGTTGATAAAATTGGTTAAATTTTTTTTTCGTTCAATAACGCTTTGTAGCGATGTTGCACAATCGGACACTTGCAGCGCAACACGAATATGATAATTATAAGCCCGTAGTACCCTTAGGTTGAAAAAATCGGTCGAATTTTTTTTTCGTTCAATAAGGCTTTGTAGCGATGTTGCACAATCAGACACTTGCAGCGCGACACGAATATGATGATTATAAGCCCGTAGTACCCTTAGGTTGAAAAAATTGGTCGAATTTTGTTTTCGTTTAATAACGTTTTGTAGCGATGTGGCACAATCGGACACTTGCAGCGCAACACGAATATGATGATTATAAGCCCGTAGTACCCGTAGGTTGAGAAAATTGGTTAAATTTTTTTTTCGTTCAATAACGCTTTGTAGCGATGTTGCACAATCGGACACTTGCAGCGCAACACGAATATGATGATTATAAGCCCGTAGTACCCTTAGGTTGAAAAAATCGGTCGAATTTTTTTTTCGTTCAATAACGCTTTGTAGCGATGTTGCACAATCGGACACTTGCAGTGCAACACGAATATGATAATTATAAGCCCGTAGTACCCTTAGGTTGAAAAAATCGGTCGAATTTTTTTTTCGTTCAATAAGGCTTTGTAGCGATGTTGCACAATCGGAAACTTGCAGCGCAACATGAATATGATGATTATAAGCCCGTAGTACCCTTAGGTTGACAAAATCGGTCGAAATTTCGTTTCGTCCAATAAGGCTTTGTAGCGATGTTGCACAATCGGACACTTGCAGCGCAACACGAATATGATGATTATAAGCCCGTAGTACCCTTAGGTTGACAAAATCGGTCGAATTTTTTTTTCGTTCAATAAGGCTTTGCAGCGATGTTGTGCAATCGGTCACTTGCAGCGCAACACGAATATGATGATTATAAACCCGTAGTACCCTTAGGTTGAGAAAATTGGTTACATTTTTTTTTCGTTCAATAACGCTTTGTAGCGATGTTGCACAATCGGACACTTGCAGCGCAATACGAATATGATGATTATAAGCCCGTAGTACCCTTAGGTTGACAAAATCGGTCGAATTTTTTTTTCGTTCAATAAGGCTTTGCAGCGATGTTGTGCAATCGGTCACTTGCAGCGCAACACGAATATGATGATTATAAGCCCGTAGTACCCTTAGGTTGACAAAATCGGTCGAAATTTTTTTTCGTCCAATAAGGCTTTGTAGCGATGTCTCGCAATCGGACACTTGCAGCGCAACACGAATATGATGATTATAAGCCCGTAGTACCCTTAGGTTGATAAAATTGGTTAAATTTTGTTTTCGTTCAATAACGCTTTGTAGCGATGTTGCACAATCGGACACTTGCAGCGCAGCACGAATATGATGATTATAAGCCCGTAGTACCCTTAGGTTGAAAAAATCGGTCGAATTTTTTTTTCGTTCAATAACGCTTTGTAGCGATGTTGCACAATCGGACACTTGCAGCGCAACACGAATATGATGATTATAAGCCCGTAGTACCCTTAGGTTGAAAAAATTGGTCGAATTTTGTTTTCGTTTAATAACGTTTTGTAGCGATGTGGCACAATCGGACACTTGCAGCGCAACACGAATATGATGATTATAAGCCCGTAGTACCCGTAGGTTGAGAAAATTGGTTAAATTTTTTTTTCGTTCAATAACGCTTTGTAGCGATGTTGCACAATCGGACACTTGCAGCGCAACACGAATATGATGATTATAAGCCCGTAGTACCCTTAGGTTGAAAAAATCGGTCGAATTTTTTTTTCGTTCAATAACGCTTTGTAGCGATGTTGCACAATCGGACACTTGCAGTGCAACACGAATATGATAATTATAAGCCCGTAGTACCCTTAGGTTGAAAAAATCGGTCGAATTTTTTTTTCGTTCAATAAGGCTTTGTAGCGATGT